>CM038682.1:221704419-222270494 GCA_021605205.1 Aegilops longissima
CTTGTAGGCAATCCTCACTGGTGAATTCCTAACTCCTTAGTCAGAACAAATTCCTTAGAGACTAGAAAATCTTCGTCTCTGTCACTGAAGAAATTGACATAACCGTATGAGATTTCCAATGGCTTCGCTCGAAAGGATTGGTAGGTGTAGGATTTTGAGATGAGTATCACTTGGAAACTTTTTCTTAGTTTTACCTCGACCCCCTTTAACAGTACGGTGTTTCCTATTACTCAAGAAAGATAAAATTAAACTACAAAAACAAAAGTCTTCACGCTTCATAATCCTCGCATGAATATCAAGTCTTCGGGATCACACCAAATTCTTCACTTTCAAAGTCTTCAGAAAGCCAGAGTCTTCAATTGAAGACATTCATTTTTAGGGGTCGACTTTCTCTGCAAATATGAAACTCCTCGTAGACTTATAGACCTGTGTACACTCACAAACTCATTAGTCCCTTAACCTATAAGTCTTCAATACACAAAAATCACTAAGGGGCACTAGATGCACTTACAATCTCCCCCTTTTTGGTGATTGATGGCAATATAGGTTAAGTTTTCAACGGGGATAAACATATGAAGTGTAAATACTGATATAGAAGTACTCCCCCTGAAGATGTGCATAAGTGATGAATTTGCTTTGAATAGCAATGCACATTGTAGAGTAGAATCATGGAGATCTCCCCCTATATCTTGTAAATCATACACGCATTTAACATATGATATGAAGAATTTGAAATGCATGATGAAATATGGTGTCTGACGTAATTCAGCATGCGTGCATTAACATATATGAGGAAATAGCATGCAGAATAATAGATCAAAAGTATCAGACCACCATCGGACTTAAGTTTACAACTCGATCAACAAAAATCTTCAGAAGAACGAGAGTTGTAACTTAGCAAAAAAGACGCCCATATATATAAACCCGCTTGAAGACTAACTCAAATTTCTCCCCCTTTGTCATCGAATGACCAAAAGGGACGAAAATGAGGACTAACACCCCTGAAGAATATCATCATGAAGTCAATGGAGGAGCGCCAGCGTGATTGGGGTCGTCAGTTGAAGTAGGGCCTGTTGCAGTGTCGTTCAAATCTTCATGTTCATCAGTCTCGCACGATGAAGAATATGAACTAGCCACCAAGTGAGGAACTTTGACCTTCTTGAATTTCTTCGAAGGCGGTTGAGACCAGTCAAAGTCCTGCTTGAAGCCTATTTGCTTGAGATCTTCTTCACCGTAGAGGTGAGACAATACAGCCCAGGTGCGATCAAAAACTTCATGGAGGTAGTAATGGTTCTTCTTCACAGTGTTCTGCGTGATCGTCGTGTTCTAAAGAATTGAACCAAACTGACGCTTGACCCATTTGTGGTTGCGATCTACCTTCTTATGAAGACTGGGGAGAAGCTCACGATCAGTCATCACCCTTGGAGCAGTGGCTTGAGGATTTTGCTTTGAAGCATTTGCGGCAGAGCCATCATTGGTGGAATATGAGGTAGCTTTACGAAACTGTCCATCCAATGGACAAGTGCCTTCATCAATGACAGGAGCCTTGCCCTTATCATCAAATGAGGAAATAGTCCTTTTGAGGACTTCAATTGGGGGCAAATAGCTTAGATGATTTTGAAAATCAGCCTTGTAGTTGATTGAAGACCTTGATCAAATGAATCTCATGATCCAGGGAGCGTAAGGGTTCAATTCAAACGGTGATAGTGCTACATTTGCCAAAGTCCTCATGAAGAAATCATGGTAGTTAACAGGTATACCATGTATGATGTGAAAAGCAGATTCTTCATGATGCCAACAACCACTTCATCATCAGAGTTGTGGCCCTTGATTGGACTGAGGGTTTTGGTCAATATTTTGTATATGTCCTTGGCACATAGAGCAAGCGAGGAATTTGGTCCTTGGAGCTTGGCCTGGCTTCAATGGCGTCATCAGAACTTGCATCAGATGGTTGGAGAGCTCAGGTTCATTATAGAGAAGCACTGCACCTTCTGGAGGAGGACTGACTGGGATGGCATGAAGCAATTCAGAGGCTGGTACTTTGTAGTGAGTATTTTCTATCATCCAGTCCAATACCCATGAATTTACATCTTCAACGTTGCGTGTGATGTGCAGCGTGGCATAGAACTGAAGAATGAGTTCTTCATTCCAGTCGCAGATGTCGGTGCAGAAATTGAGAAGCCCAGCGTCATGTAGAACACTGAGGACTGGGGTGAAGCATGGCAGCGACTCCATATCCACATGAGGAATTTGCTCATGGTCAAATATATTGTCTTTATCAAACAATAGTGAGGAATAGAAGTTCATTTGACTCGTTGTCCAAAAGCTCTTGCGTCTAAGTCTTGCCGAGTCGTACGAATTATAATCGGTGAAGAATTGATGTTCATTGAAGAAGTCTTCAGCCTTGAACTTCTGCTTCTTGGAGTGAGGATTCTGTGGCTTGGGCTGAAGATTTGCAGTTGATGTCTTCACAACCTCTTGAGGTATAGCCACTGGAGCCACATGCTGAGGAATTTCAGGAGCAATGCCATCAGCAGCAATCTCGATCTCCATTTCTTCAGCAACATAATCATCAGCTCTAGTGGCTGGAACTTCTTCAGGAATAGTGAGAAGAGAAGCTTGATGTTCTTCAGAGCCCATGTGAATTTCTTCTGTTTGAGCAGGGGACTAAGAAAATTGTTGTAGTGGTGTGGTCAGTGGTGAATTGGGGTGATGACTTTCCTTGTGGCCATCATTCAGAATTGGAGTTGTAGACCCAATGTCCACATCTTCATCTTCCTCATCAATTTCTTCAACGCCTGCCTCTTCAGCAGTGAACTGAGGCATGGGCGAGGATACCAATGGAGTTGAAGTGATATTGTCGACTTTAATTTCTTCATCTATCTGCTCTGACGAAGCAGCAGAAGGATTTTCTTCATCGGACTCACTTGGAATCACATATTCCTCACCAAAGGGAACAATCTCCTTTGATGGCATGCTTGATATAGGAACAACATCTATTGGGTTTACATACAAGCTCGTCAAAGTCTTCACTTTCTTCGGAGCTGAAGACTATGAGGAAGCAGATGCTTTCCTTTTCTTCACAGCTGCTCGCTCTGTAGCTTTGGTTTTCTTCGCTTCTAATGCAGAAGGAAGGTTGATGCTTGTCTGTGCAGCAGGAGCAGAGGAAATTGGTGCAGTTTCTTCAGGCACAACTGATGCAGTTGCCCTGGCTTGATCCGTTTCTTCAGGCGCAGTAACAGATGCTTCAACTGGTCTGGTTTGTTCTTCAGGAGCAACACTAGAGGTTGTCCTGGCAGTTTCTTCAGCGGCTGGAATTTCTTCATTAGCCCTGGTGCTTTCAGAATCATCAACAACCTGATTGTCATCAGCTATGCTGGCATGTTCTTCAGTAGGCTGAATAGATGCTTCAGCCTGAGGAATTTCACGTTGCATTGGGGCTGCAACATTTGAGGTGAATCCCTTTGCCATTCTGACAAATCTGACTTTGGCTCCTAGCCAATCTACACAGTACGAGTCCAATTCAACACTGAGTGCTTCGATCTCAGTTTGCATGGCTTCAAGTCCATTAGGAGTCATAGTGACAACATGCTTCTTCAGAAATCGCTCCTTCTTGTACTGATCTTTCTTAAATTGCCTGGCCTTCTCAAACTTCCATTTTTCTTCGCCTATGAAGGCAGTCAGCATATGACTTTGGCCAGGTGTAAGATTGAAGTCAGGCATAGGAGTGTTGGAGTCCTTGTGCCAGAGATTAATGAAGTCAAGGATCAACTTGGGATACAGCATAAGAGGCACATCACTTCCTTTGGCTCTAGCAGCCTGTTGTTGTATGTCTATGATGATTTCTGGTAATTCATCATCATCAGCTTCGTCTTCACTAGACGGCACATGAAAGGAAACCTGCTTCTTGTGTGGACTTGGCCTTGTGCCTCATCCAGCAGTGGCATTTGTCTTCAGCAAAGTTGGGCCTGTTGATGACTGAGGAGGAGATGAAGAACTTGCAGATGCTCCTGAAGCAATAGAGATACCAGCTGTCCTTTGTCAAGAGGCGAGGTTCACAGGTGCCGAGGACTTTGCAGCAGCAGCTGAAGGTGTTGTAACAGTGGGGACTGGAGCTGCTTGGGGAATATGCCGTGAGGGCTTTGATTGGCTTGGCCATGAGGGCATTGCTGAGGAACTGGGCTTGTGCGCAGGCTTCTTGGGCATAGCCTTCTTGGGCTTGCTAGCAGAGGCCTCAGCAGCGGTAGCAGCAAAATCTTCATTGAATTTCTTCATTGCTTCTTTGGCCATTTTGGCCAACTTGGCTTGCCATTTATCCCACTCCTTGAGAAATTCCTCACCTCTTCTGATGCTAGAGGGATCAGCAACTTGGCCTGGTGCCAATGGAGGTCTTGGGCATGGAGGGTGTACTATGAACTTCTTCATTTACTTGGGAGTCACATATCTGTACTCCCTCCATTCTCTGGCTCATCTCCTCTCTATCCTCTGTATGTGTACTTTGCACTGATTTTTGTTGTCCTTGCCATGTTGGCTTCATCAGGAGTGCAATATTCCTCATAGATGTCATCTGGGATCTCAAAGGCAGTGTTTGCTTCTGATCTCTTTCCTCCCTTCTGAGGTCTTTTGTTATCAGCAATTTTCTTCAGCTGAGGATTTTTAACAATAGAATTATCTGACGAGGTATGCAATTTGTCTTCGAGGAACACTACAAATGAGTTAAGTTGATGAGAACCTAGTGATTCAGCAGCGGACATGTGTACCTGTGAACAGAGTATAGGTGCGAAGAATTTGGAGAGGTCATATGCGTTCTCTGAAGCTTTTCAAAAGAACAAGTTTGAGGAATTAACCAGGAATGTCTTGAGGAATTTCACTAAGCGGTCTTTGACTTAGGTTCTAGAGTTGTATAGATTGAAAATCCACACAATTGAGGAATCTTGAGGAAAAACGTTGCTTAGAGAAATAGATCGAGAACGGATGCATGTGTAGTGTTTATGAGTGTGGAAGTTGAAGAATAAACACCTTTTGAAGATTTTGTGGAAATCATCAGAATCAACAAGGGCAGTAAAAATAAATTTTATTTACCCTTGACAAAGAATACGACGAACTGGGAGTTGTAGATGGGAAGTTCATCCATTCAGATCTTCCACGCCCTAACTCGACGGCGGAAGACAGCAACGGCAGCGGCGGAGTGAAGATTTCCGTGGCCGGCGCGAGTACGACGGCGATGAGGTCGAGGCAGTGAAGCTCTTCCTCACCGGTGACGATGGTAGTAGCTGCGGCGCTAGGTCAGAGAGCTCGAGCGAGGGGAGTGAGGTCGAGCGGGGTAAATGAGGTCTGAGGAGGGTGAGGGGTATTTATAACCGAAGTGAAAAACCGCTCGTCCGAGGAAAATGGACGAACGTGCCCCTGACCCTTCTCATCCTAGCGACATGTGTCACCCACTTACAGTGAGGTGGTGATCGTGTGAGATCGTGGTTGAATAGGATAATCATATCGTGGGATGCGGAACGGTTTGAGCGGAAACACCGAAAATTTAGATAAGATAATTTTAAAGTTTCGTTCACAAATTCTTTAGCTGACAAGGACACAGTGAAGATTTGGAACGGGTTTCAAATAGAACGCACATGAAGAATTTGTGAACATACTGGGTTGAGTTTAGCATAGACGGGGAAGGGTCCGATCACATTCACTTAGCAGAAAAGTCAACTTGAAGAACTCTCAATAAGTGAATGCTGTAGAGGAAATAAAAACTCAAATATATATATATATATATATATATATATATATATATATATATATATATATATATATATATATATATATATATATATATAGGACAAATGTTTCCTACAAGCAGTGGTAGTTACCACCACTTGCGTTTTGTATGTTGTATGTAGTATCTGTCAAAACCGAGAGCATGTACGTGTAGTATGTAATATAGAACAATGATTAGGTATTATATATACAAATTTTTAGGTAGTATGTACCATTTTTGAGTATGCTCTTTTTTACATACAAATATGTATGTATTTCACAAATATAACAAAACTATGGGCTCATATGCAATTTTTTCATGTAACTTGCTTTGAAATAGCTTAGATATAGTATATTAACATATTTAAAATAATAAAATAGTATATATAGTACCATATGGTAGTATATGAGACATGTGGGGTAACTACCACCGGGTGGTAGGATGGATTTTCAACTGAGAAATGAGGTCGGAAAGAGTGAAGACATTGCAAAGTTGAAGAATTTGAACAACTGAGGAATTTCAAAAATGAAGAAAAACTTGAATTGAAGATTTTCAACTTTTGTTGGTGGCGTAACCCACCGTAAAAGAATGATGATTTCAGACGCCGCGTACAATTGTCGTAGGGCTCTGAGAATCGAATTCTACATTAATTTCTTCACACTTAGAGGGTTGGTTTTCATTGATTAAAGAAAAATGTTACTTCGCGTGTTGCACATCTAAGTCGTGAATTTTGCATAAGTGTTAGGATGTGTGTCCTCTTCAAAGAACATTTGAAGATTCTAAGATATTTAGCTCGCACCGCAACTTGCTAAATCTCTTCTCATCCAAGGGCTTTGTGAAGATATCGGCTAGTTGTTCTTCAGTCTTCACGTGCTCAATAGAGATGTCGCCCTTCAACACATGATCACGAAGAAAATGATGACAAATCTGGATGTTCTTTGTCTTTGAGTGCTGAACTGAGTTATGAGCAATCTTGATGGCACTCTCATTGTCACAGTAGAGAGGTACATTCTTCACACTTATGTCGTAGTCCTTGAGGGTTTGTTTCATCCATATCAATTGAGCACAGCACGAACCAGCAGCAATGTACTCAGCTTCAACAGTAGAGAGTGATACGCAGTTCTGCTTCTTCAAGGACCAACATACTAAGGATCGTCCGAGGAAATGGCATGTGCCTGATGTTGACTTGTGGTCCACACGATCACCAGCATAGTCAGAGTCAGAATATCCAATGAGATCAAAATCCGAGCCCTTGGGATACCATAATCCAAGTGTTGGAGTGTGAGCTAGATATCAAAGAATATGCTTCACAGCCTTATGGTGTGATTCCTTTGGTGTAGCTTGAAAACGGGCACACACGCAAACACTAAGCATAATATGTGGCCTAGATGCACACAGATACAATAAAGAACCAATCATGGAGCGGTATACCTTTTGATCAAAGTCAATACCATTTTCATCAGTGCATAGATGGCCATTTTTGGGCATAGGGATTTTCACGCCTTTGCAATCTTGCATGCCGAATTTCCTCAACACATCCTTGAGGTATTTCTCCTGAGATACGAAGACGTCGTTGCGCTGTTGAAGAATTTGAAGACCTAAGAAGAATTTCGATTCTCCCATCATAGACATTTGATATTCCTCACTCATCATATAGGCAAATTCGTCAGTGTAACGTTGGTTAGTACAGCCAAAGATAATATCATCAACATATATTTGGCACACGAATAATTCATCATCATAGGTTTTAGTGAAAAGAGTCGGGTCAAGTGAAGCAGGTTTGAAGCCTTTCTTCATGAGGAATTCCTTCAAAGTATCATACCACGCCCGAGGGGCCTGCTTGAGGCCATAGAGGGCCTTATTGAGTCTGAAGACTTTGTCAGGATGCTTTGGATCTTCAAAACCTGGGGGTTGAGCAACATATACTTCTTCCTCAAGCTTACCATTGAGGAATGCACTTTTCACATCCATTTGATATAAGATGAAATTATGATGGTTAGGATAAGCAAGCAATATGCGAATAGCCTCAAGTCCAACAACAGGTGCAAAAGTTTGATCGAAATCAATTCCTTCAACCTATGTGTAGCCTTGAGCTACTAGTCGTGCCTTATTCCTCACCACAAGGCCATTTTCATCTTGCTTGTTGCGGTAGATCCATTTGGTGCCGATGATATTGTGCTTGCGAGGGTCTGGTCGCTTGACAAGTTCCCAAACATTGTTGAGCTCGAACTGATGTAATTCCTCTTGCATCGCGTGAATCCACTCAGGCTCCAGAAATGCCTCATCTACTTTGGTGGGCTCTGTGATAGAGACAAAAGCAAAGTTCCCACAAAAGTTAGACAAATGTGAAGCCTTTGAGCGTGTGAGAGGACCTGGTGCGTTAATGTCGCTGATGATTTTCTCGATCTGCACTTCATTTGCAACGCGGGGGTGAGCGGGTTGACGACGTTGAGTCGGCTCAGCATTTTCTTCAGAGCCATTTTCCTCAGGTGCACCAACATGATGTTCTTCATGTTCTGGAATGACTTCTTCAGCAGATTCTTTGGTAGGAATGACATCCTCAGTAGCCTTGAACTTGATGGATTCCTCGGGTGACATTTCATCTAGCACAGGAGGTAGGTGCTCTCTTTGTGAGCCATTAGTTTCATCAAACCACACATCTACAGTTTCAACAACCTTGTGGTGAACGGTGTTGAAGACTCTATAGGTGTGCGAGTCCTTTCCGTAACCAAGCATAAAACCTTCATTTGCTTTCGGTGCAAATTTAGAATTGTGATGAGGATCTCTAATCCAACATTTAGCACCGAAGACTTTGAAATAACTCACATTGGGTTTCTTGTCAATGAGGAGTTCATATGAGGTCTTTTTGAAGAATTTGTGAAGATATACCATGTTGATGATGTGGCAAGCAGTATCAATTGCCTCACGCCAAAAGTGACGAGGCGTCTTGTATTCATCAAGCATAGTGCAAGCCATCTCAACAAGAGTCCTGTTCTTGCGCTCCATGACGCCGTTTTGCTGAGGAGTATAAGGAGCAGATAACTCGTGAGTAATACCAAGTTCATCAAGATAGTCATCAAGACCAATATTCTTGAACTCAGTCCCATTGTCACTTTTGATGTGCTTGATCTTCACACCAAAGTTGGTTGAAGCCCCCGAGGAAAATCATTTGAAGACTTCCTGCACTTCATATTTGTAAGTGATGATATGCACCCATGTGTAACGAGAAAAGTCATCAACAATAACAAAGCCATATTAAAGATGCAGCATTGGTGAATGTGGCATAATGGGTAGGGTCAAAGAGATCCATGTGAAGCAATTCAAATGGACGAGTGGTAGTCATGATAGTCATTGAGGGATGCTTGGCCTTGGTCATCTTCCCAGCTTCACAAGCTCCACACAGGTGATCCTTGAGGAATTTGACACCCTCGATGCCAATGACATGCTTCTTCTTTGCGAGCGTGTGCAAGTTCCTAATGCCAACATGACCAAGTCGTCAATGCCATAGCCAGCCTTCTAAAGCTTTTGCAAGTAGACATGTAGCAGGTTGAGGACCTGTAGAGAAATCAACAATATACAAGTCTCCTCCCCTAAAGCATTCAAAGACTTTGGAATTGTCAGCTTCCATGATCACAACACAACGATACTTGCTAAAGACAACAACCATATCAAGATCACAAAGCATTGAGACAGACATGAGGTTGAATCCTAAGGATTCGACAAGCATGACTTTGTCCATGTGTCAATCCCTTGAGACGTATCAGCAACCCAATGAATAAAATTTATTTTTGCTTTTTGCTTTCTGTTTTTGTGTGTTTGCCCAATTATGCTACTGGTATGATTGCGTTTTTTGTGTTTTAATTAGTGTTTGTGCCAAGTAAAGCCTTTAGGATCTTCTTAGATGATAGTTGTTTGATCTTGTTGAAAAAGACAGAAACTTTGCGCTCGCGAAAATAATTTTCATAAATCACAGAAAAGAGATTTTTCCCTGATTCTTTTTTCATAAGATTAATATACAAATTACACTGGTCGTCCTAATTTGGTAGAATTTTTGGAGTTCCAGAAGTATTCGCTAAAGTCGGATTACTACAGACTGTTCTGTTCTGGCAGATTCTGTTTTCTTTGTGTTGTGTGCTTATTTTGATGGCTCTATGATTTTCTCTGATGAGTTTTTGCCATAGAAAAAGTTGGAATACAGTAGATATGATACAAAAATAAAATATGGATTGGTTTGATACACCACTTATAGTAGTGGTTTGCTTTCTTATACTAACGGGTCTCACAAAGGTTTTGTTGAGTTTTGTGTGATTGAAGTTTTCAAGTTTTGGGTTATCTTACGATGGATGAAAGAAGGATAGAAGAGCCTAAGCTTGGGGATGCCTCGGCATCCCAAGCTATTATCCAAGAATGAGAAACCAATTAAGCTTGGGGATGCCCCCGAGTGGCATCCCCTCTTTCTTCTAACGACCATCGGTATTTTACTCGAGGCTATATTTTTATTCGTCACATGATATGTGTTTTGCATGGAGTGTCTTGTATGATATGTGTCTTTTCTTGTTTTATTTTGTCTTTTAAGTCATAAATCCTTGCTGGAAACACCTATTTGAGAGAGCTAAAATTATATCATGACTTGTTAGAATTGATCTCCGTGCTTCACTTAAATCTTTTAAGAGCTAGGACTTGCTCTAGTGCTTCACTTATATCTTTTTGAGCACGATGTGCTTAGTATTTTTGAAGAAATGCTCTCTTGCTTCACTTAGATTTCTTTGAGAGTTAGTAATTTTTTTAAGAAATTCTCTCTTGTTTCACTTAAATTATTTTGAGAGAAAGAAAATTTGTTATGCTCATGATCTTCACTTATATTTGTTTGAGCTTGTGAAAAGCAGCACATGAAAATTAGTCCCAAAGTGATAGATATCCAAGAAGGATAAAAGAAAAAAAATGTCATGAAGATCATTGGAAAAAATAAACTTGATTCTTAGTAATAGTTTTGAGATATGATGATGTGATATGCGAGTTATGTTGATGAGTAATTGTGCTCTAGTAAGAATATTGGTGTTAAGGTTTGTGATTCCCTATGCATGCACGAAAGTCAATAATCATGCAATGAAAATTATATCCTACTTGTGATGCGTTATTCGGTGTTAATTATGCTTAATGCTTGCTGAGATTATTCGTTTCTTGGTTGGTGGCTTCTCAATCTTTTTGCTAGCCTTCATTTTGCACTAAGTATGACCTCTACTTGTGCATTCAAAATCCTTTAAACCAGTTTTGCCACATGAGTCCACTATATCTACATATATGTGGTATTTTTTTGCCATTCTAAGCAAATTTTCGTGTGTCATCTCTAATTTTCAAAATAAACTTCTCTTTTGTGTGTTTGTTTAAGCTTATGAGCAGTAACAGTGGCTAATATTTTCCATGCTGGATGTGTTATTCTCACGATGAGTGTTTATTCACTTGTCATTGCACGAGAGTAAGGCAAAGGTTATAGGGATGCCCAGTCCCGAAATGCGAAAAAGATGAATTTACTTTATGTTGTCAAATAATAAATTCCTTGGAAAGTGTTGGTATGGAAGGCGCCCGTGGATACGACTAGCCATGGAAAGTGAAAGAATGGTGGAAAAAGGAATAAACTTTATTTACTGTTTGGGAACCGCCTATGGCATATCTTGCATGGAAAGTGTTCGGAACTCTGAGTCGTTTTCGTTGGTGGGATGGATACACCTCCCAAAATGCTTTTATCTCTAATTTTTTTCTTTGAGCTCTGGCACCTCTACAAATCCCTACTTCCCTTTACGAAGGGCCTTTCTTTTATTTTATGCAATTTTTATTTTTGAATTTGAGTCTCCATCCTCTCTTACAAAAGCACCAACTAGGAGGGAATATGATCGTACTTAAGTATTGGGTGTAGTTAATATTCGAGTGTGTTTCATGAATGGATCGATGTTTGAGCATGATGGGCTAGGGATAACTTATTTTAGCATTGATATTTTGAAAGACATGGTTGCTTGTTGATATGCTTGAATATCTAAATTATTATGTCAAAACTAGACTATTGCTTTGAATCACATAAAAAGTTCAAATGTCCATGCTATAAAGAAAAGAATATGATATGACATGATGAACAGCACTCCACATCAAAAATTCTGTTTTTATCACTTACCTACTCGACGACGAGCAGGAGTTAAGCTTGGGGATGCTGATACGTCTTCAATGTATCTATAATTTTTGATTGTTCCATGCTGTTTTATTATCAATCTTGGATGTTTTATAATCATTTTATAGTCATTTTATATCATTTTTTGGTACTAACCTATTGACATAGGGCCAAGTGCCAGTTGCTGTTTTTTCCATGTTTTTTACATCGGAGGAAATCAATATCAGACGGAGTCCAACTGCAACGAAACTTCACGATGATTTTTTATGGACCAAAAGGAAGAAGTTGGGCCCTGGTTGCAAGCGGGGGGATTCCCGAGGAGGGGACAACCCACCTGGGCGCGCCAGGAGGCCCAGGCGCGCCCTGGTGGGTTGTGCCCACCTCGGGTGCCCCCAGACCACCTCTTTGCTCTATAAATACCCAAAAATTTCCAGAACCCTAGGGGAGTCGACGAAATATTCATCCAGCCGCCGCAGAGTCCAGAACCACCAGATCCAATCTAGACACCATCTCGGATGGGGTTCACCACCTCCATTGGTGCCTCTCCGATGATGCGTGAGTAGTTATTTGTAAACCTTCGGGTCCGTAGTTAGTAGCTAGAGGGCTTCCTCTCTCTCGCTGAATTCTCAATACAATTGTCTCTTGGAGATCCATATGATGTAACTCTTTTGCGGTTTGTTTGTTGGGATCTGATGAACTTCGAGTTTATGATCAGTTATATCTTTTTATATCATGAAAGTTATTTGAGTTTCTTTGATCTCTTATATGCATGATCTCTTATAGCCTCATATTTCTTCTTCGATAATTGGGTTTTGTTTGGCCAACTTGATCTATATGTCTTGCAATGGGAAGAGGTGCCCGGTAGTGGGTTCGATCTTATGGTGCTTGATCCCAGTGTCAGAAAGGGAACCGACACATATGTATCGTAGCTACTAAGGATAAAAAGATGGGATCTATATCTACTCAATAGATAAACGGATCTTGTCTACATCATGTCATCGTTCTTATTGCATTACTCCATTTTTGCATGAACTTAATACACTAGATGCATGCCGGATAGCGGTCGATGTGTGGAGTAATAGTAGTAGATGCAGCCAGGAGCCGGTCTACTAATCTTGGACGTGATGCCTATGTAATGATCATTGCCTAGATATCGTCATATTTATTTGAAGTTCTATCAATTGCCTGGAGGTGTTGTTATTTGTGTGCAGGTGTTGTTTGCGTTGTGTTGCTTGGTTCTCCTATTGGTTCGATAACCTTGGTTTCTTCACTGATGGAAATACCTACCGTCGTTGTGCTGCATCATCCCATCCTCTTTGGGGAAATACAGACGTACACTACTAGGGAAAACCTTATACACAGAATCTTAGCAGCAGCATGGTTCAAAAACAAACGCTACTGCTACTTAGCAGTAGCGAGCTTCAGGAAACCGCGCTACTAATAGCTGAGTAGCAGTAGCGCTCTAGGTGAATCGAGCGCTACTACTATAATTTCCACGGCGTTGCCTCCAGGCTAGATATAGTAGCAGCGCCCTTATCCTGAACGCGCTGCTGCTAAAGTACTTAGTAGTAGCGTTTTTCTTCAAAACTCGTTGCTGCTAAGTATCACCGCAACTAATTAAGTTTAGTCCCATACTGCTAAGCGAACAAGGTGTTTACCACCTTAAATATGTTACTTCTCAAACTATCTCGAGCACTTGGTCTTCATTGAACTATATGTGTAGGATTTATGGCTGCAATATGAATCCTCGCCTGTACCTGTACAGGTACTGTCGTGGTTTTGTCACGGCAGATGTCCTCATGAAAGGACTTAGTCGTGGAGCCATCGCTACGGGTTAGCTTAAAGGGGTTAAAGCGGACACAAGGACACGAGAGAGTTTATACTAGTTCGGCCCCTTGGATGAAGGTAAAAGCCTACGTCTAGTTGTGTTGGAATTGATGGGGGTTTCGATGACTAGGGAGCAAACAAGCTTCGCCTAAGTCTCGAGTTGTTGTCTGTTTCCTGAATCGTCGCCGGGTCGCCCCCATATATACATGGGTGACGCCCGTCGGTTTGCAGAGTCCCGAGACCGGCTCATAGACATGTCCGGTCCGGTCTCTAGTATTTCTAACTTACAACACAAGTTACATACTAATGCCGGTTCACGGCTACAAGCCTTAAACCGGTTCTGGGCCTTGGGCTTCAAGCATACTTGACTACTGATGAAGTTAACCCGGCCTCACCTGGCCGGTTTACGCCCAGTAGTAATATCCCCAACATTAGGCCCCAGATTGATTTGAACAGGTTCATGTCAATCCTTAGTACGAAACTTCATCTTCAACATCTTCTTGATTGAACCGCCATGACGTCATCTTCTCAGATCGTGGTGAACCGGCTTGACGTCATCTGTCATAAAGAACTATATCTAACATTTTTTCTTTAATGAGTCTGCAACAATCGAGGCGACAGCTCTGCTTCCAAACTTGTGGCTCCTTGATTTTCGCGCCTGACACACATGTCTCTTGCCTTTATAAATAGACCGAAGGGTCATTTCTTTTTTCCCCTGCGTGCCCCTCTTCTTCGTCATCCTCGCGCCGCCCAGCTTCGGAGCTCCGCCGCTGCCGTCAACCTCTGCACCAGCCTTGGCCGCTGCATCACCCTGAACGCACCAGAGCATCGCGGCGACCTTCCGCTTCTTCCTCCGCTCCGGTAAATCTTTCATCTTTTCACCATAGATCTGTTCTTAGGGTTTCCATGTTCTTCGGTGTTCATCGCTTGTTTCTTGCTCATACGATAACTTTCGGTTAAGTCTATGAATCCTTGTTCTGCATAGCGGTAGTTTTGTAGCATCCGCTGTCACCTGCACATCTCAAGGTGTTGGGGATATAATTATTTGTGTAAGCCGCCTAGGAGGGGCCGGGTTACGCAAGGAAGATTCACCAGAAAGAAGCCGAAGACCAAGCATGAAGATGGCGGTTCAATAAAGGGCCTAAGGCCCACAGGCGACTTAAGGCCCGTTGTAGTAAACCGCCATAATGGCATGACTTGTATCATAAGGTAGATTTAACTAGTCACCGAGCCGGACATTGTTTATAAGCCGGTCGGGACTCTGTAGGCCACAGGGCGTTAACCCGTGTATATAAGGGGACGACCTGCTGGCGGCTTAGGGCAAGAAAGAACCAATCGAGAGCCGAGTATAGCGTGTTCCGCTCCCTGGTCATCGAAACATCAAGCAATACCAACCCAACTAGACGTATGCTTTCCTTCTCCACAAGGGGCCGAACTAGTATAGAACCTCTCGTGTCCTTTGTCCCGATTAACCCCTTGAAGCTTCCTAGTTGCGATGGCTCCACGACTAAGTCCTTGCACGAGGACATCTGCCGTGACAATTCCACGACAGTTGGCGCCCACCGTGGGGCCAGCGCACGATGGATTTGAGTTCCTGAAGGGCAGCTTCGAAGGGCTCAAGGGATATGCAGTGGGCCGGATGACCAAGAGTCGTCGCGGCAAGATCTACATAGACAACGAAGGCTAGGGCCCCGAGGCCGACTCAATTGAGTACGGGTACCGGGTCACCTTTGGCGGAATCCACGTCTTCATCACCGGATTGGTGAGCCGGACCCTGAGCCGGACAGCTGCACCGACCTCGTCGAGACGGCTCAGCGTGCGAAACCCGCCCGGATCCAGCCCGTCATGAAGCGTGCCTTCGTGGGTTGTGTCCATGGAGAGGAACTTCCTGAAGGATCTAAAGATGGCGGAGAGACGGCCGTCCCATCGGATGATGATTCATCCTCTGGTTCAACAGATTCTTTGTATTAGGTCCAAGAGGGCATGCTTGGGGGCTGTTCTGACGACTCTAGCATTCCGGATTTCTATGAGCCGCCGAGCTGGGCAGGAGTCTTCATGGCTGGTACTCAACCCGGTCAAAACTCGACGACTGCAACAGCAATAACGTCCGGGTCAGGAGCGGCCGGGGCAGGAGGCCCTGTGTGCCTGCCGGCTCAGGTTCTGATGGATCTTATGGACAAGTTGACGGCCCTGTTAACCACCACGGTTATTCCTGCAAATCCAGATGAACATAACGCGGAGGTGACAAAGGTGCGTGAGGAGATAGCCTGGCCAAGGAGGCCTTGGCGGTGAGGACACCAGTTAGCTACGGGCGGGCGGCTTTGGACGCCTTGCAGCAGCGACTCGGTCGAGGCTTTCCGGCTTAATATGAGTCTGAACGCATCCAATGAGGTCATGAGAAGGAGACATCGAAAACCCAGTCCGTCGCCTCCGGTTTACGATCCTCGAAATCTTTTCACGACACCCGGAGCTGGTCCCACAACCCGCCGAAGCCAATCAGTTTGTGACACCGGAGCTGGAGGACGGTTCAGCCCGAGAGATGGCACCTCCTCACGGGAGTATGGCCCGCCCGATACATACCAATACCACCAGGCCATTTCTCCAACCCCATGGAGAACTTGATAGCAACATCGGCGCGTCTGGCGGATCTTCGGTGGGCGGTGATGACCGGCGGCGGTGGAAACCGAAGGTCGAGATCTTATTCAGACGGCCTTGGCACAGCGGAGACCTATTCTTCTGGCGGGGACATGATTCATTCAACTCCTCGGCCTTGGCTAGCACCTCGTCAAAACCGGGCCGAGTTCAAGCGGGCATATGGAGTCGAAGCTTTATCAAGCAACGCCCAGCGTCGTAACCAGCCGGTGGCTATAACCCGTCACAGGACCGATTGCGTCGGGGAGGACGAGCAGGCGGCTCGATTAGCGGCTCGGCAGACGGCATATGAAGGTCTCCCAGTATCAAGCGACTTGTTGGAGCAGGAGTGGCCACTAGAACCGGTGGTGTCCCTTATGCAGTGCCGGCTCTGCGGGATGTCGCCTGCCCAAGGATTTCAAGGGACCTCGAAAGGTGCCGAATTACGGCCGACTTACAGCCGAGGGGCATGGATCGAAAGTTCTGAGATGGCCATGGAGTTATTGGAGGTCGTGACGCAGAAATGGCTAATTATTTCACCATGATGTTAGATGGAGCGGCCCGGTCTTGGTTGAAAAGTTTGCCTCCTAATTCCATCAGTTCATGGGCGAGCTAAAGGCCGGTTTATCCGAACTTCAAGGACACTTGCAAGCAGTCTATGTCAATTGTGGACTTGACCAATTGTAAGCAGGAGGAGGTGAATCCACAACTCATTGGGTGCGCGGGTCAAGGAAATAATACACTCATCGATAAGATGGATGCCGCTCTGCGGTACTTATGCTCCATCGAATTGTCGTTTTGAGCGGCGAGGCGAAGTAGGCGCCTTAAGCGTGATTGCAATTGTATGGATGCGCTGATGGCAGCCTTGGTCAAATCGCCGATTCGATACTACCAATGATCCAGCGTCGAGGAGGAAAAGACAGGAAGGGAAAGAAGAACGGCAATGGAAAGGGTCGCAGCATAACCCGGTAAGTCAAGGAGGCAATAAGCGTAAGGCGGAGGGTAACCCGGAGTTTGTGGCCAATGCTAATGCACAAGGTAACAACCAGAAACGTAAAGGGAGACCACCCCTCGATCTGGTGGCTCAGGCCCATCTCTTGAGCAGCTTCTTAATGAGCCTTGCCCGAGACACGGTACTCGGGAGCGTCCCGCCACCCACTTATGGAAAGACTGCGCGATCATGAAGGCTTTCAAGAATTCCAACATGTTTGATGGCAATCACGGATCGGCGGTGGCTCGGGGCGGTGGCTTTCATGGCCGGGTGGCGGTTCAAGTTCGGCCAAGGTGGCTATAATCAGCGACCGCCCGGTCAAGGGGACAGCAGCAGCAGCGATCAGGTTATCGAGCCATCCAAAGCAGTGAATGGTGGGCAATACCATGTGTTCACCACTAACTTGTGCAAAGCGTGACGAGAAGGTTCATAAGAGGGCTGTGAATACTATTGAGCGGCGGTTCCCGTTACTTGAGATGGTCGAGAAGCCCATCATATGGAGCAGGAAGATCACCCCTCGGGTTGATAACCCGGTCGGTTAACCTTGGTGGTGGCCCCTCGGGTTGGTGGATATAAATTCACTAAGGTACTCATGGACGGAGGAAGCAGCATCAATATTCTCTATTATGAGACCTTTCGCCGCATGGGGTTGGCTGATAAGGACTTGAGGACGTCCAACACTGTCTTTCATGGGGTGGTACCTGGTAAATCGGCATATCCAGTTGGTAAAATCGAGCTTGAAGTAGCCTTTGGAGATGAATATGATTCCAGGGCTGAGAAACTGACGTTTGAGGTAGTCAAAATCAGGAGCCCGTATCACGCTCTGTTTGGACGACCGGCTTATGCCAAGTTCATGGCACGGCCGTGTTATGTTTATTTACAGCTCAAGATGTCGGGTTACAAGGGCACCATCACTGTGCGTGGGAGTCGAAAGGTAGCCTTGGAATGCGAAGAAGGCGATGCGGCTTATGCTGAATCTGTTTGTGCCGAAGAGGAGCTGAAGTTTTATCAAAATAATGTTGGCCCGGCGGATGCGACCTCTTTAAAGAAGCCAACCACAGAGCAAGACTCGGCGTTGAAATTTAAGTCGGCCGCCGAGACAAAACTGGTCGACTTCACTCCAGGCGACTCTTCCAAACAGTTCAGCATCAGTACCAATTTGGATCCCAAATAGGAAAGCGCGCTCATCGAGTTCATCCGTGAGAACCGGGACATCTTTGCATGGAAACCTTCCGACATGCCGGGTGTCCCGAGAGAACTCGCTGAGCACACTCTTAATATTGATCCGAAGTATAAGCCGATCAGGCAGTTTCTTCGGTGGTTCAATGAGGAAAGACAAAAAGCTATCGGGGAGGAGGTCGCTCGGCTCTTAGCGGCCGGGTTCATCGTGGAAGTCTTTCACCCGGAGTGGTTGGCTAACCCGGTGCTTGTGCTCAAGAAGAACGGCACCTGGCGGATGTGTGTAGATTACACGGACTTAAATAAAGCTTGTCCGGCTGATCCCTTTGCTCTACCCCGCATTGATCAAATCATTGATGCTACAGCGTGTTGCGAGCGTTTGAGTTTTTTGGATGCTTACTCTGGTTATCATCAGATCAAAATGGCAGTTAAGGACCAGGAGAAGACGGCTTTCATTACTCCGTTTGGAGCCTTCTGCTATGTATCTATGCCATTTGGGCTCAAGAGTGCCCAGGCGACTTATTAGCAGTGTGTACAGAATTGTCTCTACAATCAGATTGGGCGCAATGTTCATGCTTATGTGGATGACATTGTGGTGAAGTCCAGAGAGAAGGAAACCTTGATATCTGATTTAAAGGGAACCTTTGATAATCTCGGGTCTATAAGATGATGCTTAACCGGACAAGTGTGTATTTGGTGTACTGCAGGCAAGCTTTTGGGATTCCTGGTCTCAAGCAGGGCATTGAAGCTAACCGGAGAAGATCAAGCGATTACCTCTCTGGCTAAACTGGCATGCATCAATGATGTTCAGCGACTGGCGGGTCGCGTTGCTTCTTTAAGCCGATTCATAAGCTGGTTAGGTGAGAAGTCTTTACCGCTGTATCAAATGATGAAGAAAACAGACACTTTTGTCTGGAGTGAGGCTGATTATGCTTCCTTTGAAGATTTAAAGAGACAATTGTCTGAGCCGCCGGTTCTCGCGGCTCCCATTGATAAAGAGTCGTTGCTGTTGTATGTTGCTGCTAACTCACGGGCTGTTAGTGTTGGCATCGTGGTGGAGCGTAAGGAGGCTGGCAAGGAGCATCCGGTTCAACGGCCGGTTTATTACATCAGTGAGGTGCTCATAGAGTCCAAGCAAATATATCCGCATTGGCAGAAACTTGTTTATGGGGTGTTCATGGCAAGCCGGAAGTTAAGCAGTACTCCCAAGGTCATCCTATAACTGTGGTAAGTTCTGCCCCCTTGGAGGACATCATCCAGAATAGGGAAGCCACAGGACGAGTCGCCAAGTGGGCCATTGAGCTTGGGCCTCACGGTTTGAAGTATATGCCACGTACAGCTATCAAGTCTCAAGCCTTGGTGGACTTAATCAATGATTGGATGGAGTTGCAGGCACCAGAGGAGAAGCCAGATAACACGTATTGGACTATTCACTTCGATGGGTCCAGGCAGTTGGAAGGCTCGGGGGCTGGAGTCGTTTTAACTTCCCCCCGAGGTGACAAATTTTGCTATGTGCTCCGGCTTATGTTTCCATGTACTAATAATGCAGCTGAATACGAGGCTTTACTCTATGGCCTCCGGATGGCCAAAGATACGAATTTGATCCGGGTAAGGTGCTTGGGCGATTCAGACCTCGTCGCTCAACAGGTGTCAGGCACGTGGGACTCCAAGGATCCCCTTATGGCGGCTTATCTCGTGAAGTTGATGCGGTGGCCGAGCACTTCAAAGGTTACCAAGTAGAGCACATTGATCAAAGGAAGAATGAGGCGGCTGATGCTTTGAGCCGGCTGGGGTCTCAGCGTAAGCCGGTACCGCCTAACACCTTTCTTGATGTTTTGCATAACCCTTCTGTCAGAGTGCCTACAGAGGAAGAGCTAGCAGTGCAGACCGGAGGCACGGTGGTGGCGGCTCTCACGCCATCCCAGTTGGACAGTCCATATTTGGCCTATATGACCCGGGGAGAGTTGCCTGAGGACGAGACCTTGGCAAGACAAATCATCAGGCAGTCCAAATCCATGACAATTGTTCATGGCGAGTTGCATCTGTTGGAAATATGCCCTAGAGGCAATAATAAATTAGTTATTATTATATTTCCTTGTTCATGATAATCGTTTATTATCCATGCTATAATTGTATTGATAGGAAACTCAAATACATGTGTGGATACATAGACAACACCTTGTCCCTAGCAAGCCTCTATTGGCTAGCTCGTTGATCAATAGATGGTTACGGTTTCCTAACCATGGACATTGGATGTCGTTGATAACGGGATCACATCATTAGGAGAATGATGTGATGGACAAGACAATCCTAAGCCTAGCACAAAGATCGTAGTTAGTATGCTAAAGCTTTTCTAATGTCAAGTATCATTTCCTTAGACCATGAGATTGTGCAACTCCGGATACCGTAGGAATACTTTGGGTGTACCAAACGTCTGGCGTAATCGGGTGGCTATAAAGGTGCACTACAGGTATCTCCGAAAGTGTCATTGGGTTGGCATGAATCGAGATGGGATTTGTCACTCCGTGTAAGCGGAGAGGTATCTCTGGGCCCACTCGGTAGGACATCATCATAATGTGCACAATGTGATCAAGGAGTTGATCACGGGATGATGTGTTACGGAGCGAGTAAAGAGACTTGCCGTAGCGAGATTGAACAAGGTATCGGGATACCGACGATCGAATCTCGGGCAAGTACAATACCGCTAGACAAAGGGAATTGTATACGGGATCGATTGAGTCCTTGACATCGTGGTTCATCCGATGAGATCATCGTGGAACATGTGGGAGCCAACATGGGTATCCAGATCCGCTGTTGGTTATTGACCGGAGAACGTCTCGGTCATGTCTCGCATGGTTCCCGAACCCGTAGGGTCTACACATAAGGTTCGATGGCGCTAGGGTTATAAAGGAAGTTTGTATGTGGTTACCGAATGTTGTTGAGTCCGGATGAGATCCGGGGCGTCACGAGGAGTTCGGAATGGTCGGAGGTAAAGATTTATATATGGGAAGTCTGTTTTGGTCACGGAAAAGTTTGAGCGATATCGGTAATGTCTGGGACCACGGGAGGGTCGAGGGTCCACCAAGTGGGGCCACCTGCCCCGAGAAGGTTGCGTGGGCCAAGTGTGGGAGGGACCAGCCCCTAGGAGGGCTGGTGCGCCCCACAAGGGGCCCAAGGCGCATGGGAGAGTGGGAGGGCAAACCCTAGTTCAGATGGGCCTTAAGGCCCACCTAGTGGCGCCTCCCTCTCTCCCCTTTGGCCGCCCCCAAAACCCATCTAGGGCTGGCCGCCACCCCTAGGGGTGGAAACCCTAGAGGGCGCAGCCCTCCCTTCCCTATATATATGAGGCCTAGGGGCTGCCCATAACACACGAGAGCCTCCCTCTCCAGCGCAGCTGCCCTCCTCCTCCTCCTCTCCCTTGGTGCTTGGCGAAGCCTGCGGGATGCCACGCTCCTCCATCACCACCATGCCGTTGTGCTGCTCTGGATGGAGTCTTCCTCAACCTCTCCCTCTCTCCTTGCTGGATCAAGGCGTGGGAGGCGTCACCGGGCTGTCACGTGTGTTGAAGCGGAGGTGCCGTCCGTTCGGCACTAGGATCTCCGGTGATTTGGATCACGACGAGTCGACTCCTTCAACCCCGTTAAGCTTGAGGCGCTTCCGCTTAGCGATCTACAAGGGTATGTAGATGCACTCTCCTTCCCTCGGTGCTAGTTTCTCCATAGATAGATCTTGGTGACACGTAGGAAAATTTTGAATTTCTTCTCGTTCCCCAACAAATGGCATCATGAGCTAGGTCTATTGCGTAGATTCTTTGCACGAGTAGAACACACAAGTAGTTGTGGGCGCTGATGTTGTTCAATATGCTTACCGTTACTAGTCCAATCTTGTTTCGACGGTATTGTGGGATGAAGCGGCCGGACCGACCTTACGTACTCTTCGTGAGGCGAGTTCCACCAACCGACATGCACTTGGTGCATAAGGTGGCTAGCGGTGCCGTCTCTCCCACTTTAGTCGGAACGGATTCGATGAAAAGGGTCCTTATGAAGTGTAAATAGCAATTGGCATATCACGTTGTGGTTTTGCGTAGGTAAGAAACGTTCTTGCTAGAACCCATAGCAGCCACGTAAAACATGCAAACAACAATTAGAGGACGTCTAACTTGTTTTTGCAGGGTTTGCTATGTGATCTGATATGGCCAAGAAGAATGTGATGAATGACATGTGATGTATGAGATTGATCATGTTCTTGTAATAGGATTCACGACTTGCATGTCGATGAGTATGACAACCGGCAGGAGCCATAGGAGTTGTCTTTATTTATTGTATGACCTGCGTGTCATTAAACAACGCCATGTAATTACTTTACTTTATTGCTAACCGGTAGCCATAGTAGTAGAAGTAATAGTTGGCGAGACAACTTCATGAAGACACGATGATGGAGATCATGATGATGGAGATCATGGTGTCATGCGGTGACGATGATGATCATGGAGCCCCGAAGATGGAGATCAATGGAGCTATATGATATTGGCCATATCATGTCACTACTATATATAATTGCATGTGATGTTTATTATGTTTATGCATCTTGTTTACTTAGAACGACGGTAGTAAATAAGATGATCCCTTACAACAATTTCAAGAAGTGTTCTCCCCTAAGCGTGCACCGTTGCCAAAAGTTCGTAAGCTTCTAAGCACCACGTGATGATCGGGTGTGATGGATTCTTACGTTCACATACAACGGGTGTTGACGAGCCTAGCATGTACAGGCATGGCCTCGAAACACACGCAATACACTTAGGGTTAACTTGACGAGCCTAGCATGTACAGACATGGCCTCGGAACACGGAGACCGAAAGGTCGAGCATGAGTCGTATAGTAGATAAGATCAACATGAAGATGTTCACCGATGATGACTAGTCCGTCTCACGTGATGATCGGACACGGCCTAGTTGACTCAGATCATGTAATCACTTAGATGACCAGAGGGATGTCTATCTGAGTGGGAGTTCATAAGATGAACTTAATTATCTTGAACATAGTCAAAAGACCTTTTGCAAATTATGTAAATGGCTCGCGCTTTAGTTCCTTTGTTTAGATATGTTCCTAGAGAAAATATAGTTGAAAGTTGAAAGTAGCGATTATGCGGACGAGAGAAAGCTTATGTCCTTAATGCACGCTCGATGTGCTGAACCCCAAACGTCGTTTGTGGATGTTTGAACATCGGACATACACGTTTTGATAACTACGTGATAGTTCAGTTGAGCGGTTTAGAGTAGAGGCACCAAAGGCGTTTTGAAACGTCGCGGAACATATGAGATGTTTGAGGGCTGAAATTGGGATTTCAAGCTCGTGCCCACGTCAAGAGGTATAAGACCTCCGGCGATTTTCTTAGCCTGCAAACTAAGAGAGAAAAGCTCAATCGTTGAGTTTGTGCTCAGATTGTCGAGTGCAATGATCACTTGAATCGAGTGGGAGTTAATCTTCCGATGAGATAGTAATGTTTCTCCAAAGTCATTGCCACCAAGCTGCTAGAGCTTCGTGATGAACTATAACATATCAGGGATAGATATGATGATCCTTGAAGTGTTCGCGATGTTTGACACCGCGAAAGTAGAAATCAAGTAGGAGCATCAATTGTTGATGGTTGGTAAAACCACTAGTTTCAAGAAGGGCAAGGGCAACAAGGGATACTTCATGAAGCGGCAAAACAGTTGCTGCTCTAGTGAAGAAACCCAAGGTTGAACCCAAACCGAGACTAAGTGCTACGTAATAAGGGGAACAGACCTTTGGAGCAGAACCACCCTAGATACTTGGTAGATGAGAAGGCTGGCAAGGTCGATAGAAGTATATTGGATATACATTATGTTAATGTGTACTTTACTAGTACTCCTAGTAGCACAGTGGTATTAGATACGGTTCGGTTGCTAAGTGTTAGTAATTGAAATAAAAGGCTACGGAATAAGCGGAGACTAGCTAAAGGTGAGTGACGATATGTGTTGGAAGTGTTTCCAAGGTTGATCAAGCATCGCACGCTCCCTCTACCATCGAGATTGATGTTAAACCTAAATAATTGTTATTTGGTGTTTGCGTTGAGCATAGACATGATTGGATTATGTCCATCGCATGTCTGATTATTCATTTAAGGAGAATAATGGTTACTCTATTTATTTGAATAATACCTTCAATGGTCTTGCACCTAAAGGAATGGTTTATTGAATCTCGATCGTAGTGATACACATTTTCATGCCAAAAGATACAAGATAGTAATGATAGTACCACTTACTTGTGGCACTGCCATGTAAGTCATAAAACGCATGAAGAAGCTCCATGTTGATGGATCTTTGGACTCACTCGTTTTGAAAAGTTTGAGACATGCGAACCATGTCTATTGGTGTATACGCATGAAGAAACTCCATGCAGATGGATCGTTTGGACTCGCTTGATTTTGAATCACTTGAGATATGCAAATCATACCACATGGGCAAGATGACTGAAAAGCCTCGGTTTCAGTAAGATGGAACAAGATAGCAACCTGTTGGAAGTAACACATTTTGATGTGTGCAGTCCAATGAGTCTTTGAGGCATGCTGATGAATATCGTTATGTTCTTACTTCACAGATGATTTGAGTAGATGTTGAGTATATTTACTTGATGAAACACAAGTCTGAATTATTGAAAGGTTCAAGTAATTTCAGAGTGAAGTTGAGGATCTTCGTGACAAGAGGATAAAATGTCTGTGATGTGATCATAGAGATGAATATCTGAGTTGCGAGTTTGGTACACAATTGAGACATTGTGGAAATTGTTTCACAACTAATACCGCCTGGAACACCAAAGTGTGATGGTGTGTCCGAACATCATTGTTGCACCCTATTAGATATGGTGCGTACCATGATGTCTCTTATCAAATTACCACTATCGTTCATGGGTTAGGCATTAGAGACAACCACATTCACTTTAATAGGGCACCACGTAATTCCGTTGAGATGACACCGTATGAGCTATGGTTTAAAGAAACCTAAGTTGTCGTTTCTTAAAAGTTTGGGGTTGCGACGCTTATGTGAAAAGTTTCAGGTTGATAAGCTCGAACCCAAAGCGGATAAAATGCATCTTCATAGGACACCCAAAACAGTTGGGTATACCTCCTAATTCAGATCCGAAAGCAATTGGGATTGTTTCTTTAACCGGGTCCTTTCTCGAGGAAAAGTTTGTCTCGGAAAGTTGAGTGGGAGGATGGTGGAGACTTGATGAGGTTATTGAACCGTCACTTCAACTAGTGTGTAGCAGGGCACAGGAAGTTGTTCCCGCGGCACCTACACCAATTGAAGTAGAAGCTTATGATAGTGATCATGAAGTTTCGGATCAAGTCACTAACGTACCTCGTAGGGTGACAAGGATGCGTACTACTTCTGAGTGGTACAGCAATCATGTCTTGAAGGTCATGTTGCTAGACAACAATGAACCTACGAGCTATGGAGAAGCGATGGTGGGCCCAAATTCCGACAAATGGTTAGAAGCCATAAAATCCGAGAAAGGATCCATGACTTTGGTGGACTTGCCCGATGATCGGCAAGCCATTCAGATAAATGGATCTTTAAGAAGAAAACGGACGTGGATGGTAATGTCACCGTCTATGAAGCTCGACTTGTGGCGAAGAGTTTTTCACAAGTTCAAGGAGTTGACTACGATGAGATTTTCTCATCCGTAGCGATGCTTAAGTTCGTCAGAATCATGTTAAGCATAAGCTGGATTTATGAAATCTGGCAGATGGATGTCAAAATGAGTTTCCTTACCGGTTTTAAGTAAGGAAAGGTTGTATGTGATACAATCGAGAAAGTTTTGTCGATCCTAAGGATGCTAAAAGGTATGCTGGCTCCAGCAATCCTTTCTAAGGACTGGAGTAAGCATCTCGGAGTTGGAATGTGCGCTTTGATGAGATGATCAAAGATTTTGGGTTTATACAAAGTTTATGAGAAACTTGTATTTCCAAAGAAGTGAGTGGGAGCACTATAGAATTTCTGATGAGTATATGTTGTTGACATATTGATGATCAGAAATGATGTAGAATTTTCTGGAAAGTATATAGGGTTATTTGAAAGGTGTTTTTCAAGTGAAAACCTGGATTAAGCTACTTGAACATTGAGCATCAAAATCTATGAGGATAGATCAAAAACGCTCAATAGTACTTTCAAATGAGCACATACCTTGACATAATCTTGAAAGTGTTCAAGATGGATCAGTCAAAGAAGGAGTTCTTGCCTGAGTTGTAAGGTATGAAGTTAAGAGTTAAAAGCTCGACCACGGCAGAAAAGAGAGAAAGGGCGAAGGTCGTCCCTATGCTTCGTACATAGGCTCTATAGTATGCTATCTTGTGTACCGCACGGAAGTGTGCCTTGCCATGAGTCGGTCAAGGGTACAAGAATGATCCAGAATGGATCATTGGACAGCGATCAAAATTGTCCTTGGTGTAAATAAGGACATGTTTCTCGATTATGGAGGTGATAAAGAGTTCGATGTAAAGGGTTACGTCGATGCAAGCTTTAACACCTATCCGAGTGACTCTGAGTAGCAAACCGGATACGTATAGTGGAGCAACCATTTGGAATAGCTTCAAGTGGAGCGTGGAAGCAAACATTTACAATATGACATAGAGAATTTGCAAAGCACACACGGATCTGAAAGGTTCAGACCCGTTGACTAAAACCTCTCTCACAAGCAAAACATGATCAAACCTCAGAACTCATTGAGTCTAAATCACATGATGATGTGAACTAGTTTACAGACACTAGTAAACTCTTTGGGTGTTGGTCACATGGCGATGTGACCTATCAGTGTTAATCACATGACGATGTGAACTAGATTATTGACTCTAGTGCAAGTGGGAGACTGTTGGCAATATGCCCTAGAGGCAATAATAAATTAGTTATTATTATATTTCCTTGTTCATGATAATCGTTTATTATCCATGCTATAATTGTATTGATAGGAAACTCAAATACATGTGTGGATACATAGACAACACCTTGTCCCTAGCAAGCCTCTATTGGCTAGCTCGTTGATCAATAGATGGTTACGGTTTCCTAACCATGGACATTGGATGTCGTTGATAACGGGATCACATCATTAGGAGAATGATGTGATGGACAAGACAATCCTAAGCCTAGCACAAAGATCGTAGTTAGTATGCTAAAGCTTTTCTAATGTCAAGTATCATTTCCTTAGACCATGAGATTGTGCAACTCCGGATACCGTAGGAATACTTTGGGTGTACCAAAGCGTCACAGCGTAACTGGGTGGCTATAAAGGTACACTACTGGTATCTCCGAAAGTGTCTCATTGGGTTGGCATGAATCGAGGCTGGGATTTGTCACTCCGTGTAAGCGGAGAGGTATCTCTGGGCCCACTCGGTAGGACATCATCATAATGTGCACAATGTGATCAAGGAGTTGATCACGGGATGATGTGTTACGGAACGAGTAAAGAGACTTGCCGTAGCGAGATTGAACAAGGTATCGGGATACCGACGATCGAATCTCGGGCAAGTACAATACCGCTAGACAAAGGGAATTGTATACGGGATTGATTGAGTCCTTGACATCGTGGTTCATCCGATGAGATCATCGTGGAACATGTAGGAGCCAACATGGGTATCCAGATCCCGCTGTTGGTTATTGACGGAGAACGTCTCGGTCATGTCGCATGGTTCCCGAACCCGTAGGGTCTACACATAAGGTTCGATGGCGCTAGGGTTATAAAGGAAGTTTGTATGTGGTTACGAATGTTGTTGAGTCTGGATGAGATCCGGGGCGTCACGAGGAGTTCGGAATGGTCGGAGGTAAAGATTTATATATGGGAAGTCCTGTTTTGGTCACCGGAAAAGTTTGAGGCGATATCGGTAATGTCTGGGATCACGGAGAGGTCGAGGGTCCACCAAGTGGGGCCACCTGCCCCGGAAGGTTGCGTGGGCCAAGTGTGGGAGGGGACCAGCCCCTAGGAGGGCTGGTGCGCCCCTCACAAGGGGCCCAAGGCGCATGGGAGAGTGGGAGGGGGCAAACCCTAGTTCAGATGGGCCTTAAGGCCCACCTAGTGGCGCCTCCCTCTCTCCCCTTTGGCCGCCCCCAAAACCCATCTAGGGCTGGCCGCCACCCCTAGGGGTGGAAACCCTAGAGGGGCGCAGCCCTCCCTTCCCTATATATATGAGGCCTAGGGGCTGCCCATAACACCGAGAGCCTCCCTCTCCAGCGCAGCCTGCCTCTCCTCCTCCTCCTCTCCCTTGGTGCTTGGCGAAGCCTGCGGGATGCCACGCTCCTCCATCACCACCATGCCGTTGTGCTGCTGCTGGATGGAGTCTTCCTCAACCTCTCCCTCTCTCCTTGCTGGATCAAGGCGTGGGAGGCGTCACCGGGCTGTCACGTGTGTTGAGCGCGGAGGTGCCGTCCGTTCGGCACTAGGATCTCCGGTGATTTGGATCACGACGAGCACGACTCCTTCAACCCGTTAAGCTTGGCGCTTCCGCTTAGCGATCTACAAGGGTATGTAGATGCACTCTCCTTCCCTCGGTGCTAGTTTCTCCATAGATAGATCTTGGTGACACGTAGGAAAATTTTGAATTTCGCTCGTTCCCCAACAGCATCACCCTTGGCGTCACTGGGGCGTTTCAACGTTGTGTATCGCATGCGGAGGGTCAGGAGATACTTCGTGAGATTCATGAAGGAGATTGCGGTCATCATGCCGGTTCAAAATCTCTGGTGGCCAAGGCTTTTCGTCATGGCTTCTATTGGTGACGGCTCATCTTGATCTGGAGGATCCGTCAACAAATGTGACGGATGTCAAAAATTCTCACGACGAGCTCATGTGCCGGCTCAAGAATTGAGGATGATTCCAATTACTTGGCCGTTTGTAGTCTAGGGGCTTGACATGGTTGGACCGTTCAAAAGGTCTAAGGATAAGAAGACACACCTGTTGGTGGCAGTGGATAAATTCACCAAGTGGGTTAAAGCAGAGCCGGTCAGTAAGTGTGATGCAGCCATGGCGGTTCAGTTCATGAAAAAGGTGATCTTTTGTTTTGGCTTTCCACACAGCATTATAATTGATAATGGTACTAATCTCTCCAAGGGTGCCATGGAAGAGTTCTGTCAACGAGAGCACATCCGGCTTGATGTTTCGGCTGTTGCTCACCCTCAGTCTAATGGTCAAGCAGAAAGAGCTAATCAAGAGATCTTGAAAGGTATCAAACCCGGCTCTTAGTTCCCTTGCAGCGAACTCCGGGTTGTTGGGTGGAGGAGTTACCCTCTGTGCTATGGAGCATCAACACAACGCCTAACAGATCTACAGGTTATACACCTTTCTTCATGGTGTACGGAGCAGAGGCGGTTCTGCCAAGTGATATCCGGCATGATTCACCCGGGTGGCGGCTTACGTTGAGGCTGATAATGAAAAAGCTCGTCAGGATGCACTTGACTTGTTGTATGAGGAGCGAGACTTGGCAATAGCCCGCTCGGTGATTTATCGGCAAGACTGCTTGATTATCACATTACCCGGGTTAGAAGCAGAACTTTTCAGGAAGGCGATTTAGTGCTCCGGCTCATCCAGGATCAATCTGATATGCACAAGCTGTCTCCTCCTTGGGAAGGACCCTTTGTGATCAGCAAGAATCTGAACAACGGGTCATATTACCTCATCGATGTTCGAGAGCACAAAGACTCACGTAAGTCGGAGGAAGAGACTCGCCGGCCGTGGAACATAGCGCATCTTCGGCCCTACTATACTTAAGCCACCGGTTCTCAGAGTATATTTGTTTTTCTTTTTTCTTTTTTAGCAATGTATATATTATATAAAGCAATAAAGTGGGACCTCTTTTCTTTCCACCCTTCAAGGTTTATGTATCTTCTTTACCAGGTGGTGGAAACAACCAACAGGGAGCGGATCATATCTGAATCCGGCTTTCCCTTTGGTCCGGCTTACGATCATATCTGAATCTAGCCATGGTCATTGGGGGCTTCCTGTTCAAACATAGGTCATATTCGAACCAAAGAGAACATAGCTATCGATACCCAATTGATCGGCATACTGCCAAACCCACTTGGGGGCTTCTTGATCATATTTGAATCATAGCTTAACCCCTTTGGGTCTGACGTGGATCGTATTCGAATCAACGTCATTAAATGTAACATCCCAAAATTCTAAATTTTGGAATGTTATAATAAATAAATAGTTTTGATTGATTGATTGTTTGTTGTGTGATTTATTGTGTGAAATTGAGTGAAATTTGAAACTTTCTGAAAGTTGAATGAGAGGGAATGAAATGACTTTCCCAAACTTCCACCTTGCATTTATGATCTCCATGAATTCAAATTCTTTTCATCACAAAACCCTGAGAGAAGATGACATGACTTCTTCCATTTATTTAAATGACAAGGGTGTTGAAAATATTTGAATTTCATTTGGAAAATATTTCCAATTCTGAAACTTTATGCAACTCAATGATTTTCACGAGAGAAGATAAAATGACTTCTTCAAATTAAATGAAATATGAGTTGGGAGTTTTAAAAGAATTAAATTCAAAGTTCTTTTGAATTTATTTCCAATTGGAGTTATTTGAGTTTTATTCAAATTATTTTCTCCAAAACAAAATATATAGAAAATAGGGTAACATGATTCCCTACATCAGAAAATTGAGAGAAATTAATTTGAAGTCATTTTGGTATTTTAAAATGATTTTTATTGGATTTTATTGGACCGGTAGCACTGTGTGAATTATTAAAATTTGTGTGTATTTTATTTGAAGCTAAAATAGTGTTCATGTTGTAGAAAATCTTTTCTGAAAATTTTGATATATTATATGCCTATATAAAATTTTATTTATTTCTGTTTTGTTGTCTCTGTCAAAAAAAAAAAATTGCTGCGCCCAATTCAAGGGCCAAGGCCCAAGGCCAAGCCAGCGGCCGGCCCGCCAAGGCCATCCACCGCACGCACCTAGGGAGCCAGGAGCCAAGGTTTCCTATTCTTTTACAAATCCTAGTAGGATTTGATCCGTTCATTATTCCGTTTATTCCGATTTGTTTCTAGATCTTTTCCCTTTGTTTCCTAATCCTAATCTATTTCTTGTCCCCTACCCAAGCAAAGCCCTCCCCCCCACTATAAATACCCAAGCACCCCCCCTCCAACACATCAAACCAACACCTCTCCTCTCCTCTCCTCTCCGCTCCTCTCCGCAGCAGCAGCAGTGCAACACCACCGCCGCTGCCAAGTGCCGCCGCCGCGCCCTCGACCTCTCCTGAGGTTTATATGATCTCCTCTCCACCGTCCCGTGATCTCCTTTCCTCTAGGAGCAACCGCAACATCGGATCCGATCTTCTTCCCCAACTCCGACGACTACTCCGGTGAGATCCACGAAATCCTGTAATTCATTTTTTCAAAAATAGCAATCTTAGAAAATTCATATCTTTTAGAGTTTTTAGTATTTTGTGTGATTCCAATTGCTATGTGTCACAAATTTGCTGAAGTTTCTGTTAGTGTCTCTGGATTTCAAATTTGAGTAGTTTAAATTTGAATTTGATAAATTTTGTTCAGATTAGTATTTTGGCCACAACTTGAGTTTAAAAATAGGTTTTTAATTAATTCTTTTTGCTCCTTGTCTCTAGGACCTTTGTTTATCCAGTAGTATTTAGTATTTTATTTCTAGGTTAATTTAAATTAGGTTTTAGCAAAACAGTACTGTTTTATTATTAGTTCTGTTTTAGCTTTTTCTTTATTGTTTTTATTAGTTTTAAATTATTTGTTTTTGTCACTTTTGACAAAATTAGTTGTGTTCTGTTAGACAACAGGAGAAAATTTATTTTATTTTAAAAATTTATTTTCCTTAGTTTTGTATGAAACCTTCTATAGGTCATAGTTAGAGTTTTATAAAAGCTTTTTATTTGTTTCTTTTGCAAATAAAATTTTATGGAAAAAATAATTTCTGTTAAATTAGTTATTTTACATTTTATTTTCTGTTAATTTATTAGTTTAGTATTTTAATTGTTGTTAAGTTTTTACTTACGGCAAAACTATATTAGATGTTTGTAGCAAAGTCATAGATCTTCGTTAGTAGTTTTTCTTTGTAGTTTTATTTGAAGTTTCTTTTGATTTTGTTTGAGTTTTATTATCGATTTTCCTTGCTGTTTTGATTGTTATTTGAGTGCTAAAATTGTTGCTAGGATGTTTGCTTATGTGAATGCTATGTTTGACTATATAGATTTTCAGCGGAGTGACGATTAGTTCTACCAAGTCATTTTCGACAGCGTTGTTATCTTCATCAAGTATTACCAGCAAGTTCACTTTGACCATGTTTTCATACCTATGTGTTTTATTGCATCTAGTGTCATCTTCGCAACAATCCTCAAGTAGTGATATTGAATCCTTGTAGTTGAGTAGTATGCATGAGGTAGGAACCCATCACCCGTTACCAAGCCCGGACGTTATTTATTTTAATGCTACGCTATAGTAGGCGGGGTTGGTATGAGTGCTCGGGAGTGGTGTGAGAATGGAGGATCTCGTCAATGGCGACAACTCCATGATGGAATCTGCAGGACTGCATCTTCAAGGCCTCAAGACTTCAAGACTCGAGACAAGAATTCAATACACACTCTTTGGGTAAAGGGCGGTTGACGGGCACCTGGAGAAACCAGTGGTTGGCGGGATGCATGGAGAAGCGCCATGACATCTTGCGGAAAGCTTCACCCAGACTCAAAGAGACGGAAGAATACTTCATGCCGGAAGCTTACTGTGCAACCGCAAGTCACTATGGGCTCTGGCTTGGTTGACCTTAGTTGTGACTCTGGCTGGGACGGTGCTAGCAGATGTAGAACTACGGTAGGATTGGATGAGCACGGACGGTGGTCGAGGAACTCTTCGAAGACCATGTTTGATCGTCTTGTTCTCAAACACCCTGAAGTGCGAGAACGTAAAGAGAGGGATCGAATCTTGCGGGAAAAGTGTACAAACCTCTGCAGAGGGTTTAAACCTAATCGATTAGCCGTGTCCCCGGTTACGGACAATTTGAGCATCTGGACTTGGATCTATCTCGGAACTCTCAACACCGGACTGATAACTTAATTGTGGGCAACTTATGATGATTTGGGCTATGAGACATCGGTTGGCGGAACCATGTCATGATAGAAAACTCTATAGTACAGACTTCATTTATTCCTTTGATGTAGGGAAAATAAAATCAGCTTTTACATAAACAAAACTCAGATCTGAGCCACAAAGCCAAATTGCATATAGTATAGTTTTACCATCTGTTTATTCATGTTGTGATCTTGCGGTACATTCAATGTCTTGACCTACACGGCTGCAACGTATCATCTTGCAGGATTTTTCTTGACGAGTAAGAGTTACGATCTGTGGTTACGGTCTACACTCAACCTGCCGATGGCGTTGATGGGACTCCACACCCGTTTGATTGTTTCCGCTGAGTATTATGAGGTATATATCATTTCGTTATTTATACATGTGATTGCACTTTGATATATACATTGATGTTGTGTGTGCAGACATCTTGATCCGAGGATGGCATGATACACGAGGCTTGACCGTCTCGAGGTTGGGTCGCTACATTAAACAACTCTAATGGTCACTTGGGGCTTCTGTTCAAACATAGGTCGTATTCGAACCAAAGAGAACATAGCTGTCGATACCCACTTGATCGGCATCGCCAAAGCCATTGGGGCCATATGATCGTATCCGAATCTTAGCTTAACCCCTTTGGAACAGTTCTACTGATCGTATTCGAATCAGAGGCCTTTGAAAATTAAGTTTATTTTACTCTGTAAGGGTAAATAATATTAAGGGCAGTAAACATTATATGTGCCAACTTTCAGAAGTTAAGTTTAACCTATGCTTTTTGGGATCACATAAGCCGGTAAGGTATGCTTCAAGTAAGATAGCATGTATATTATTATGGTCATGATCATAAACCAGCTGTTTTTATGATGTTTTGGTTCATACTCCGGGTTATCAATATTCTATATGACCCCGGATGTGGTAAGACGCCAAAGGAATTCTGTTTTTTGTTTTATATACACAGGATAAAGCAAGAAAGTTTTGGACGTCAAGGAACAATTCACATAAGCCAGCAGTATACAACGATAGCGGTTTATGACAATATTAAGCACCACAAACATGCGCGAAGGCATGACAGAGTAAGAGGTTTTTCTACCCTATTACAAGACTCCCCGAGTCTGAATAATGAAGCATCATTTTTTCAAAAACATAGCACCAGGCGGGTTACTCCTTTGGTGGGCTTGAAGATTCCGGGTTATCCTTCTCCGCCTCTTAAATCGCTGTTTTGTCTGGAAGGTTGACGAGGTCCAGTCAATGCCGCTTAAGGCTTCAAATTCAGCTTCATCATCTATTAAACTGGCCGGGTCAACTTCAGGAGCAAAGGTATGCTTACGAGTTGGAGGGATCAGGCTGACGTCATCATAATGCGGAGTTGGAATCTTCCGGTTCTCGTTGTCGTAACCCGACTGATACTTAGTAAGATCAATATCATTGCCGATGATGGTGGCCACAGGACGTACGACTCTCACACAGGTGGTGAAGTCTGATTCATTGAATACAGAGCCATCCTCCTTCAAACTGGGATATCCAAGAGCAACGTCTGCCAGGTCTAGCTCTGGAAGCAACGCTTTGGCCCGGCTTAAGGCGGCTATGGCCCCGGCTCTAGCAGATGCCCGCCTTAGCTCCTGAATCCGTTGGGGTAACACGGCAAGCCGTTTGAGCACATCCTGCAGGAGATAAGGAGCATCATTTGATAAAGCCACAACGGCCAAAGCACGTTGTGACCCGGTGTATAGCTGTTCCACCAGAGTGTACACCGCCTTAAGCTTGATCAGCATATTCTGCTTCAGGTTTGCGCTCCTGGGGCCTGCGTTTATACATATAAGGTAAGCCGGAGATAATATTTGAAATAGTCATCAAAGAAACCATGGTGATGTTCATGATTATACATAGTAACTTACCGAAGATTGCTGAGACCATTTGGGATATCTGGCGCTTTAAGCCGGACAGCTCGGCAGTTTCTTCGGCAAGAGCTGCTTCTGCTGTCTCGGCCCGTGTCACAAGTGAGGCTTTTTCATCGGCCCAGATTTTCTTCTCCGCATCAAAATTTTTCTTCAACTTCTCTTGTTCAGAGACGCTGAATGCAAATTTGGAGTTGGCCTTTTGAATTTCAAGTTCTTGGGCTGCCAGACGAGTCTTCAGGTCAGCAATCTCCGATTCAAATTGACTGGTGGAGGCCTGCGATTGATGCCGGATTATAATTAAGGTTATGGTAAGATATCATTAAGTCCCAAGCACTTTGCAAGCAAAGACACTTGACACTTGGGGGCTAATGTATGCTGAAGAAAATTTTAATTTATAATGCTGGATTAAGTATATTAAAGTCTCAAGCACTTTACAAGTAAAGATACTTGACACTTGGGGGCTAATGTGTATCGCACGTTTTAAGTTATCATATTATGACCGGGTTAAATATCTTTTCTTTTAAACCGGATGAACTAACAGTAAGCAGGTATCTAAGTCTACAGCATATTTATTTATAAGCAGTAGACTTGGGGGCTGGTACAGTAAGTAAGATTCAGGAGAAATAGTATAAGTTATACCTCAGATTTGTGTTGTATTTGTTTCACCATGTCAATTTCCAGGTCGCGGATGTTATGCACTTGATTCAGATAGCCTGAGACTATATCACCAATGCTTAAGTGAGCATAATCAGCGATGTCCTGTTTGGTCTTCCGGTGTTTGACAAGTTCTTCCTTGGCAGTACATCTGGCAAGGACCGTAGGTCGCCCCGGTTCAACATACTGGCTTTTCAAGATTTCAATTTCCGGGTCAGTCGTCTTGACTGGGCTAGGAATTTCTAGATTATCGGAGCTGTTAAAAGTATCTTCGGCAGGCGGGTCAGAAGATGGCGTTGGAATTTCATAGGCCGGCTCAGGAGGCGCTTGATGAGTAGAAGCATCAGGGGCAGCTGTTTCGAGTTCCGGCTCAGTTGCTACCGGGTCTTCGGATGGCTTATTCTTTTTTGCCCTCTTACTGGGCTTCACCTGCACGCTGTGGACAAAACAGAGGGGTGAGTACAAAATATGAGTAAGGCAAAGCATAAGGATAACAGAGGTATATTACCCAGGGGCAGTCTCGAAGGCCGGCATGTTGGATTGCATAGACTCGCCGGAGGAAGGTGAGGTATCCTGATAATTGGAGTCAGATGAATTGAGAGGTTGATGAATTAAACCCGCCAAAGGATAAGCAGAGCGTAAAGCGGAGATGACCTCGATCCGGCGCTTCTGCTCACGTCGGGTAAGCGGAAGAGCTCTGCATCCTCTTGGTCCGGGTTTGCCCGGCTTTCAAGCTATTGTTGCTTCAAAAGAAATTGAGGATCTTGATAAGCTAGAGGATGTGAAAATCTTACTTTCCGGGTCACTGTCGGATTTTGTGCTTTGGCAAAGGCTCGAGTCGGAGGAGATTATAGTTACCTCTTCGCGGGAGCTTGGCTGTTCCAAAGTATCCTCTGAAAGGCGGAAATATCAATAAAATAATAACAAAGGAGTTAAGAGAGTAAGGATTACCTCTTCCTCATCGAAGAAGAGTCATCCAATTTGAGCAAATCGAGGGCTGGGTTTCTTCTTCTTTGAAGTTCCCGTCTTGGCGGCTTTCCTTTCGGTTTTCTTGGCGGCCCTGGCTTGTTGGGCAGGCTCGTGGTCATATTTGACCTTCCAGAAATTATCATCGGCCTGTGGAAAAAGATAAAGAATTATAAGTACAAAGAAGGTAAACATGTTAAAGAATATTTATTAAGATTGGTAACTTACTGCCGGGGCCGGGTTCTTTTTGCAGAAGGGAAGTAAACCAAAGGCATTGCTAGTAACAGTGCCCTCCTTCAGCAGTAACTGGGTTGTAGCATCCATCACATCATCTGGTAGGTCGTCGGGACTATGACGCATTGGGTCGTTCTTTTCGCCTGTATAAGTACACATTAAGTCGGAGCGGCGGCTTAATGGGAGTATTCGCCAAGTGACCCAGACTCAGACCAGATTAATGCCATTTAAACCATTCCCCAAAAGAGCTTTAATCTTCCCGATGGTGGGATTAAGAGGCGGGGCGTTCAACGGCGGTTAGTTTATCCGCTTGATGGATGGTTGGACTCAAGGCGCGAGGCGCTGAAAGCTTGAGCGAGGCTTCTCATCAGCGGAGAAGTGTCTGACGGTAGAACCATGTCGGTTCCAATTTTTGGGTGACTCGGCAACTCAGCATAAGGAAATAGGCAGTCTCTCCGTTGCTGGATCGAGATACCGCCAAGTTCAAGACTAGGCCCATTGGCACGTTCATTCTGCCGGTTCAAGTAAAAAAGTTCTCTGAACAAAAGCAGACTTGGCTCCTCTCCCAGGTACACCTCACAGAAGACTTGGAAATTGCAAAGATTTGACACGGAATTGGGTCCAATGTCTTGAGGTCTAAGATCAAAGAAATTCAAAACTTCTCTGAAGAACTTTGAGCCGGGAGGGGCAAATCCCCGGCTCATGTGGTCCGTGAAAACTATCACCTCCCCTTCTTTGGGTTGAGGCTTTTCTTCAGATGGGTCAGGAACACGATAAGACATGACCTCCTTTTTGGCGAGATGGCGGACTTCACAAACTCAGCCAGTTTACTCTTGGTATTTGTGGATGGGACCAGTTGCAGATTCTGAGGAGCTTTGGTCGCCTTAGGTGCCATGACAACAGATTGGCCTATTACAAGATAAGGAGTTCGGTTCAAATTTTAACCGGGAGGAAATATCCAAATTACTGAAGGTAGCGGCTTACGAAGGGGCCTAATGATATAAGGATAAATGTGCAACAATATTTAAGCCGCTACAAGCATCAAGAGCAGTTCAAAAATTTTAGGCATATGAGAAGTAGGCAAAGTTCACAGATCAGTATTATTCATTTAAGCCGGACACCTGGACAGTTATGTTTAAGGGTATTTAACAAGTAGAAGTTTTCCGGGTGATAAAAACAGGTTTCATAATCTTCTGCTAAAATTTGAGATCAAAGGACTGTTCTGATAAGAAAATGTTCTAGACCTAAAAACTGACGCAGATGTGTTCATAGGCTCGAATGAGGCTTTCATACAGGGAAAGGGATCTATTTTTTATCCAAAACAAGTGCGAAAACAACTACCATGGCTATTTTTTATAATTCTCAGATTGGAAGAGGCATCTATGAGGAAAACTAACAAGGTTTTGGCTCCAATGGTGATGAACTCCGACGAACTCGAGGAAGTTCTAATGCGGATCTAAGCAAGGAAGGGAAGGGAACTTACGGATCTGGAGGAGCTGCGAAAGTTCGCCGTTGTTTTCTGATCCGATTCAGGTTGATGCAGCGGCCTGGGACGGTGAAGACAAGAAGATCGACAGCGGCGGCGGCGGAGCTCGAGAGGAGGCAAGAGGAAGAAGATGACTGGAAGAAGGAGAATGGGAGGCCTAGGTCGCGCCTATTTATAAGGAGAGGATAACTGAGACGGCGCGGGAAACGAGGAGATAAGAATTATTATCCAGCGGCCCCGACGCCTCGGTTTTCAGAACAGTCAATAAAGACAGAGATCCGTTGGAGGATATGGTGGAATGAAAAAGGAAAGATGACGTCACGGCGGGTTAACACGGATCCAGAAAATGACGTCATGGCGGGTTAAAGAAAGACTTTTGCACAGTCAGAAGACTGAAGATTTATGTTTTAAGGTATTTTAAGATTGACATGAACAGGTTCAAATCAATCTGGGGCCTAATGTTGGGGATATAACTATTTGTGTAAGCCGGCCAGGAGGGTCCGGGTTACGCAAGGAAGATTCACCAGAAAGAAGCCCAAGACCAAGCATGAAGATGGCGGTTCAATAAAGGGCCTAAGGCCCACAGGCGACTTAAGGCCCGTTGTAGTAAACCGCCATAATGGCATGACTTGTATCATAAGGTAGATTTAACTAGTCACCTAGCCGAACATTGTTTTTAAGCCGGCCGGGACTCTGTAGTCCACAGGGCGTCAACCCGTGTATATAAGGGGACGACCTGCTGGCGGCTTAGGGCAAGAAAGAACCAATCGAGAGCCGGGTATAGCGTGTTCCGCTCCCTGGTCATCGAAACATCAAGCAATACCAACCCAACTAGACATAGGCTTTCCTTCTCCGCAAGGGGCCGAACTAGTATAAAACCTCTCGTGTCCTTTGTCCCGATTAACCCCTTTAAGCTTCCTAGTTGCGATGGCTCCACGACTAAGTCCTTGCACGAGGACATCTGCCGTGACAATTCCACGACACAAGGTCTTAGATCTCCCTGCGTCCTTGCTCGTTGATGCAGTACTGCTCCTATTCAGACCTTGAATATTTTATTTCTTTTCTGAATATGCTCCAGAGCCAAAACTGTAACAAGTTTGTGTGAAACCTGTTTTCGCACATCCACGCTTGATTCATCCATGTTTCAGACCAGGCGGTTTAACTTTGTAAAGAAATTGACAATTCGGCATATTCCATTAGTCCCCTTGTTGAACCGCCAAGGTTTTTCCGGTTCTGTATTGCCACCTTGCATAATTCCAGTTTACCAGCAACTTCTTCCGGTTTAACAATGAATGTATCAATATATAACCTTCCAACATATTCTTGAACTGGTATTACTACCTTGCAGATTGCATCATGGCCAAGCAGGTGTATGAGTGCAACTGGGTTCCTTCTCGAGTGACTGAAACTCAGATGGATAACTTAGTCCATACCGGCGCTTTAGGCAAAAAAGACGACATTCACTAGAGGGTCCCTGGCCCGGAGAGTCCTCCAGAACCCAAAGATGGAGAAGTTGTTGTTTTTGCTGACCACTTAGCCCGGGGCTTCAGTCCGCCCGGTTCAAAGTTTTATCGGGATGTCTTAGCCAACTTTCAATTGCGACCACAAGATATTGGCCCAAACTCCATTACCAATATCTGTCATTTTCAAGTGCTCTGTGAGGTGTTCTTTCAGGAGGAACCCACAGTTGAATTGTTTAGAGATTGCTTCCATCTAAACCACCGCGCTGAATTTTCTGACGGTCCCAACACCGAGTTGGGTGGTGTGGCGATTCAAAAGCGGAAAGAGGTCACTTACCCTCACGCCAAACTGCATAGCCATCCCAAAGAGTGGAACTCAACATGGTTTTACTGCAAAGATACCTCTCCTGAGGGAGAAAATACTTTACCGGGTTACCGTCCGGAACGGCTAAGCAACACACACCCCCTCCCTCACAGACTGACTGCTAGGGAAACAAGCAAATATGCCCCACAACTATCCAAGCTCCGGGCCTTCATGGCCAATGGGTTGACAGGAGTTGATCTTGCTCGCTGCTGGATATCCTGGAGTATACTGCCCCTGAGCCTGCGCTCCGGTTTGATGTGCAAATACACAGAAGATGTGAAAGACCCTCTACGGCATATCGAGATCCAACTGACAGACGATGAAGTTACTGAGGCTGTTAAGAGGATGCTGAACGAATCGGAAGATGCTTGTGCCCAAAACGGCCTGGCTCCCTTCTCTGCCATTAATAAACCGCCAGCTGTAAGACTCATATCTTGTGCCTTTATAAGATCTGACTATGTTCAAGTACTCTTTATTGATGTTAACATCTTTCAAACAGGGTGATGATCCATTTTGGAGCAGGAAGACTCCACAAGAGAAACTGGTAGAAATAACCCGACCCAAGACCAAAGTTGTGAAGAAACCAGCCTATAGAAAGAAAACCACTGCCTCCTCCGATCCACCAGCTGACGATGATGTGGGTAATCCGGACCTTGTGGTAGAACTTGACTCACTTGGTCTATTTTTTACACACCTTATTGATAATGATTATTGCCAGGATGATGCTGAAGCTAGTCATGCTGATGTTGTAGAGGTAATCGCTCTTTCTTCCGATTCGAACCCTTTACCTTCAGTAAAAATCCGTCGGGCAAACCGGGAAGTTAAATTTTCTCATCCTCTTGCTTACTTGGACCGAAACTTTCTTATGAAGACACAACAGCATGAAGCTCGTCGCGCAACCTGGCACAGCGGCCAGGTAGTCACCTCCACCGGTTTACCGAACAGTCCGGTTCGGAAACGCCGTTCAGAGGTCTCTAACTGTTTCGCCACTGATTATCCTAAAGCGGGTTGCTTTCATCAACATCTTAATCCATTTGACTCCGATTATCAGGTTACTTCTCATTCTTCCTCTGGCGAGTCGACAGGCACCCAACTCCCACCGCTCAAGACAGTGCTTGGGTGAGCCATATTCCTGATAATACTGTTGGTATACCACTTCCAATGTTCATTGGACTGATCCGTCCTTTTCCTTTCAGAGCCAAGCCTAGGCCAAGCAAGAAAGCTCGCCTGGATAAAGCGGCAGAAGACGATGTTCCTGAACCGACCCCAATACAAAACCCTGAGGAAGACATCCAGGACGATATACTGACTGACCCACCATTGCAAGGTCATGATGTTTCTGTTGAAGAGGCATATGTTGATGCCACCGGTCCTTCGAATCAACCCACAAGTCCTGCTCAAACTGACAAGACAGCGAGTCCACCAAAGCAGACGGATAAACCGGCGACCCCAGCGTGAACCGGCGAAGCCAGGGATGATGATGTTGTGATTACTGCCTTTGGCCATTCCGAGCCAGGTAATCCTGTCGTCTTGTCCAAGCACACTGCCAAAGATGAATTTACTGCGCTTGGTAAAGGCAAGTGGAATGCCGATTTGGCAACTTATGCCGCTTTGAATCCACAAGATCTTCATTCCGGTTATCTGAACCGGCTATATACCAGCCGTGATTATGAAGCCGGTCTGGTGAACATGATGAAGGACAAATATGAGGTAAACTCCATACTCCCTGTTATTTTGTATATTTCAATCAGTCAACTCTAATAGCCCCCAAGTGACGGTTTGAAGATGTCAACTTAAACCGGGACTTCCCAATATAATCCTGAACACATCTGTACTTTTGGAAAGTAGCCCCCACGGGCCGGTTCAACTTAATGTAGTTAAACCGGGACTTGTATAACATAAGATTTCCGGCATTACTTAAGGACAGAGCCAATAGGCATTAGCCCCCAAGTGCCAAGTTGAATACTTGTATTGAGCTTGGGACTTTATATAATTTGTAGGATATGAAGCAAACATGCATTAGCCCCCAAGTACTAAGGTCATAACTTGTTATGGAGTTGGTACTTCAACTCTGCATCTTAATCCGTATCATATGATTATCTGTATGTAGGCTGATGTGAACAAGAAAGATAGTCAAATCGCCGATCTTCAAGAAAATCTGAAATCCCAGCAAATTGAAACCTCCAAGGCAAAAAATGAATTAACCAGCGCTTTAAGCGTCATGGAAAATCTTAAGGAGGGCTTCAACAAGGAGCGGGCGGATTGGGCCACTGAAAAGGCCGCTTTAACTCAACGGGTAGAAAATGCTGAAGCTGCCCTTATACCGGTGGTGGATGAACTGTCCAGTGTAAAGCGGCAAGTGCACGCCATGACCGCCGCTATCTTTGGTAAGCCTTTTTTTGATGTCTGACATAACGAAGCTTTCTCATGTAATTGCCGGTTTATTAACACTTTGAATGATATAGGGACACACATTGGCCACTTGGGATCGAGGCGTGCGGAAGAAATTGAAAGCCTCTTATACACCGATAGAACAAGCTGTATCTTTGATGCGCAAGCGGATCATCGACACCGCTTCTCACAACAACCCGGCCCGACCTTGATTCAAGACACCACGAAAAGGTTGTCAATGCTACCTGCCGGTTTGAAGAATTAAAGAAATCTGCTGCCGAACCGGTGCCATAAATGCCTTAATCCGGGCCAAAGCGTGGGTGCCAGATTTTGATCCTGTTGAAGCGGCCCAAGGCTTCCCAAGTTTGAAGGAAGACGGGACGGAATTCAGCGAAGAAGATCTTCGAGCTATAAACCGGGAGGTGCGTCCTTTGGCCTGTCAGCTGGTTGAAGAGGCAAATTTATCTCACTATCAGGCCCAATATGACGGAGAAAATAAACGAGTGGCTGCACCGATTCTTGAAGCGGAGAATCTTATACCGCCAATCCGTAAGCATACTTACGCTCCTGATATTGAACCGTCGTTGCTAATCAATGATGAAGCCGTATTCCAAGCATTAATGGGAATCGACTGGAAAACTGTTGATTTCCAGCCGCTGGGTAGGGAATCAGAAGTTGAAGCGGCGCAGGATGACCCGCAACCATCAGGTCAAGCTGGCGATCAAGCATAAACCGGAGGCCGGTTTACATTACTGCTTCATGATGTTATGCCAAAAAACAATTATCTTTATCTGGGCACTATGTTGCCTTCTAATAGACTAGCTGCCACACTTTGTGTTGATATGCCTTCGTGCATATTTATTGCCACTTATGCTTTTGTTGAATCATCAACTTTAAACTCATGTGTGCAGCAAAAAAAACTTAAACCGCCATTGTGGTTGTACCACCAGACGGGTTATCATATCCATGTATATGAAACTAAAGATAATACTTTAGATTAAACATATGATAAAATATGGGAATATATGATACCTGCCATCGTAGGGCATGAAGTTGGCTATGCCAATCTTGAAGCGGACTTGTAAGAAACCCGTTGTGCTGAAGGAGAAAACAACTCCTGTGTATATAGGGTCGGTTTACCAGGTAAATCGTTCCGGGTTAAGATGAACACCGGTGTTACTCCATAATAGGATGTTTATCAAAAATCAAACCGGGCTACAGTGTCTCCGGATGAATAAACAAACCGTGTCCCGTCAACTGATAGCCGAATCGGTTTAACAATTGCCGGTTTAAGAACACAACAAGAAAAATATGCAAAAAAGACAAACAAATTGCAAGCAAAGGCAAAGATAAAAAAACCTTTGCGGAAAAAAGGCTGTTTGAGCCGATCAAGTGGCATTACCATGGTCGGACACGACCAAGCCCCCAATAGGCGTAGCTATGGTTTATGTCAGCCAGGTCCCCAAATGGTGCAGTGGCATTATGCCAATCAAGAGGTGTAGCGATGGTTCGGGTTCGACCAAGCCCCCAAGTGATTCTGTGGCCTTAGGCCGACCAAGAGGCGTGACTGGTTCAGACGTGACCAAGTCCCCAAGTGATCTCGTGGCTTTCGCCTGTCAAAAGGTGTTGCATTGGTTCGGACACGACCAAGCCCCCAAGTGACATAATATAAAGCTTTGTTAAAAAGCTAACTCAAGGGGTAAACCGGAGACCGCTTTAAGACAAAAAAAACTCCGTGTAATCACTCATGATGTAAAAAATAACAGAGACCCCGCTTTAGCTAAGGCTCTGGTTTATTGTATTTATCATAATATATACATTGTCATAATATGTACATAAGTAAAGCCTATGGCTTAAGTATAGTAGGGCCAAAGATGAGCTATGTTCCACGGCCTGTTGGTCTCCTCCTCTGATGTACGTGAGTCTTTATGCTCTCGAATATCAATCAGATAGTACGACCCGTTGTGCAGATTCTTGCTGACCACGAAAGGTCATTCCCAAGGTGGGGATAGCTTGTGCATATCAGTCTGGTCTTGAATGAGCCGGAGCACCAAATCTCCTTCTTGAAAGGTTCTGGTTCTAACTCGGCGACTGTGATAGCAACGAAGATCCTGCTGGTAAATCACCGAACGGGCAGCTGCAATGTCACGTTCTTCATCCAACAGGTCCAAAGCGTCTTGCCGAGCTACCTCGTTGTCCGCTTCAACATAAGCTGCTACACGAGGTGAGTCATGACGGATATCACTGGGGAGAACTGCCTCCGCTCCATAGACCATGAAAAACGGCGTGTATCCTGTCGATCTGTTGGGTGTAGTGTTGATGCTCCATAACATAGATGGTAACTCCTCAACCCAACAACCCGGTGTCCGTTGCAAAGGAACCATAAGCCGGGGTTTGATGCCACGTAAGATCTCCTGGTTAGCTCTCTCTGCTTGGCCATTGGACTGTGGGTGAGCCACTGACGAAACGTCAAGCCGGATGTGCTCACGTTCACAGAACTCCTTCATAGTACCCTTAGACAGATTGGTACCATTATCAGTCATGATACTTCGTGGAAAGCCGAACCGGAAAATCACCTTCTTAATGAATTGAACCGCCGTGGCTGCATCACACTTGCTGACGGGCTCTGCTTCTACCCACTTTGTAAATTTGTCAACCGCCACCAACAGGTGGGTCTTCTTGTCCTTGGACCTTTTGAAAGGCCCGACCATATCCAGCCCCCAAGTGGCAAACAGCTAAGTAATTGGAATCATCCTCAATTCTTGAGCCGGCACATGAGCGCGCCTTGAGAACTTCTGACAGCCGTCACATCGCCTAACCAGGTCCTCCGCATCAGCATGAGCAGTCAACCAATAGAAACCGTGACAAAACGCCTTAGCCACCAGAGATTTTGAACCGGCGTGGTGACCACAATCTCCCTCGTGGATTTCGCGCAAGATCTCAGAACCTTCCTCTGGTGATACACAATGTTGAAACGCTCCTGAAACACTGCAATGATGCAACTCGCCATTGACAATAGTCATGGACTTGGATCGCCAGATTATCTGTCTGGCTAGCGTCTCATCCTCTGGTAACTCGCCCCGGTTCATGTATGCAAGATAAGGAACCGTCCAATCCGGAATGACATGCAGAGCCGTCACCAACTGAGCCTCCGGATCAGGAATAGCCAAATCCTCTTCTCCAGGGAGCTTGACCGACGGGTTATGCAGGACATCCAAGAAGACATTAGGCGGGACCAGTTTATGCTGAGAGCCTAGCTAGCTTAAGGCGTCCGACGCTTCGTTCTTCCGTCTGTCCACATGATCCACCTGATATCCCTTGAAATGTCCTGCAATGACATCCACCTCACGACGGTACGCTTCCATGAGCGGGTCCTTAGAATCCCAAGTACCATACACTTGTTGGGCCACCAGGTCCCAGTCACCGAAGCACTTGACTCGGCTGAGATTCATCTCCTTAGCCATCCGGAGACCATGGAGTAAAGCTTCATACTCAGCTGCATTGTTAGTACAAGGGAACATTAAGCGGAGAACATAACAGAACTTATCACCTCGTCGGGAAGTTAGTACAACTCCAGCCCCCGAGCCCTCCAATTGTCTGGACCCATCAAAATGAATAGTCCAATAGGTGTGATCTGGTTTTTCTTCAGGTGCTTGTAGCTCCGTCCAATCATTGATGAAATCCACAAGTGCTAGAGACTTGATCGCCGTTCGAGGCACATATTTCAAATCGTGGGGCCCAAGCTCTATAGCCCACTTGGCAATCCGGCCAGTTGCCTCCCTGTTTTGAATTATATCTCCCAAAGGAGCAGAGCTGACCACTGTGATGGGATGTCCCTGGAAGTATTGCTTAAGCTTCCGGCTTGCCATGAAAACTCCATACACCAGCTTCTGCCAATGCGGGTATCTTTGCTTGGACTCAATAAGCACCTCGCTGATATAGTAAACCGGGTGCTGAACCGGATACTCCTTACCCGCCTCCTTGCGCTCTACCACAATAGCTACGCTGACTGCACGAGCATTAGCTGCCACATATAGTAGCAATGGTTCTTTGTCAATCGGAGCAGCAAGAACAGGCGGATTGGCTAGCTGCCGCTTTAAGTCCTCCAACGCTTTATCAGCGGCCGGACTCCAGACAAAGGAATCCGCTTTTTTCAGCATCTAATACAAAGGTATTGCCTTCTCACCGAGGCGACTGATAAACCGGCTCAACGCGGTAATCCGGCCTGCCAAGCGCTGGACATCATTGATACATTTCGGTTTGGCCAGAGAGGTGATAGCTTTAATCTTCTCCGGATTAGCTTCAATTCCCCTGTTGGACACCAGAAAACCCAATAACTTGCCTGCCGGTACACCAAAAACACACTTGGCCGGATTGAGCATCATCTTGTATGTCCGTAGGTTATCAAAGGTTTCCTTCAAATCATCAACCAGAGTCTCCTTCTCCCTTGACTTAACCACAATATCATCCACATAGGCATGCACATTACGGCCGATCTGCGTATGAAGGCAGTTTTGTACGCACCATTGATAAGTTGCCTGGGCACTCTTGAGCTCCAAGGGCATAGATACATAGCAGAAGACTCCAAAAGGAGTTATGAACGCCGTCTTCTCCTGGTCCTTAACTGCCATCTTGATCTGATGATAACCAGAATATGCATCCAGAAAACTCAAACGCTCACAACCCGCCGTAGCATCAATAATCTGATCAATGCGGGGGAGGGCAAAAGGATCCACTGGACAAGCCTTGTTAAGATCTGTGTAATCCACACACATACGCCAAGTGCCGTTCTTATTAAGGACCAGCACCGGATTAGCCAGCCATTCAGGATGGAACACTTCAACAATAAAGCCAGCCGCTAAGAGCCTGGCCACTTCCTCTCTAATAGCTTTGCGCCTCTCTTCGTTGAACCGGCAAAGAAACTGCTTCACCGGTTTATACTTAGGATCAACATTAAGAGTGTGCTCAACGAGTTCCCTCGATACACCTGGCATGTCAGAAGGCTTCCATGCAAAAATGTCCCGGTTCTCATGGATGAACTCGATGAGCGCGCTTTCCTATTTCGGATCCAAGTTGGTGCGATACTAAACTGCTTGGACGAATCGCCGTCTGAAGTCAACAAGCTTGGTCTCGGCTGCCGATTTGAACTTTAGAGCCGGATCATGCTCGTGGTTGGCTTTTTCAGCGGAGTCATGTCACCGGATCAACATTATCCTTGTAGTACTTCAACTCTTCCGTGGCACAAACCGACTCAGATAGGCGCATCACCTTCTTCACACTCCAAGGCAATCTTGCGACTTCCATGAACGGTTATGGTCCCCTTGTGACCCGGCATCTTGAGCTGCGAGATAAATATAATGAGGTCGTGCCATAAACTTGGCATAAGCCGCCGCCCAAACAAAGCGTGGTACGGGCTCCGGATCTTGACCACCTCAAAAACCAATGTTTCTGACCTGGAATCATGATCATCTCCAAAGGTCACCTCCAGAGCTATCTTACCAACGGGATATGCCGACTTACCAGGTACCACACCATGGAACACCGTATTGGACGGTTTAAGATTCTTGTCTGTTAGCCCCATACAACGGAAGGTCTCGTAGTATAATATATTGATGCTGCTTCCTCCATCCATGAGCACTTTGGTGAACTTATAGCCTCCCACCTGAGGTGCCACCACCAACGCTAGCTGACCCGGATTGTCAACCCGGGGAGGGTGGTCCTCTCTGCTCCATATGATCGGCTGTTCGGACCAACGTAGATAACGAGGCACGGCCGGTTCAACAGAGTTCACTGCTCGCTTGTGAAGCTTCTGGTCTCGTTTATCCAAGCTAGTGGTGAATACATGATATTGCCCACTATTCAACTGCTTTGGATGGCTCTGATAACCCGACTGCTGCTGGTTGTAACCACCCTGGCTATTCTGATTGGTTTGGTTGTTATGTCCATCCTGATCTCCATTGTATCCTGAACCGGTATTTCCTCCACCGTGACCCGGCCCATGGAATCCGGACCCTGAACCACCACCTGATCCGTGATCATACCGGAAAGCATTAGAATTTTTGAACTCCTGCATCATATAGCAATCCTTCCAGAGGTGGGTGGCTGGCGCCTCCTTCGTCCCGTGCTTCGGACAGGGCTGGTTTAATAGATAAGTCAGGCGATCCGGATTGGGGTTTGGAGCCCCACCATGATTCGGCGGTTTACCCTTCCGTCGCTGACCCCTGTCCTGTGCGTTAGTATTAGCCACAAAGTCCATGCTGCCATCCGCTTTACGCTTGCCTCCGTTACCATGACCTGCCGTGTTGTGTTGCTGCCCCTTGGAGTTGCCGTTCTTCTTTCCCTTCCCTGTCTTGTCATCATCAGACTCGGGATCCTTGGTACTATCAGAATCAGCATACTTCACTAACGCAGTCATGAGGGTCCCCATGTCATTGCAATGGCGCTTCATCCGTCCCAATTTCAACTTTAGAGGTTTAAACCGCCAGTTGCTTTCCAAAGTTATAACCGCAGAGTCAACGTTGATACGGTCTGAGGAGTGCAAAATTTCCGAAACCCGGCGTACCCAGCAGGTTGTTGACTCTCCTTCCCCCTGGACACGGGCCGCTAGGTCCACCATCGACATGGGCTGTTTACATGTATCCTTGAAATTCTGATAAACCGGGCTCGCAACTGGGCCCATGAACTGATAGAATTGGCTGGTAAGCTCTTTAACTAAATACGGGTTGTCCCTTCGAGCATCATGGTGAAATACTTTGCACATGCCGCTTCATCTACGTCAAGCATCTCCATGGCCATCTCATAGCTCTCTATCCATGTTTCCGGAGACAAATCAGCTGTGTAATGTGGCACCTTGCGCGGAACTTTGAAATCCTTGGGCAAACGCACATTGCGTAAAGCGGGGACAAGACAAGGCACTCCCAAAGAACTAGAAGTAACCCCTGGCTCAATTGAGGTGGTTGGACGAACCAGCGTAAGCTGACAAGCCTCATGCTATGCTGCTAACTCGGCGTCCCTGCGCGCTCGGGCCCGGTCCACCACTTCCTGAGCATCACCTGTCGGGTTATGGCCACAGGGCGCTTCACGATTCCGTGCATTACTAGATACGGCCGGTTCATCCATCTGCCAGCTGTAACTCCGGCTTGGATGGGGGTAAAATGAATCCGGTCACGGCTGTATGAATATGCTTCCTGCTGAACCAAAGTTGTTCGAAGAAGTTCCTTAACCCGGCGTGTCTCCACCACCTGCGGAGAATCACCTTCAATTGGGATGGCCTTCAGCCATGAAGCGGCGGCGATAAGATTGTCCATTAGGGAATAGTGACCTGGAGGCGTCTGGACAGGCTGAGGTACGATGTTATTCTGTCGAGGCGGCTCCATCAGGCGAGGCTGAACCGGTGCTCCCATCCCAGGTGCTTCCTTTTCAGGACTTCATGCGACGCGTTCTGGTCCAGCATAATCTTATAGTCCTGACCGTCCAAAGCGGCCCGCTCTGCGGCCATCCTGTTGTTCTCGGCTGCTAAATCGGCCTTGGCCTGAGTGATATGTTCCCTCACCTTTGCAATCTCCGCATTGTGGGCGTCTTGATCTGCCGGGTTAGCTTCTGCCATAAGCACAGCCAACGCATCAAACAGATCAGATAACACTTGAGCCGGAGGGCACACAGAGCCTCCTGCCCCGGCCGCCGCCGCCGCTGCCGATCCGGAGAACATTGCTACTGCGGTCGAAGAGTGGATCGCCGCCTGTGTACCGGCCATGAATATCCCAACCCGGTTGGGCAGATCAGAGGAGTCCGAATATCGCCGCCATCGAACAGCCCCCAACTGGTCGATCCCAGCTGATACAATGACTTGGTTTCTCCGGTCGAGGACTCATCGCCGGAATAGACGATAGTCTCGCCACCAGATGCCGATCCACCTTCATACTCTCATCCGTGGATGACTCCCACGAAGGCACGGTTCACGGCCGGTTTAACCTGGGCAGATCTCGCACGCTGAGCCGTTTCGACGAGGTCGGTGCAGATGTCCGGCTCAGGGCCCGGTTCACCGATCTTGCCAATGAAAACGTGTATGCCACCAAAGGGGTACCGCACCTCGATCGAGCGGCCTCGGGCCCCGGCTGAATCGTCGATGTAGAGCTTGCGCGACGACTCTTGGTCATCCGCCCACACAGTAACCCTTTAGTCCTTCGAAGTTGCCCTCCAAGAACTTGAAACCATCGTGTGATATCCCCACGGTGGGCGCCAACTGTCGTGGTTTTGTCATGGCAGATGTCCTCATGAAAGGACTTAGTCGTGGAGCCATCGCTACGGGTTAGCTTAAAGGGGTTAAAGCGGACACAAGGACGCGAGAGAGTTTATACTAGTTCGGCCCCTTGGATGAAGGTAAAAGCCTCACGCCTAGTTGTGATGGAATTGATGGGGTTTCATGACTAGGAGCAAACAAGCTTCGCCTAAGTCTCGAGTTGTTGTATGTTTCTGAATCGCCGCTGGTCGCCCCTTATATACATGGGTGACGCCGTCGGTTTGAGAGTCCCGAGACCGGCTCATAGGCGGTACGGTTCGGTCTCTAGTATTTCTAACTTACAACACAAGTTACATACTAATGCCGGTTCACGGCTACAAGCCTTAAACCGGTTCTGGGCCTTGGGCCCTTATAGAATATCCTCACGGGCTTCAAGCATACTTGACTACTGATGAAGTTAACCCGGCCTCTCCTGGCCGGTTTACGCCCAGTAGTAATATCCCCAACAGGTACAGTGAGGATTCATGTTGACTATTTAGATTCTACACAAGAAGATCAATGATGACCAATGTATATTTTTGATGTTTTTACATTGCTTAGAATTATAGTGTTTTTCTCTTAAAAAATAATTGCTTCCATTAGCAGTAGCGTTTTTCTTTGAAACACGCTATAGCTAAATTAACTACATCGCGTTTCCTAATGAGCGCTATGCTAGTTCGACTTAACCACCCGCGCGGGCACAAAATTTTGCTAAGTCCCTCTCCTTTCTCCCCTGTTCCCCTACTCCTCTGTCGCCGCCGCCCGAACCCGAGCCTGTCCTCACCGCCGCCGCCCGAGGCTGCCCTCAACCTCATCGCAGCCGCCGCTCTCGACCTCACCATCGCCACCCTTGACCTCACCGCCGCCGCCCTCGACCTCACCGCCGCCACCTGAGACCACCCAGGACCGCCGCCTCCCGATCCCAAGCCCGCCCTCGCCGCCCCTACCTCCGTCGCCGAGCACCTCCCCGCCACCGTCTCTCCCCTCTCTGTAAGCCCCCCACCCCCTCTCTCTGCTTAGTTAGTAGATGTTTTTTAGTAGTAGTAGATGTTAATTTAGGGTTCATAGATAATGATTTTTAGTAGTAGCTGAACTAGTTTAGTTTTAGTTGAACTAGTTTAGTAAGTAAATTAATAAACTAGTTGAACTAGTTGATTAATAGAACTAATGTATTTTTAGTAAGAAAATTAATATAACTAGTTGAACTACTTTATTTTTAGAAAGAACTAGTTTTTTCTATTTATAGTAAGTTTATATTTAGTAAGAACTAGTTGAATTAATAGAACTAGTTGAACATGTCATATTTGTTGTTATTTTTTTAGTTTAAGAAATTATTCGGGATGTATTAGTGATAACTTACAGGGTTTTTGCTTTTGCAGAAATGAAGGAGCCCCTCCAACATCCCGCCGTCGTCCCTGTCACCGACCCCCTCCGACCTCGAGGTGAGACCAGCCAAATCTCCATGTCAATATGAGTCCTATAAGATATATATGATGTAGATAAAAACATGTATATCCTGTGTTGCTCAAATAGGATATGTGGTTGCCCAAGTGGCCGGTCATGTTCAGGTTACACCTCCGAGTGGCCTATGTTTTGCGGAGTGTTGATTAATTTCCGTTCAGAAGCAAATTTCAGCGCCGATGTGTCCTTTTTAGCAAAGGTCATGCCAGATTTTTCCGTGAATTCGCATGACTTGTGCTAGAATATGTAGGAAATATCGAGTGGCCTGGATTTTCTTGAAAAATAATGATCTAATTTAGGTTTTTAGTACATATATTTAATTGTACATGTTTAATCTTTGAATTATGAACGTAGGAAATATCGTACTCGGATGACAAAAGTCTCCTGGGGGAGTGCAACTGGTGCCACGACGATCGAGGTCTGTGCGACAGGTGCCCTCACCTGGACGAAGATCGGCGCTTCAGCATTAAGCTCGAGGAGACCTTCGACGTTGAAACGGTACGCAACGACGACAAGTTTTTTTTTCATAATTAAGCATGACTTTAACTATTTCAACGTCTAACTTTCATCTTTTACAATTCGACTAGCTTATCCCATGCCATGCAAGACGCTATGTCTTGGAGAGGATGGGTTTTGAAGACACCTAAGGACCCATCATGATATGGATTTTGAAGAACATCTGTACAATTCTCAGAGCGTAACCCATTTTGGTTGCCAAAATTGGGAAGCACTTTGCAAAATGTATGGTTTTTATGAGGGTATGATTGTCACCATGGATCTTGGTGATCCTGACATCGAGTAAAACAATATGGACATTTGGGTCCTTGTTGATACGCTTCCGATTCTACCACTATGTTTCTCAAACATAGTTATTAACTAATTTATATTGTTTATTTCAAAATAGTTGACAGCTTATTTCCGTTGACAGCTTATTTTCATTCTTCAAAGAATGTGCGGAAGATGGTAGACAAAACCCACTACACCGATGGCTCCGAATTAACTTATAAGGAGAAAAATTATCTGATCGCATTTTGTACTTTCTTTTAGAATTACAATACCTATTATCGAACTCCTCCAAATTATGGTGAATACGTGCCACTAGTGCACGTGTTGAACCACGATAACTTCAATGGAGATACCCTGGTAAGATTTTTTACTATTACGACATCCGTGCATCTTTTGCATACTTCTAAAACTAGTACATCATTTCTAACTACGAAGTTATTACTATGTTTTTTAACAGAAAATCCCGATGGATTGTGTGCCTCATCTGATGTATCAGAATGGTCGCCTTGAAGTTCTGAACATACAGCTAGGTCATCCTACGGATCTCACCTGTGCATATCGGATTTCTGAAACCGGTGAACACATGCTAATCAAAGAATGGAAAAAATGTTTGGACATTTGTAAGGAGGTTCTTGGAAGCAACATTAAGCGAACGGCAAGAATTGGAGACAGGATAATCTCCATTCTCCATAATGGAGAGCCAGGGGCTATCTTGTTTTTTGCTACTTTACCTTAGAGAATATAGTAGGTCCTAAGAGAATGTAGTAGGTCCTATGAGGTACAATATGTTTATTATGTGGTACAATGTGTTAGAGTTGATGATGAGGAGTAGTTGTGATTATGACTAGTGACCAACTTGCTTTGTGATGTCTCATCAATGAAAACGATGATCATGAGGAGGTGTTATATGACAATGATGTATTATGATGATAAGTTGTTAATGCTATGATGATGATGATGATGATGATGATATTTATTATATCATTGCGTGAAAGAAAAGAACCACGGATTAGGTTCAAGTGGATGTCCATCCACTTGAAACTAGTCCACGGTTCTTTCACCCAGTGATGTAATAACTCATTATGATGTAAAAACAATCTCTAAATTCTCTGTTGTATGAAAACTTGTATAGAGGTGTATGAATACAACATGAAATAAAGAAGAAATAAAATACGGAATAATAGTAGCAGCGCGGGCTGGGAGAAGCGCTACTAGTAATTACCAGTAGCGCCGTGTGGAGAAAGCGCTACTACTAAGTCGGTGTAGCAGTAGCGTGTGTTAACCAATGCTACTGCTAACCTTTAGTTGTAGCGTCGTACCAGTAGCGCTCCTGCCCGCGCTACTGATAGGCCTAAAACCCGCGCTGCTGCTAGGCTTTTCCCTAGTAGTGGTAGTCCTAGCAGACAGGAGCTTTTCTGGCGCTATAGTCAAAGAGCGATCAGGAGACGAAATGATATCCGTTGCCTCTATTACTTTCAAAAAAATTCGAGTGTCCACATAGAACAACATGAGTGTTGTGTTTAATTTTGGAATTTTTCGGGGTTCGTTTGGAAATTTTTATACAGTAACTGGGTTTCCCAGGCATTTTATGTGCATAATTCAAATTTGAACTACATGCACATTCTCCAGCACATATAAACTGGATGAAAAATCAAATCTGCGTCCCTGGTTGTATGCTTAGGTCCCATGAAAGAAATTGGAATGAATTTCAAACACCCTGCCACCGTCACTCGGCCGCAAACATTGAGATACCTGATTTTTAAATTCTAGTAATCCAAAACTCGTCTGAAATTCATGAAACATTGGCATGCTATCATGGAGCGGCATCAACATGCCGTGGTAAAATTTTTGTCCCATTCGGGGCAGGTTTGGGTATAAGCTTCTCACAAACTAGAGCTTCTCACGAACAAGCGTGATGATTTCGGTAGGGAAGTGCCACCTTTGGGGACAAGACGATATCTGTTGCCTCTTATAGCTTTCAAAAAATTTTGAGTGTCAACATAAAACAACAGGAGTGTTGTGTTTAATTTTGGAATTTTTCGGGGTTCTTGGACATTTTTATAAATAAACTGGGCTTTCTGGGCTTTTTATGTGCATAATTCAAATTTGAACTACATGCACATTCTCGAGTGCATATAAACTGGTTGAAAAATCAAATATGTGTCCTTGGTTGCATGCTTAGGTCCCATGCAAGAAATGGGAATGAATTTCAAACACCTTGCCACCGTCACTCGGCCGTAAACATTGAGAAACCTGGCTTTTAAATTCTAGTAAATTCAAAAGTCGTCTGAAATTCATGAAACTTGGCATGCTATCATGGAGCAGCATCAACATGTCGTGGTAAATTTTTTGTCCCATTTGGGGCAGGTTTGGGTATAAGCTTCTCACAACAAGCGTGATGGTTTCGGTAGGGAACGTGCCACCTTTGCGGACGAAACGATATTCGTTGCCTCTTATTGCTTTCAAAAATTTTCTAGTGTCAACATCGAACAACAGGAGTGTTGTGTTTACTTTTGGAATTTTTTGGGGTTTGTTTGGACATTTTTATACATTAACTGGGTTTTCTAGGCATTTCATGTGCATAATTCAAATTTGAACTACATGCACAATCTCTAGTGCATATAAATTGGTTGAAAAAACAAATATGTGTCCTTCGGGGCATGCTTAGGTCCCATGCAAGAAATGGGAATGAATTTCAAACACCAGGGCATTGTTGATATCCGACAAAACGTTGAGATACTTTGTTTTTAAATTCTAGTAAATCCAAAACTCATCTGAGATTCATGAAACTTAGCATGCTATAATGGAATGGCACCCGACATGCTGTGGTATTTTTCGTGTCCATTTTGAGAGAAGGCGCAATCGAATAACAACCAACAAAGGCATTTTGAAACAAATAGCTGCCATTGTAACATCTCAAACATTTTGTATAATTATATTGTGTGTGTTCTGTTAACCATTCATGTGACGCCACGCCTCACTCTTGGCTAGGAGGTGCCGTGCGGACAGGTGCTTGAGTGCTTGACAAAACAGAAGGCGTGCGAGCTGTACTCCAATGTGAAGGCTCACCGGGAAGCGTGCGAGCTGTACGCCGCGCAGGCTCACCGGGAAGCGAGCCCTTTGACTTCCATGGCCTCCCGCCTTGCCTGCATCCTCTACATTAATGGCGCCCAAGCCGCAGTTTAATACGGTTTTTAAATATAGAACACTCATCGCAAACGACAGCTTCCCCGGGAAGCCAAGAGAAAATGTGCCGAGCAGGATTTATGCAGCTCTTGATTGCAAACGTTTTAGATAGAACACCCGTATGCAAAGTGAGAGCTATGGTCTTCCCCCTTAATTCGAGGGAAAATCCGCAGCGCAGGATTTGTGCATCCCTTCAACGCCAACGGTTGTTTTGGATGACCCGTGTGCAACCATGTACAAACAATTTGGTAAATTTGCATCTGTCATATTGGGTATGTTGCCATTTGTCAAACTAGAAAGATTTACATTTGTTGATCTAGTAATGTTGCCATTTGTCAACCTTATAACACTGCGATTTGTCAAAATATGCAGCTAGGAATGACTAGCACTATCTAATTTTTACAACTAAAATTCAGTAATTAAGCATATATTTCATTCATAGATTAAGCAGTCGTTCTTAATTTATACAAGTAGTTCAACTCGACAGCTGAACCGACCAAACTTTTCCCCAATTGTTGCCAACCACGTAGTGAAATAGCTAGTTCAACTATATATACTAGCTAATTTTAAGTACGTTGTACAGTTCGACCAGACATCTATAGTCAGATGAACTGAACAAAATAGCCCCTAAACACTACTACTATCACAGAGGGGCTTTGTGCTACTTCCGGCTGCCTCTCCGCTGTCGAGCGCGCTCAGTAAGAGGCAGAGGAGGAGGAGGAGCCTACCGACGAGTTGGAGAAATGCAATACAGTGCCTGCCGCTGCTGCACGTTCAACGATGCTCGCCAGCTCGAACACCCACTGCCGCTCCAGACGATCCCTCTTGAAGCGGCCGGACTGCTCGTAGATCTCCTGATTCCTCGCCTCTGTGTCGGTGTGTGTTGCGGCCATGGCTGTGGTAAGGCTCTTTGCGTGCTCGACGAGGTGCTCCTAGTCCTCCCGCAGGAACTCGATGTAGCGCGCAAGCTCGCTGACGCACGTGCGGGCCTCCACCTCTGCCTCCCTCCTTCGGGCAGCGGTGGCGGAGCGGGTGATGATCCCGGCGGTCGACGGTGGGCTGGCGGCCACGGCGGCCAACGATGGGGTGGCGGCCACGACCACCACCTCCCGCCTTCGGGCCGCGGTGGCGGAGCGGGTGATGGCCACGGTGGCCGGCAGTGGGGTGGCGGCCACGACGGCCACCTCCTGCCTTCGGGCCGCAGGGCGGAGCGGGAGATGGCCCTAGCTTTCAGCGGTGGTGTGGCGGCAACGGCGGCCAGCAACAGCTGCCGAAGGGCAGCGGCGGCAGAGCATGTGGTGGGTGTTCCGAGCACACCCAACAGGGACACCACGCCCACTACACTACGTCGGGGACTGCGCCGCCGCCGCGGTGTAGCCTCCCAGCTGGAGCTGTCCTCTGATGACGGCGGAGTGGCTGAGCGACGATGATACGTCTCCAATGTATCTATAAATTATGAAGTATTCATGCTATTATATTATCCGTCTTGGATGTTTATGGGAGGATTTATTTTACACTTTTATATTATTTTTGGGACTAACCTATTGACCCAGAGCCCAGTGCCAGTTCCTGTTTTTTCCCTTGTTTCAGTGTTTCGAAGAAAAGGAATATCAAACGGAGTCGAAACGGAGAAACCTTCTGGAGAAGTTATTTTTGGAAGGAAAGCAACCCGGGAGACTTGGAGTGCACGTCAGGAAAGCAACGAGGGAGGCACGAGGCAGGGGGGCGCGCCCACCACTCCTGGGCGCACCCTCCACCCTCGTGGGCCCCTCATGGCTCCCCTCACGTATTTCTTCCGCCTATATATATTCATATACCCTAAAACGATCGGGGAGCAGAAGAGATCGGGAGTTCCGCCGCCGCAAGCCTCTGTAGCCACCAAAAACCAATCGGGACCCTGTTTCGGCACCCTGCTGGAGGAGGGATCCCTCACCGGTGGCCATCTTCATCATCCCGGCGCTCTCCATGATGAGGAGGGAGTAGTTCACCCTCGGGGCTGAGGGTTTGTACCAGTAGCTATGTGTTTGATCTCTCTCTCTCTCTCTCTCTCTCTCTCTCGTGTTCTTGAGCTGATACGATCTTGATGTATCGCGAGCTTTGCTATTGTAGTTGGATCATATGATGTTTCTCCGCCTCTACTCTCTTGTAATGGATTGAGTTTCCCCTTTGAAGTTATCTTATCGGATTGAGTCTTTTAAAGATTTGAGAACACTTGATGTATGTCTTGCGTGGGATAACCGTGATGACAATGGGTTATTCTATTGATTCACTTGATGTATGTTTTGGTGATCAACTTGCGGGTTCTGCCCATGAACCTATGCATAGGGGTTGACACACGTTTTCGTCTTGATTCTCCGGTAGAAACTTTGGGCACTCTTTGAGGTTCTATGTGTTGGTTGAATAGATGAATCTGAGATTGTGTGATGCATATCGTATAATCATACCCACGGATACTTGAGGTGACATTGGAGTATCTAGGTGACATTAGGGTTTTGGTTGATTTGTGTCTTAAGGTGTTATTCTAGTACGAACTCTAGGGTTGTTTGTGACACTTATAGGAATAGACCAACGGATTGATTGGAAAGAATAACTTTGAGGTGGTTTCGTACCCTACCATAATCTCTTCGTTTGCTCTCTGCTATTAGTGACTTTGGAGTGACTCTTTGTTGCATGTTGAGGGATAGTTATGTGATCCAATTATGTTATTATTGTTGAGAGAACTTGCACTAGTGAAAGTATGCACCCTAGGCCTTGTTTCCTATCATTGCAATACCGTTTGTGCTCACTTTTATCATTAGTTACCTTGTTGTTTTTATATTTTCAGATTACAAAAACCTATATCTACCATCCATATTGCACTTGTATCACCATCTCTTCACCAAACTAGTGCACCTATACAATTTACCATTGTATTGGGTGTGTTGGGGACACAAGAGACTCTTTGTTATTTGGTTGCAGGGTTGCTTGAGAGAGACCATCTTCATCCTATGCCTCCCACGGATTGATAAACCTTATGTCATCCACTTGAGGGAAATTTGCTACTGTCCCACAAACCTCTGCACTTGGAGGCCCAACAACGTCTACAAGAAGAAGGTTGCGTAGTAGACATCAGACGACGACGGACCGGTGCAATTGGCGATTGTGGGAGAAGAACACGAGATAAGCTACAGGGAGGGAGGGGAAAATGCGACGCAGGACTCGCCAGCCGTGAGGGTTTTTATAGCAGGCCGGTAAGCATTAGGATTTTGGGGGATTTCACCGAGTCGGGCGGGAAGCTTGCGCGGGAACCTGCGAGGTTGCGTGGGAACGGGCTCACCGATGATTCATTGGCGCCACTTCGAGCTACCATTTGGCCAAAAGAACGCCCCCGCGCACTGCGCAAGCTTGCGTTGTAAGCCGTCTACGGCAGCGGGGTGACAAGACGGGCGAGAGGAGGACGAAAGGACACGTACACATACGGCTAATACAAAAAAAGTTTGCGATTTAATTACCTACTATACCCCCGTCCTGGTTTATAAGTAGGATTTAACTAATAAAATACAAATGCATGTCGCCAAAGATTATATCGTTGGAGTCGTATTTGAACATAGTTTCCAGCTATAAATTTTTTGTAACATGCATTAACATTTTTTTGGTTAAATTTAAGGTTATACACCTGCAAGCGTTTGCCCGCAACACACATGGCTTATTCCATCACAAACAGCTCGGATGGATCAACTGTATGCCACGTATCGCACACGCAACTCTAATCTGATTCGTGCTTGATGTCTCCGACATCGCTCGCACAGTTCGTCTTATTTGCCACATATCACGGTGCCGGCCTTTGCTCGCGTCCCTCGCAAGCTCTGCTCGCCGTTAGGCGCCGCAGCGCACTGTGCTCACCGTTAGGCGCCGCGACGCGCTCTGCTCGCGTCCGTTGGCACGTTCCGCTCGCGTCCGTCGGCGCGCTCGGCTTGTGGACAGCTTGTCCTTGCGCGTTCAACTGTTATATATATATATATATATATATATATATATATATATATATATATATATATATATATATATATATATATATATATATATATATATATATATCGCCATTGAGGCGATCATGAGCGTTCTGCTCGCGTCCCTCCACGCGCGCTCTGCCAGCGATTGGGCATGCGCACGATCACGTCGGGGGCCCCATATGCATGTGGTTGCACCGCGCGCGTTGCCACACGATGCAGTTACGTGCATCACGATGGAGTTACGCGCTGCAAATTAGAACTGCCATCAGGGCCTACCGATATTCCTGGACGTCCGACTTCCCCTTTAATTTCTGCCGCCATTATAACTTTAGTCTCTTCAACCTTTCGATCGCGCCCCACAACACAACAAGCACACCCATGACGACACATAGAGAGGGGATGTCCAACGGCGCTCCAATGGAGTTCGGCAAGCATAGAGTGGAGACTCACGCGAGGGAGACGGATCTCTCGGTGGTGTACACCATCGACTCGGCCGTGGTGGACGGCTACATCAACAGCGTTGAGCAGTTGCTTGCTCGAGACAAGTACAAGGTGGTCGACATCGACCTCCATTGACCTCCAGTACACCGCCGGTCGTCCCGGTATAGATCAGAAGGTTGCCATCGCCCAGTTGTGCGTGCGCCATCATGTCCTCATCTACCACTACTGCATGGCCACAGAGCCTTGCGACCGTTTCAACAGGTTTGTCAACAGCACCGACTACAAGTTCACCACGGTGGAAACCACCAACGATATAAACGCGCTCAGTGTTACGGGCTTGGCCTGCAAGAACCTTGTTGAAATCCCTGACCACTACAGGGTCTGGGGCGGCACGAAGAAGGACTCCCTGGTCGAACTTGCCTCGCCATCATCGACCCCTACTACGAAAAGATGAAGCAGGATGCCCAGAGAACAAGTCCCCTATCCTGGCACAGGGCCTGGATGCGGCAACTGGATGAACCTCACCTTAGGTTCGCGGCCAAGAGCGTGTACACATGCATGCTACGAGATGCACAGGCGGATCGTTGACATGAGGAAGTGCCTCGTTACCCAAATCGACGAGCCCGGATCGAGCCACAAGCAGAGCAAGCTTCACAAGAAGTAGATGATGATCAGATGATTGTTTATGCTAGTTAATCATGCATGTAATATATAGTTTACTTTATTGGTGTGTGAAAATGTCATGTGTGTATTAACCACCTATGTAATTATGCATGTAGTAGTTACTTTGGTGTGTGCAAATGCCATGGTTGTAGTAGCCACCTATATATATTGTTGTTCTGTATGCAATCTCATCGCACAACACACATGTCTTATTAGCAGCAACCGTCTGTGTTATTATCGGTCTTCACACACATTTCTGATTACAAACATGTTTGTCGCGTATCATACACATCTTGTTAAGTTGAACCGTTTCTGTTCTCATGTCTCAACGCAAACAGTTCATCCAAGTGAACTGCATGCCGTATATCTCACACACCTTCATCTGGCTGACCGTTTCTTTTCTGTTGCCTAATCACAAACAGTTCATCCGAGTGAACCGTATGTTGTATCTCGCACACACCTCCATTTGGCTGCCCGTTTCTTTTGTTCCTCCTCATCGCAAACAGTTAATTCAACTGAACAGTATGCTCTGCATCGCACACGCAACTAAAATCTGAACCGTGTTTGATGGCTCCGCCATCACAAACATTTTGCACCTTTTTTGACGGTTTTTTACATCACCGTTTGCGATTATGGAATCGCACACAGTTTCATCGAAGGGTCTCTGATCGTAGTGTCGCGTTAGCAGCATCCTGCAGTAGTGGGTGGGTAGATATTTTGGCATAGCACAGCAACGGTTGGAAATTTGACTATCAAATTCCTCGGGGCTATCATGTTCCTCACTTGTAGGCAATCCGCACTAGCGAATTCCTAACTCCTCAGTCAGAACAAATTCCTCAGAGACCAGAAGATCTTCGTCTCTATCACTGAAGAAATTGACTGAACCATATGAGATTTCCAATGGCTTCACTCGAAAGGATTGGTAGATGTAGGATTTTGAGATGAACATCACTTGGAAACTTTTCCCTTAGTTTTACCTCGACCCCCTTTAACAGTACGGTGTTTTCTATTACTCAAGAAGAGAAAATGAAACTACGAAAACAAAATTCTTCACGCTTGATAATCCTCGCATGAATATCAAGTCCTCAGGATCACACCAAATTCTTCACTTTCAAAGTCTTCAGAAAGCCGAAGTCTTCAGTTGAAGACATTCATTTTTGGGGGTCGACTTTTTTTGTAAATATCAAACTCCTCATAGCCTTATAGACCTGTGTACACTCACAAACTCATTAATCCCTTAACTTATAAGTCTTCAATACACCAAAATCACTAAGGGGCACTAGATGCACTTACACCTAGCCATAGCTTTCAAGTTACCATAACCTCGATCATATCTTGTTTTTGTCACTTACTTTGAGCCTAGGCATAATCTAGTATGGTCTTTGTCACTTGATCCATAACCATGACCTTGATCCATATCATGTTTTTCTCTCTTTGCTCTTGCATAGGTTCATGAAGCGTTGCCGAAACCTAGTAAGCGTGCTTGGATGCACTAGCTCGATTGATGTGCATGCTCCTGACCCTTCAACACATATCGTCGCTTCCTCGAGCCATGCCGGCGTAGCTTCCTCTAGCCATGCCGCCTCGTCATCTCGCCATGTTGAGGAGGCCAAGGGAGATGAGGAAGAAAAGGATGAGGAGCAAGACGAGGGAGATGAGGAAGAGGGTGACGATGAGGGCTACGGCGAGGGTGAGGAGGACTACGACGAGGGTGACGGACCTCCACCCACTCAGCCAACTCAAGACAAAAGGGAGTCGTAACCTTGCAAACAAGGAAAGAGTCCATCACCGTTTATGAAAGATTGTACTCGTCGCCGAACAACAACGCAAGAGACCCGCTCAAAAATAAACGAGGAGCGTACCGCCAAGAGAGGGAGAAAGAATAAGTGATATGGTCATGAAAAACTATTTGCTATGTGTTGAGCTGAACAAGAATTTGTTGGCTATGTTATACCCTATCGCCATCGACCATGGCGGTAGGGAAAAGGGTGAGATTGTAAATTTTTTACAAACCTAGGTCGATGTATGTGTTATTTTTTGTTGTTTCTTGTGCAGCAAAAGGAACTTGTAAAAAAGGGTCAAAACAGTGATTTCGGGCATGAGGTGAATAGGATGTATGTTAAGATAAATAAATAAGATAGTGCGGAAAAGAAATGCCCTTACACTCATGCAGTCATTATTCGTACACCCTGTTTAAAAAGTGTTGCGGCGCTAGAGTACTAGCTGTAGCTTCCTTTTGCTGCACAAGAAACAACAAAAAATAACACATGCATCGTACGATTTGATGCGAGGATCTCTTCCTCCGTGATCTACAAAGATAGGAGAGGGGAGAAACGCGGGGAGAAAACTCCGGTCCACGAACATGTGTACGCACTAGGACCTCGCTAGCTGCACGTAGTAGTAGGGCACTGCCATGCTGTCCAATCATCCGTATAGTATAGCCCTGAACTCGCTCTTCACTCCGTGCAGCTAGCGATCATCGATGGTCCGGCGCCTCGGTGCAACAAGTCGTAGCAGCAGAGCAGAAGAAAGGGAGGAGGACCAGACTAGGCCGAGACTCGTAGTACCAGTACCAGATAGGAGTAGCGTTTAATTAGTAGTCCTACATATAGCTAGCCCGGCTCAGGGCCCATCGATGTTGCAGTTGCATGTGGCAAACTTTAGCACGATTTGACCCGCTTTTGAAACTTTTTTGGTATCTGACCCAAACCGAGACGCCAACATCCATGGCGTTCTGCTTGCACTGAAGACGCCGCGGACCCTGGCGTTTGGCCCTGGCCCACCTCCCTGGTCAGCCAGTTTGACCGTCCGACGTGGCAAGTGTCGACACCGACCCTAGACGCCGTGGACCTTGGCGTCTACCCCCCTGAGAGATAAGTGGTCACGGGAAAAGTGTGTGGGGCCTCTCCACACACTCTCCCAATCTTCCATCCCGAAAAAGAAGAACAAAGGAGAGCTCCCCCTCTCTCTCCCACCTCAAGGCTCACTCAAATCCCACTCCAAATTTGATTTTCCTCCGTGGATCTTTCTCTCCCTTGTTGTTTGTGGTAATCTCCCCCGGCTCCCTAAATTTTGTTGGTAATTTCTTGTTATTTTAGTGGCATTATGTAACCCTAGGTGGCACCTTAGTTTCTAGATTTATTCAAATCCTTTGGTATTGGATGGCTTTTAATTAATATGTAGTTGTGGTAGTAGTAATGGGATATGAATTTTGTGGGTACAAATGATGGATTTGATAAATATGATGGTTATGGTTAGGTTATGTGTTAAGCTAATGACATGATTTATTTAGTACATAAGTTTTAATTTGTTTTGGATACACAACTCATTAGGATATATAGCTGCCATTTCTTCATTAGAGTTGCATAGTTTTTGTAACTATGCATTATAATTGTCATTTCATCTTGTTTGTTGTCCTTTTTAGATGGATGATAGACTTGTTAATGTTCATTATTTGGACAAAGCGTCATTTGTGACCAAAACTGCAAGTGACAACGAGGAAGTGGTGGTATTCGACACAAGTCCTAGTTATGATGAGGTTGTTATTAAAGTAAGAGATAAGTTGAATTGGATGGACCCCAATGATAAAGTTGAATTAATTGGAAGGTATGATGTTGGGGTGGGAACAAAATCTCATTGAAGAATATGCCTATCATCTCCGAGTTGCATTGGGGATATACAAGGGTAAAGTTGCGGCGTCGGAAGACATGTCACTTGAATTGTTTGCTCTGAAGGGGCAAGGTTCATGGCTTGATATTGACTTGAACCGCCAAGTGTCCTCCCCATGTAGAAGTGTGGCTCGTGTTGTGGATAGTGCCGAGGTGTATGCCCCAATACTTCTAGCCAACCGTCACCTAGCCAAGAAAATGAAGTTGTTGGGCATGCTCTTGAAAAGTTAATGAACAATATGTTGATGGTGATGGTGATGTCCAATGTGGTCATGGTGATGATGATGATGACATGCATGAGGATGAGACTCATGCAAATGAGAAGGAGAAAAAGGAACGACTAAAGCGTGAGGCGGACATGGCATGCAAAAACAAGAAGATGGCTCAAGAGGAGGAGAGAGTGAGGAAGCTTGAAAGGGCTCGTCTTGCACTAGAGGATGGATGTAGTGATGATGATGAGCAAGAGGATGAGATTCATGGCAATGACATCGGTGACTTGGAAGCGTTTGTCGAGCAGCGGGACATGGACCGTGAGATCCCTTATGGTCGTGCATATGCATATGACTCGGATGATGAAGGTCCGGAGGAAGAACTGGACGTGGATGGATTCACGGAGAGAGAGAACCGTATACACACAGAGGTGACCGGTTTGGAAATAAGAACTCCATTGTTTCGTGATCTCAGCTGGCCCACAAGGCGGTAGTTGATGGTGGCATGAGTAAGGCGATAGAACTAAGAGCTTGCCGGAACCGGCGAACCAAGGGTCAAGGGTGAAGACGAGAATGCTTACTTGAAGAAAGGGTTGAAATTTATGAGTTTGCAGGCCTTTAAAGTATGGCTAAGTGACTATGCTATTAGAAACCATAGACCATATCTTGTTGGGCACTCGGACCAAAAAGTGCGTTACTCCATCCATTGTGACAAAGAAGGATGCCCATGGGCGGTCCATGGAAGAAGAATTAAAACCGGGCAATGGCTGTTAACAAGTTGTGTGTGTACTCATTCGTGCAGGCCACCGTCAAAAAAGAAGCCTAAAACACATCGTCAACTCACGTCTGAGTTTCTCGGTTTAAATTAATGAAAGAAGTATCAAGTGATCCAACCGTGAAGGTGAAGCTCCTCATGACGACGGTGAAAAAATGTTTGGATACAAAGTCAAGTATGGGAAGACATGGAAGGCCAAGTCAAATGCTTTAAGGATGTTGTATGGTAGTTGGGAAGAAGCATACAATCGCCTCCCGCGGTTGTTGGGAGCGATTGCCCATAGGAACCCGGCATGTACCATGTGGTCGAGGATGATGGTCATGGGGTGTTTCACCGTGCCTTTCGGAGTTTGGACAATGCATCACGGCCTTTAAGCATTGCCGTCCGGTTTTGTCTATTGATGGTACATTCTTGACCGGCCGATACAAGGGCACAATCATGGTAGCAATGGCGCACTCCTCCAATGACAATGTGTTGCCGGTGGCATTTGGTTTGGTGCCCTTCGAGCACCAAGACAACTGGGAGTGGTTCATGCGTCATGTTAGGGAAAATGTCATTGGTGATAGAGAAGTGTGCATTATATCAGACCGGCACCAAGGCATACTGAAAGCCATGGACATTGTTATTCCAGGACTTCCAAAGCTCCACCATCGATGGTGCATGCGTCTTGTAGGAATGGCACTTGATAATGATGCAAAGATGGTTTTCATTGAGAAATATATGGATGCGGCGGATGAAAAGAACCGCGAACTCATTAAAGAAAAGATGACTCTATGGGTGAATAGTTGCGATGCAAGGAATGAAGCTGCGAGGAAATCTGCACGGTTATATTTTTCTGATGACTCAGATAATGTCATCGCTGAAACGCAAAATAATTTAGCCGAGATGGAAAGGGCTGAACTTGATTGTAGAAGTGATCTAGGTAGGCAAATAGCATTTTATGCAACTATGCGAGAATATCGTCAGATAGACTTGAATAGGCCTGGACAGATCATTGACTGGGCAATCAATGAAGCTATGTCCCCGATACGGACCCAGGCTGCTCGTTGGGATTGGGTTCTTGAAATACCGGGTGTCATGTATTGCAACCCTGGACCAAACAATGACATTCAATTGGAACATATCCCGCTAGATTATGAGCCCGACTTATCGCTGCTATATATCGACCCAAGCTCCTCGATGCTACCTACCGACCCAAGTTCCTCGGTGCTAGATGAGGCCAATGCAAGCAAGAAGAAGAAAAAGAATGATTCACAGAAGAAAAATAAGAAAGAGAATTCACGCAAGAAGAACTCGAGGGGTTGAACTTTGTGATGTTCTATCCAATTCCGAACGGTTCCAACTGGGCTTTAGCTTCAACCGGTAACGTCCCGCAAGCCACTTCAGATGCTCTTCAGATATCTTTGAATCACTATGTTGTCTTCTTTCCTTCTCCACTAGGGCCACTCTTTGATTCCACAAATCTATCCACTCGAGTGCTTGATGGCCCAAGTCGAAGTTTCCGGTTATTCTTTCGACTAATTCTGCAAATTATGTACAAGATGAAAGCATTAGCAAGAAATGTATTTCATAATGCTCTACTATATATCCAAAGCTACAACTATCTCACCGATGCAGAAATTGGCTTGTCTCAAACTCTCATCCCTTGGTGTCCCTTGCCTTCTCCCAAATTGTCTTGCGACACGGTGCAGGTAGTGCCACTCGACAACATAGAAGCATATCGGTGGGCATCTCGCCGCCAAATATTCTGTCACGTGTGCACATCTCGTTCAGCCGGAAAGCATAATCGCATCATATGGCATCCAATCGACCTACAACACAAGATGATACTAGTTAAGTACACGGTTCCATCACAATTGATGTGCTCTTCGTAAGTTATCATTACCGCTTATGAGTCAACATATCCAGCTCGTTGATGTAGCATTTGTATCGCGAACCGAGCTGCTGTGTACACATTCGCCATCTCCCAACAAGATGGCGACGGTCGGAAACCGCCAAGGATCTTCTCCATACCTCCCGTCATGTGCGACCCATCCTTCAGAGGTGTCTTGTTTTTCTCGGGCGTCCAACGGGCATCCGCTCCCACATCAAACTGAAGGCACCAAACAAAGCCACCCATACCAGATGTGCCCTTCTTCCTCGACATGCCTCGTCGAGCTGCAAATTCAGAAATTGTTGATAAGAGGCCCGAAATTGCAAATGCAAACAAATTGACAATTTGGTTACTAATTACTGACGATATAAGTATGCTAGTGCTCCGAACCCCAAGCTGTACTTACGGTCCCGTCACTTAGTAGGTCCAAGAATATCCACTGGGCTTTATTACGGTCGAATCTGGAAACACTACCTCGTTAACAGATACCACAGATATGCTTTCAAGGCGTCTTCTTTGCACAACAACCTCATTGGCGTCCGGAGGCATACTACTCCTCTCTCTCCTCGGAGCCAATGATGCAACACTTTCTCAACATCACGCTCGCCTTCTTCAGAGGCTCGGGAAAACACACATCAATTGGCCAACACGGTCTCGCCAATTAGCACTTACGGTGGTGCCGGTCAAAGCTTCTCCATTGATTGGAAGGCCACTGATCATCGCCATGTCCTCCAAGGTCACGGTCATCTCTCCACATGACAAGTGGAGCGAGTGTGTCTCGGCCTCCAACGGTCAATAAGTGCGGTCATCGCCCCATGGTTGATCGACGAGCGTGTCGCTGAACTGAAGCACGAACGGAGAAGGCCCAATCTCTCAAGTATGGCTCATAACGCCGTCGCATGGCGGTCGTGGGCACTATGACCCCTCATGCGCATAGGTGTTAGTTCCTGCAAAATAGCATTGCATTATGGTTAGTGCCTAGCAAAACTGACAAGTAATAATCAAGAATTCAAATAGATTGAGTCTTACCCCGTTATTCTCAATGTCCCGCGCACGATGGTCTTTGTCGTACCCTTTATGAAGACCGTCGTACCACCGTTCCCCCGCCATCCTACAAATCAAGCATGAACAAATGAAACATACATAACACTATATAACATCCTACATATCATATTTTTGGCATAACAATATCAACATAAATGCATATCTCAATGGCAACATAACAAAACCTGTTTATCTATATATGACAAAATCTGAATGCACGGGGCAACATATCTCAATGTCAAGATAACAAGACCAATTATCTATATATGACAAAATTTCAATGGCAACACAACATAACAAAGTCTCAATATAACATCCTAATTATATGACCATATCTCTATAAGAATCAAGCATACAAAATACACAAATATGTTAGAATTATATTTCAAGCAATCATCTATCTAAATCCATATACATAGCAACTAAAATTAAAATGCCCAACCCTATCAAAATGCCTTCTCTTCCCAATCCTACCATATAAACACATGCCAACTCTTCTAAAGTATACAACATACCTACATGACCAAGCCATGGGCTCCCCATTCTCAAAAAAGTGCAAAGAATACTAATCCTAGGGTTCTAACAAGTATGAATTAATGCTGCCAAAATACAAGATTTGAACCCAAAATAATCGGAGGATCTGGTGGAGAATACCTCAAGGAAGATGGGGAGGCTCAGATCCACACTTTTGATGAAGAAAATAAGCGATTTGGGGTTGATTTGGGTGAGGGAGGAGAGAAGCGGAGCTTCAGAGCCGCCCTTGAGGAGGAAGACGCCTCGGCGTCTGGATGGGCTTGGTCGCACCGAGCCGGCTCGGGCGGTTTCGCTCTCTCAGTAAACGCCAAGACCCATGGCGTTTAGCCCTTTGCCACGTCGGACGGTCAAACTGGCTGACCGGGGAGGTGGGCAGGGCCAAACGCCGAGGTCCATGGCGTCTTCGATCAAAGCGAACGCCATGGATGTTGGCGTCTCGGTTTGGGTCAGATACCAAAAAAGTTTCAAAAGCGGGTCAAATCGTGCTAAAGTTTGCCACATGGGTCAAAACAGTGAAAAAACCCGCTGGTGTCTTGCCCTGTCCTGCCACTCTCCATGGCGACGGGACAGCGCAAAGTTACACGCGCACCTGTACGGAGTAATGCTTGTGGTCTTGTGGAGTATGGCGATGAAACTATCGTCGTTTGCGTTGGAAACTTCAGTTGGTGCGACACTTGGTACGTGTAACGTGCATACTTGAGTAGGGGGTGGGAGACGTGAGGTGGAATTGAGAGATGGAAGGGTAGCCATGCTGTTTATGTCAGGGTAAATTGCAAAAGGCTGGCGGATCGATGCAGGGATGCATGCAGCAAAGCAGCAGCAGTACCGTAGACAGCTAGCACGGTTGCGATAGTACTGCTAGATCCCAAACCAACGATTTTGTCAGGGCATCTAATGCTATTCTTTTTTCTTTTGGGGGGGCATCTCTAATGCTATTCTTTAAAATGGACTCCCTGTCCGTCCAGACGCTTCCAGGGACACAATACGGAACCGGCCAGTCAACCCTATAACTCAAATGTTCGTTTTTATCGCAACAACTTTCCGCCAAATAGCTAGCACAGTCGTTAGTTTCTTCCGTGAGACATGCGTGTATGCACTAATAAGCACTTTGAAAAAAAGAGAGCCAAATAGCCTACTGCCATGCTTTTTTTTAGGGAAGCCTACTGCCATGCTAACTAGTGCCTTCCGCCGGGGAAAATACCCCTTTGGAACAGGGTGGTAACTACACATGATAACTGATTTTATTTTTAGAAAGTTCAGAAGAAGTCAAAACGTTCCAAAACTTTTTCCCAACAAGCTTGAGATGTCGTTTCTACCGTACAAAAATATTTTGTTACGAAATACTCTGACAACAGTGTGAACAGTACCTCGTATATAGTGACAAACTTGTATTTTACGTCTACAATAACATGAAAGTCGTTTCTTCGCGAAAGATTTTATACGAATGCAACAGTAAATCTACTTTGTTCCCAAAGGGTTTCAGATTTTTTTGACTTTCTTACAAATTACTAACTTAAAAAAATCAGGTGTTACTACACCCGAAAGCCAAACGTTCCCGTCCCTTCCGTCATGCTAACTAGGGCCTTTCAAATGCATGTGTGTACTAAGCATTTGAAGAAGACAAATGATACAAGTGCTTCCACCAAACATGGTGTGAAACTATGTATTACGTGAACGGTGGGAGGTAAAGCACTAGCATGTGTTGCACAGTGACTTCGGTTCGCTAGTTCACGCCGAACTTAGAGCATCTCTAGCAGACCCATATAAAGCCGCGACCCGCAAAATAACCGCCAAAATATGGATCAACACGGAAAATGTTGCCCGACCAGACCCTGCAAACGCGTTCGACCCGTAAATTTTTCTGAGGGGCGTGGCAAAATCCCATCCCTAACCCGCGGAAACGCAGGTTTCCGCCTCGCCCCTACCGTGCCTGTGTCCCAGAAAAGCGGTTGGTGGGAGGGACATTTCAGCCCGCGCCCTTTCCCCACCCCCTTCTGCCGCCGCCCGCCATTGGTTCCGCCCGTCCTCGCCGGCGATTCCGGGCAAATCTGCGGGCGGAATCGCTCCTCGGGGACGCCCCTATCCTCGTCCACCAAACCGCTGCATCAGCTCCCCGGATCTGCCGCCCCCGAGCCGCCCCTAGTCACCGTCACCGCCTCGGGATCCACCGCCGGAGAGCCACCGCCCCCGAGCAGCCAGTGAGTTTGTACTTGTGCTTGTGCCGAGCCGTATGCAGACTTGGTTAACACGACGCGTGCGTATTTGTGATTTTAGATGGAATTGAGCCCGTGCGAGAAGTTTTTGCTCGACAATTCGCCCTATTCGGACTACTCGGTTGTTGAGACGCTGCTTGTCAACTACCACCAGCAGACGTTGGTGATGGCCCTTGCCGTCAAGGAGCGCGAAGATGAGAACCGAAAGAGGCGGCGAGGATCGACCGTCTTTGCATTCCCCGAAATCGCCATCTTGGGAACGAAATGTTGATGCAAGACTACTTCGCGGAGAATCCAACATATCCGCCGCACCTCTTCCAGAGAAGGTACCGAATGCGTCGATCCCTCTTTGTGAAAATTGTTCAAGCTTGCGAGGCCAATTGTCGGTATTTTACTCAAAGAAGAAATGTCGCGGACTTGAAGTGATTTAGTGCATATCAAAAAATCTTGGCAGCTATGCGGGTAATTGCATACGGCATTCCGGCTGACTATGACGATGAGTACTTTCGCATTGGTGAAGATACTACAATTGAGTCAGTGCGTAGGTTTGCCAAAGTGATCATCCGTGTCTTTGGTCCTGAATATCTTCGGGCACTCAACGAGGAAGATACAAAAAAATTGATGGCATCTAATGATAGAAGAGGTTGGCCTGGCATGCTAGGAAGCATAGATTGTATGCATTGGACTTGGAAAAATTGCCCAAAAATATGGCAAGGAATGTATGGTGGCAAGTCTCGTGATGCAAAAATTGTGCTAGAGGCCGTAGCATCCGAGGATTTATGGATTTGTCACAGCTTTTTTGGTATGCCGGGTACTCTCAATGATATCAATGTGTTGCAACGGTCTCCTTTGCTTGCTAGGCTTGCTAGTGGTGATGCTTCTGGTTTCAACTGCACTATCAATGGGTATGAATACACAAAGGCTACTATCTTGCAGATGGTATATACCCTCTTTGGTGCACATTGTCAAGAGCATCAAAAACCCCAAACTAGGAAACGTGAATCGCAAGGGTACAAGAGGCAGCCCGAAAAGACATTGAAAGAGCACTCAGGGTTTTGCAATCTAGGTTTGCCATTGTTCATGATCCTGCTCATTTTTGGGACAAGCGATCCTTAAAAAATGTGTCAAATTCAGATAAAGCGCATCGATGTGCGTCTTGCATGCTGAGTGGTGAGCGAGATTTGCATAAGCGGAGGCTGTAAAATGGAATATTCAGAATATTCTGTTTTACAGTTCCGCTATGCGGGGTCGGCGGAGAATATTCCGTTTTACAGTTCCACTATGCGGTGTCTGCTTTGTCGGCGCCCGCACCGGCCCGCAAAACCATTCTCGTGAACTGTAAACGAGTTTTGCGGGTCCACGATATACTGGGTGTGCTAGAGATGCTCTTACAGGTTGGCCGTTCTGTGTGGGGTGATGCTGGGGAATGGTCACACATGTTTGGTGGAAACAACTGCTTTTTTCGAGAAATTTGCAATATATTCATCTTCAATCATGGCAGTACAAAGAACAACAGAGGTAACGAAAATTACAACCATGTCCGTGAACCACCTAGCGACGACTACAATCATTGGAGCGAGCCGAAGGCGCGCCGCCATCATCGCGCCTCCCTCACCGAAGTCGGGCAAACCTTGTTGTAGTAGACAGTCGAGAAGTCGTCGTGCTAAGGCCTCATAGGACCAGCGCACCAGAGTAGCAACCATCACCGATGAAGAAAGTCGTGCTAAGGCATCAAACCTGGAAACACCCAAACGAAGACGAACGAAGACCAGATCCAAACAGATTCACCGAAGACCAGCACCGACCGAATCCCGCGAGATCCGACAGAGACAAACCTCACTGCTTGACCCGACCTTCCACCAATGTTTGACTATGTATGATGTGAAACGCCTTCATCTTTGATCAAACAAAAAAAATAGCAGCGCCTTCCGCCATCTAGACGGAGAGAGGATACGTGGCGGCTTTTGATTAGTCAGGCGGATATCCAGACTCCCGTAAAGTTTTCCCAAGTTTTCTTCTAGCTTGCGAGAAAACGGACGCGAGCATCAATGAACAAATACAAGTCCGCGATGGATGGCAAAGTGCGTCCCGATAGCTCGATCTAGTCGTTTGTGAACTATTTGAGTGTCTGCGTTGGACAAGCCCTCATATAGCTTTTTTTGCGGCACCTCGCATTAGACCGACTCCAATTATAGCACCCAGTTTCCTACGTAAAGATCAAACAATTGTCCTTTACTTCACCCTTTCCATTTCATTATTATTTCCCTTTTTCTTACTAGCACACAGAAAACACGCACACACACACACACATAAACACTATTCTGATCACGTGATCAGAATAATATTCTGATCACAACCTGAACTGCCTGAGTAATGCGCCTGAACTTCCCTTTGTACGAACCCGTCCTTCGGCCTATCTTCGCAACCGTGGCTTCCCCAGCGAATTATTCTGGTTAGTCGTGTTCTATATGATGTTAGTGTAATCTAGAAATATTTTTTAGCAACTAAATACAGGTTTAAAATATGAATCTCGCTCGTTGACGGAATTTGCTCTCGGGTCATGATGAAATTGCGTTTTTTTTGCATTTTTACTGCCTGATTTGTTCGACCTGAACTTCTCCTAGTGCTAGGTTGAACTTCCGCTAACATTGCCCAAATGGGGCTTGCGATATACCGTTGGAAAGCTATGGACACCAGTATCATGACCCAAGTTAAATTTTCGGCAAAATGTAAGCGTTTTAAGAGCAGTTTTGAAAACCGTTTTTTTCTTCACACAAAAAACGCGAATCGTATTTTCGATCGCATTTTAAAACCGTTTATCGGAATGAGGCAAATAATATGGCGTTGGAAAGCTGCTGCAAAACCGCTCCTTCCACATGATAAAAGTTTTCTCTAATTCCCTACGGTTAAAGAGTAATTTGAAAAATTGTAAATTTTCACAAACCAAACAGCCGAGTTCGTATTTTTGATGTCATTTCTAAACGGCTAATTCAATTGAGGCAAATGATACGGCGTTGGAAAGCTTATGAAAATGCCTACTTTCTCATGTTGAATGTTTTTTCTAATTTTGAACGGTTTAAAATTAATTTATAAAACGGTCCAAGTTGCACTGAGTTCGTATTTTCGAGCTAATTTTTTAACAGTATGTCCGAGTGTAGCAAATGATATGGTGTTGAAAAGCTTGAGGAAATGCGAAACTTTTTGTTATATGTTGTTTCTCCCAAATCCTTATTGTTTTAAGTCAATTTTGAAAATGGCTAAAAACGTACTTTTGCCTTAATATCTACAGACGTTATCGGAATGGGGCAAATAATATAATGTTGAAAAGCTAAGGAAAATGCGAAACTTTTTCATGTTGATTGTTTTGTCTGATTTCTAGCCGTTTTTAAGTAATTTCAAAAATGACGAGATCATTCGTTCTGCCTTTATCGCGAAACAGATTTTTCGAAAATGCACCGTGTGAAGAACCTGAACTTCTGGGCACGTGTACTTGAACTTCACCCTGTTTTTCTCGTGTTTTTTTTTTTTTTGCTCGTAGCTCTCCGTCCAATCACCGGAATTGAGTAAGTGATATACCGATGGAAAACTGTTGTAAACACGCAACTTTCCCGTATTGAACTCGCGACGGTTTTAAAAAAAATCATCTGAAATTCATACAGTGTAGCAGTTGAACTTCCTGCTTTTTCACGTCGAACTTCTGCGACGTATTTTTCGTTAGTGTTACACCAATAATATTCTTTTTGTACAAACATCTCTCACAATATTTTTTTTAACTTTCTCCGACCGAGGACTTGAACTTATAAGAACAACAAATTGGACTTTGCCTTTTTATTCATTTTTCTCAGATTAAACCTATACCATGTAGTACATGAACTTTTTCCATTTTTATAATTTGATTTTTATATTTATTTTTTTGAAATCAAATTGCTCCCAAAAAAATTCTGAACTCCTTTGTGGATTGAGAGAATTATTTTAAAACTAAAAAAAAATTCTTGTGTTTTTGAACATGGAAATACAAGGTGAACCTCTCTCGTAAGAATTTTTGAACTTCCCCAGACATAGCACGTGAACTTCTTGCAACAAACCTTTTAAGCTTTTTGTTTTCTATTCTTATTTTCTTATCTGAAACGCATTCCGTGTAGTAGTTGAACTTCCCGCTATTTTCACCTTGAACTTCTGTCACGTATTTTTGTTCAACCTCTCACATGAATTTTTAAACTTCTCCGCGCACATCACTTGAACTTCTAGCAAGAAAAATTATAGACTTTGCCATTTTTATTCTTCTTTTCTTGTATGAAATACACACCATGTAGTACGTGAACTTCTGGTTGTTATTACTTTGAACTACTCTCTGTTTTTTGCCATAACTCATAAAGCGTTCATCAAAATGACGCATGTAAATCCTAGTTTTTTTTATAAACTCTGAACCTATCTGTTTTTTTAAATTTGAACTTCCTAGTTTTATTTTTAGGAAAGAAAAAATGATTTGTAACTAAACATCGAACACCTTTTTTTGAAACTTGACACTTTTTTGGCCAAGGAACAAGAAGACTTTGAGTATTTCTATATACATCAAACTAATCCTTTTTTTTAGTTTGAACTTCTTGACCTTTTAAATAGAACTACTCCATTTAAAAAAATGAAAAACGACGTTACCCTTTATCAACAAAAAAAATATGATTTTTTATAGACATCAAACCGCTCCATTTTTTTCAACTTGAACCTTATTGTGTATTTTTAGAAATGAGAAAATTTGGATTTTTGTAATAAATATCATACTTCGTTATTTCAAATTGAACTTCTTGGCTATTCGTTAGAAAGTGGAAAAATTCGAGTGTTGTAATAAATATCGATTTGCTTCGTTTTAAAAATATGAACTTCTTGGTTTTTTTTATTATCTAGTAACGTGGAAAATATGAGTTTTTCATATACATTGAACTACTCAAGTTTTTTTAAATTGAACCTTTTGGTTTTTAAAGATTGGACTTCTTTGGTTTTTTAATAAACAATGAACTTCTCTGTTGTTAAATTTAAACCTTTATGTTTTTTTAGAAATGGGAATAATTCATTTTTTATACAATGAACTTCTTTGTTTTTTAAATTTGAACTTCTGGGTTATTCTGGGTTATTTTTCAGTTTTGGCGGCCTGGATGTATGAACTTCTTGGACGAATGGTTCTTTTCCATGCTTTTTTTGGACAGGATGTGCACTCCTAAACAAAACATATGAAATTCTAAAATATATATATATATTTCTTATAAAAACTTGAAGACCACACAATCATAACATAAAACAAGTGCATGACATGAAATCAGTAAAGAGCACATACATAAACTTGTGTATTTTCTTTTTTAAGATCATAACAGTGACCCATTTCTCTTTTAGAAATTTGGAAATGACAGTGCAGCAGTATGTAAATACCATATTCGGTTAGAAGTTGTGGCTGCTGCTTCAACAACAATACTTAGTACTCCACCAGATCTTGCCTAATTAATTTAGTGGTGCATAGTAGTTGATAGAAACAATAGTACCAAGTCAGAATGCCACCAGATCTTGTCTAATTAACAAACAACAGTAGTACTGAGTAGTAGGGTCTTGTGAGTTGTGTGCATACACCACTTCAATTTCTGCAAGATTCATGCAAACTCGCGACAATATTTTTCACTGAACCAACAATCTAAACTGGTGCAAGCCTGCAACAATCACAAACACAACATCTGCCATACTATTGTTTTTATTCTTTCTTCTCTAATATACATTGAACTGCTGCAAAAAATAGAAGAATTGTACACTGCTAGGCATCGCCACGTTGGTTGCTGAAGCGCGGGAGCAGGTGACCAAGCAGGCGACCCGGGACGGCAAGATGCAGTGGCAAGGTTCAGAAAAATGAAGCTCGTCCATTCACATCAAAGTGAGAGAAGACAACTAAGGCCTCCTTTGGTTTAGAGGAATCTTGTAGGAATTTCATAGGATAGGATTTCTATAGGAAAAATTCCTTTAGAGTCCTTTGGTTTATAGGAATGAAATCCTATTCTTATGGAGGAATTCTTCCTATCCTCCACATTTCATAGGAAAATAAACATTAGCCTAGACTCAATGAAAAAAACCCTATGATGTGAATCAAAGGGCATCTCTTTTCCTATTCCCATTCATAAAATTTGAGATACATGTCATCTCATTTCCTATGACTTTCCTATTCCTACGATTTTCCTACGCTACGAACCAAAGAAGGCCTAACCATTTTTTGATCTGCCTCTCGAACCATTTCTTGGATGTCTTTGGATAGTGTATTTCTGAACATAAAAATCTGAAATCGTTCCCTGCAAGAGTCACGAGATAAACTAGAGTTCACAATAATGTTCTTTTTTGTTTGGACGGTGCCTGCACCCCAGTGTGGACTTCAGCGGGCTGCATGGAGCACTCCAGATTTTTGACTGCTGGTTGCGCCGGCACGACAAGAACAGAGGTATATTACGGACGCGGCAACAGAGGGCTATTGGACGGCGTACGAGGCGGACGTGATGGGCATGTCTCTGGATCAGGCGGTCGCCGGCGAGAGGCCACGTTGATTGTGGTGTAAAAGCTCGTCGTCGTTGTCGGCGACGAGCAGCGGGAGGGACGGCCTTCGACGGGAGCAATTGAGCTCGCCGGAGCGAGGGGCAATGAGTTTTTTCGAGCTCGTCAAGTGCTCCCCGAACTGCTCTTCGTACAACCTGAAGTCCAAATCCACCTCGCCGTGAAGGAGGGGGCGGGGGCGTACTAGGAGAAGGTTGGAGCGGCGGCCTCAACCCAGTAGTAGTTGGAGGCGGCGGGGGGCCAGGAGGAGGCGGGCGCGGCCTCGCGCTGGAAGGAGGCAGGGTCGTCGGCGCACCAGGACGAGGCGAGGGCGGGGCGGCGGCGGCGGCGAGCCGGAACGAGGCGGGGGCGGCGACGAGCTGGAAGGAGGCGGGGACGGGAGGCGCGCCGGAGCCGAGTGGCACGGTGGGTTGCTGGGTCATGGCGGCCGGCGGGGTTGGTGCCTGGATCCACGCGGCGGCGGCAGGATCCACGCGGCGGCGACGGGATCTCACGGCGGAGGTCCAGGAAGGCAGCGAGGGGGGAAGGGGGCAGGGAGGTTCGGGGCGGGGCGGGGCTCGGCACCGACGGCGGGGGGTCCGGGGTGGGGCACCGGAGGCGAGTTGGTCGAGGGGCGGGGGCTCAGCGGAGATGGGATCGGAGGTCGGGGGAGGGGCCTTTTTTTAGACGATGCTGGTGTGGCGGTTCGAGTCCGGGAGGAGCTCGTCGGTCCCTATATAGCGCCATGATCAGAATAGCTATTCAGATCCAGGATCACAATAGTGCTACTCTATATACAGGCAAAGATCAAACAATCAGCTGCTTCAATCCAATGATGCTCTTGATCACATCTGGATGTTATCGATGTGTAAAGGAGAGACGATTTAGACCACGCAAGGGTGGGGCCACGCATGCATGCAGTGGTTTTGTGATTAGAGTTTACATGCAGCTTTTGGTACAACTTTTGGCAGAATGCATGCCCCACCTACACCACCTCACAATCATTTTTTTGACTTGTAAATTCGAATCTATTATATCTTTCGGAATCAAAAGTTCAATTTCTATTCGTTAGATATTCATGTTCCCTATGATGAGGGTTTTGAAGCTAGATCACTTTTGAGTACGTTAGGACAAGTTTTAGAAACTTCATGAAGTTTCAACTACTAAAACTTTGGTAGGAACGAATGATAAATTGATCAAGTTTCAAAAAGTAAAACTAAAACCCTAAACTCTAATCCCTAATCCCTAAATTTTGAGCCCCAAGCCCTAGTGGCGCTGCTAGCAATTTGTCGAAGACTGGGCACGCCGCATGCTAAATTGATTCGTTTTGGTGTTTATAAGTACTGCTGCTTTTTATGCATTGCAAATATGCCAATACACGAGAGATGCGTTAACAAATACTCTCTACAACCAAATGTACAAGGCCTCACGTATTTTTAGGGCCTTTGACCAACAAAATATGTGTCATACGCCACAAAATTAAACTTTCTTGATAAAAAGAATCCAATCTCTAATGTTCAACCACACACCCATATGCACACCACTAAGCATCTCTTAACATAGAAAAATAGATTAATAAATTGTATTATTTTATATTGAAATATGGACACACAAGAGGCAATGAAGCACACGATCAGAAGTATGTTTTTTTAGGGAATCGATCTGAAGTGTTTTTTCTAGGGGAAATACGTTGCTTTATTGATCAACTAGGTCCATAGGAATTATTACAATGTCATGTGGCTACAATAGCCAGACATGTCTACCCAAAGCAAGCAATAATGAAAATTTAGCCAAATTGTTTGCTTCAAAATTTCTAATCCTACTCTCATGGATGAACCTACAAGCTTCACACTAATCTGCACGAGCCTTGATTTCCATAATGATATATAGATGATAGCACCATTCCTCCCGCTCGTGTTCTGAGAAATATCATTGATCACTTTTTGACAATCAGAGGATATAATTATAAGCATATGAGTTAAAAGTAGATCCTTGGCCAAATAAAAAGCCTCCCGGCATGCAAGTGCTTGATATGTCTTCAACATATCTATTATTTTGTATTGTTAAATGCTATTATACTATTACTTTTGTATGTTTTTATATCATTTTATATTATTTTTTTGGACTAACTTATTAATTTAGTGCACATCGCCGGTTCCTGTTTTTTTTCTTGTTTTTGGTTTCGTAGAAAAATCATATCTAGGAAGGTCCAAATACAATGCCAATTTTTGGCGATTTTTTTAGTATGAAGGACCCCAGAAGCTTCGGGAGACAACGAGAGGACCCACCAGCCAGCCACAAGGGCAGGTGGCGCGGATAGGTGGGTGGCTGTGCCACCTAGGCTTGTGGGCCCCTAGTTTCTCTGTTTGACCTAATTCCTCCGGCTATAAATTCCATAATTCCCGAAACCTCTGAGAGACAGACGAGAGAATTTTATCACCATCGCAAGCCTTTGTTCCAAAGCGTTCCCATGTGGAGTCATGTTCTGATGCTCTGCCGGAGGGGAAGCCACCACGGAAGGCCTCTTCATCAACTTTGCTGCCTCCATGATGATGTGTGAGTAGTTCTTTCTGGACCTACGGGTCCATAGTAGTAGCTAGATGGCTTCTTCTCACTCTCTTTTGGATCTTCAATCCAATGATCTCCTCTGAGATCAATCCAATGTAATTCTTGTGGCGTGTTTGTTGGAATCTGATGATTTGTGAAGTTGTGATCAGATTGTTCATTGAATATAATTGAATCTTTTGAAGTGTCTTTGTTGTATGATTGAGTAATGGATGATCTCTGATTTATTTGTCTTCTTTGGCCAAGATAGATGGGTAATTCTTAAGAGAGAGTGGTAGATAGTAGTGGGTTTAACCTCAAGGTGACCTATATCCCGGTGACATAATGGGGAGAAGGCACGTGATGTGTTGTTGCTACTAAGGATAAAACGACGGGGATTGATCTTATTGCTAGGTTTCTTTCAGTCTACATCATGTCATCTTGTTGATTGCGTTACTCTATTTTTCATTAAATTAATACCTTGAGATGCATGTTTGACATCAGTTTTGCGGTAGAGTAATAGTTGTAGATGTAGTTGGATTACGGTTGACTTGTCACGGACGTGATGCCTATATAAGATTATGCCATAAATGATCATAGTTGTGAATGTTGTTTATCTGTCAATTGCCCAATAGTAATTTGTTTACCATGCCATTACCTGCTTTCGAGAGAGTTGCCAATAGTGAACCTATGGCCCTCGGGTCCATTCTCTATTAATACTTGTGTTGCTCAATTACTCCCTTTTTTACTCTTACTTTTTTTGTCGTTTTGCTATACTATCTATCATTATTTGCTTTTAACCTTGCAACTAGCAAGACGAGGGGATTGACAACCCCCTTGCCAACTTGGGTGCAAGCATTTATTTTGTGTGTGTGTAGGTGTTGCTTATCTTGTTAGCTTGGAGACTCCTACTGGTTCGATTAAACCTTGGTTCTTAACTGAGGGAAATGCGTTTTGCTGTGTGCTACATCACCCTTTCTCTTCGGGGAAATACAACAACTCATACGGGAGTAGCAGTGCTTCAAGAATTGGAGCTTCTGAGATACTCTCAAAGTGATTGATGAAGAGCTAGAGCAATGTCCATGGTCGTCCCTGCAAATGACCGCCGCGGCTCCTCCATTGGAATGTCTTGCCACAACCCCATCCACATTCAATTTGGCGATCCCCATAGGTGGACGAATCCATGATTGACGCCTAGTGTTTGGTGTTGCAAGTGTTGTCATCCTTGGCTTGTCCTTAGACAGAAACTAAGTTCAGATACAAAATACTTAAGAAAGAGATGTGGCGACTGGGGGACTGGAATTCATGATCATAGATGGCTTTCCGACGAGCATACTAGATGGACCAAAGAGTAACCACCATCCCTGTGAATTCAACATGCGATATTTAGTTGTGCATTACGAAAAGCCACTACTCCTCATGTCACTTCATGATTGGATGTGAATAAAGATGATTTACGAGTATATCGGAAACGTATGTCGTAGGTATCGATAGTTCAAGAATGGGATTTGCTGCTCTAATGATAGAGAGATACTCTCTGGGCCCACTTGGTGTTATAGTACCATTATCGTCTGGCTAGACATATGTGATGGAGATCACATGGATACTAGAACATGGACACGAGTAAAGAGAACAAAATCGGTAAAGAGGATGACTGGTAGTGACCAAGGAGTTGATCACAACAAGGATACCAATAATCTCACCTCGGGGCTTGTAAATGTATCACGAAGCAAAGGTAATAGTATTCATAAACAAAGGTAACACTTGATATCATCTTGAATATGTAGGAGTTAATAAGGTTGTCTACTTGTCGGTGTTAATTATTGACCGGAAAGAGTTTCGGGTCATGTCTGTTTATTTCCGAACTTGTAGGGTCACACGTTCAGCGACTAGTAGTCATGATTATCGGAGAAATAAGAAATGAGTAAATGAGCACCGGAAGAGTTTCACAGAGTTCCGGAAGTGTTTCGGGTGGTTCCAGGAATTTCGGAAAAGTATAGCATGATTTCGGAAAGTCTAATTCTATATATGGAATGTTTTTCGGGATCTCAAAATGGGTTTCAGAGACAACTGGAAAATCCAGGACTTTTTTGTGTGTGGAAGAAAGTTGTGAAGTACCATCATGAGATGGCCACCCATAGTGAGCCCAATGGGCCCCACATGGGGGGTCACTTCCATAAGGAAGGGCTAGGCCGAATTGGGCAAGGGAGGGGAGTCCTTCCCTTGTTGCTCTAATTGGATGAGGAACGGGACACCCCCTCCTCCCTCACGCACCTATATATATATATATATATATATATATATATATATATATATATATATATATATATAGAGCAAATGTTTCCTCTCCTCTAATGGTAGTTACCTCATGTGAGTTTTGTATGTTGTATGTAGTATCTGTGAAAACTGAGAGTTTGTGCGTGTAGTTTGTAGTATATAAGAATATTTGTGTAGTATATATCGTACTTTTTAGGTAGTATGTGCTATTTTTACTCCCTTCATTTCTAAATATAAGACATTTTAGATATTTCCATATGGACTATATACGGATGTATATAGACATATTTTAGAGTGTAGATTCACTCATTTTGCTCAGTATGTAGTCCATATTAAAATCTCTAAAATATCTTATATTTAGAAATGGGGGAAGTATAGAGCAGTATATTGTTTTATATGTATCAATATGAAGGTATTTTCAAGATGTATGAAAAACTATGGACTCACATAATTTTTCTTCGTATAACTTGGTTTGAAATATCTTACATATAGTATATGAACATACTTTTTTGTGTGTGTGAACACATCAATACAAAGAGGGTCTCTCCTTCATAGCTCCACTCTCTCCCGACCTAATTGACCTAAGTATTTAGGCTCATAATTAGACGGACTCTAATCTCGGTCTAATTAGTCTAATAAAATTAGACTCATAATTAGACGAGATGCGCCGCTAGGCTGGCTCTTTCTCTCTCTCTAGTTTTCTCAAAGTTCCTCTTTCCGGAGGTAGAAGCTCTGTCGGACTACTACTTTGGAACGCGTGGATACCTCGAAGGGGTCGTCTACTTCCACTCTCGTCTCGAAGAACATTCTCGCGACTATGAGGTATAACCTAGCTACGGGAATCGTCGCGCTGCACTGACTCTTCACTGCTTCCGCTACTCTGCTCGTCAGTGAGTTTGATTGTTACCGCCATCTCCATAGTGTTCATGGGTGTGATCGTGTAGCATATTTTTTGTTGCGTAGCACATCCTCCTACAATTAGTTGATCCCATGCACACATCCCACCTCATGAGATATGCCACCTCATCAAAGGCCCACTCAAAATGCATGGGAACAAGTTTTCCACTATATTATGCCACTTATTTTCAAAATATTTTGACTACACAATAATCAAATATAATATATAATATTAATTCTTAGTTTTATTATTATTAACTCAACCATACACATTTCATACAATCAAATCACTATAATATGTTGCAATGGATTCTTGCAGCAGCATACGGGGTATTCTCTAGTTTCCACAACTAATTACAACAACATGTTCTCAGATGAGCACAACCCATCCCCTTTGATTTCTCCCTCTCCCTCTCTCTCTCACCTTAGGGATCTCGCCGGTGATGATCCTTCCTCCCCGATCGGACCCAGGTTGGAAAGACGCCCACATGTCATTGCTTACTTCATGGCTTCGTTGCGAAGCAGGAACCTGCCCTCACCATGCTGCAAGCCATTGTTGCCACCGGTGTTGCTTGTTACAAGCATCGTCGCCGTCGTCGCCATGTTGTTTGCAATGTCATGCAAGCTGGAGGTGGTCACAACATGGTCCATATTGCAATGGGTGACAGCAATATGGTCCATGTTACAATGCTCGCAATGTGTGACCAGAACAGACTACAATACACCTTGTGTTGCAAAGCCCCGAGCGCCACACGATGACGAAGATTAGACAATTGTCGCTTGCGCCATCCAAAGGCTGCCAAGACCATCGATCAGATCCAAACATCACCCGGGTGACACATAGCGTACATCTTTTTCCGAGAGAAAGCCACATTAACCATTTTTTCGAGAGGAGCCACGTTTACTTTTTTTTTGAGGGAGCCACATTGGGAGCTCCTATTCCGCATTGCCTGGCGGAAAGCAAGCAATCGCGCACCCCACTCCTCGTGTGCGCGCTTTGGGCTGGCCCAAGTGCTGAGCGGGGCGCCATTGTTTTTTCTTATTTCTTTTTTAAATTTCAAAAATTGTTCACGAATTCAAAATTCTTCGAGATTTCAAAAAAGATCCAAAATTGAGCCAGTAACAAATCAGTTACAAATCGCTCCCTTCCCAGGCTCACGCGGCCGCTCATTTTTTTTCACATGGTATTTCATGAACTTTGATTGTTGGCTGCTAACTTAAAAAAGAATACTTTTAAAAAAAAATGGTTCACGTATTTGGAAAATGTTCACGGATTTCAATAAATGTTTGCAAAATGGAGTAAGCTAATCGATTCGAATAAAGTTAATGAATTAGAGAAAGTTCACAAATTCAAAGAAAGTTCATGAATTTGGAAAAAAATATGAATCAATTACAAAAATGTCCACTAATTAAAAAATTCGCCACGAATTTGATAACAAATATGAATTTGAAAAACATCCATCAATTTGCAAAATATAATCATGAATTTGAAAAAAGTTAGCGAGTGACATAAAAAATCACAGATTTGAACAAAAAGCTCAGGAATTTGAAAGGTTTTGTCAATTTGTAATAAAGTCCATGAGTATGAAAAATATAATGAAATTTAAAATAATATCATGATTTTTTTGAAAAGTTCATATATTTTCAAAATAAATTCACGAATTTATACAAAGTTCCACAATTTTGGAAAAAATCACGAATTTGAAAAAAATTAACGGGATTCAGAAAAAATGAAACTGAAAATAGTTTGTGTATTTGAAAGACATCCATGGATTTGAAAAATAGTTTGCAAATTTAAAAAATCACAAATTAAATAAAATAGTTCTCTAATGTGGAAAAATGTTCAAATTTTAAATAAAGTCTGGCAATTGAAAAATGGAAATCTAGAAAAAAAATTGCATATAAAAATTTAAATAAAAGAAGAAAAAGCCCAAAGAAAAACTGGCCAACAAAACCGAAAAAGGGAAACCATACAGGGAAGGCGTTGTGAATTTTTTAGCGTTATATTTGACAAAGAGGAGGGGGGGGGGGAGGTGCGCGGTTTTGCAATGGCCTGTAACCGGCCGTTGAGGGTGCCAAATAGGAGGAACTGGGAGCCACGTTATCCAATTTTTTGGGCATTCCCTATTTGATGCTTCAGGCGCCTGTTGCTACAGTTTTTGCAAACGGGCTTTCTTTTTTTCTTTTTTGTTGTTAAAACCAAAAAAACTACACAAGCGTGTCTGATGTGATCCGAACCAACGAACTCCTGGTCATTTGTACGCCGCACTAACTACCACACCATCCTCAATTTATGTGCATAGATATATATTCTTCATTCTTTTCTTCTTACGTCTTTTCTTTTTTCTATTTCCTTTTACTTTTCCATGTTTTTCTTTTTTATTCGAAATAATTTAGTTGCTTTATTATTATTTTTTTCGTTTTTGAATTGAATAACTTTTTTCTCAAAATTGATGAACTTCTATCAAAATTGTTGAACTTAAAAAATGAAGATCTTTTTGAAAATCAATATTCTTTTCAAAATTGATGAATTTTTCAAAGTCGATGAACTTTTTCAAAACCAATGAACTCTTTAAAATTGAAGATTTTTAAATAAATGATGAACTTTTTCAACATCTGTGAATTTTTCAAGTGCAATGATTTTTTTCAAAATCGATGATTTTTAAAATTAGATGAACCTTTTTCAAATGCAATGAATTTTTTTTTCCAAAATCGATGAAGCTCTTTTAAAATTTGTGAACTTATCTTCGAAAATGATGAACTTTTTCTAAATCGACAAACTTATTCTAATTCATGTTTTTTAAATAATTCAGAAAACTAAGTGATAAATTGCACATGCAATAAATAGTGCGGCCACATGTTCTTATATTGTTGGCGCTTTTATCATTCACTACAGTTGGTTATGCACATTCGTAAGTGAAGGCAATGGCTCGATTTCGAATCTTGGAGAGGGCCACTTATGTTTGCTGTTTTTTCGCTCTTATGGGTTTGTTGCGCAGCGCGTTCGTGGGTCGGCCCAACTGGGGGCTGCAGTGAGTAGCAAGGGCGAATCCTATTCGATGCTTGAGTCGCCCGTTACAATGCATTTTGCAAACGGGCGCCTGAAGCAGTCTGAACTAGGCCGGCCCATCTTCTTTTTCTTCCTGTTTTATAGAAACAGGAAAAAGATGCGCGTGCACGGGGGCTTCGAACCTGCGACTTCTTCATCGCGAGCGCTCAGCTCTAACCACCATGCCATCAAATCACTAGTACACAAATACTTCGTTTTCTCTCTTTTATATCGTTCTTCAGTTCGGTTCATTTTTTTTCTTTTTCTTTTCTCATCCTTTTTGTTTCATTATAATGCACGTTTTAAAAAAGTTGTGAACCTTTTCTCTTAATTGACAAGTTTTTTAAAATTTAATGAACTTTTTTCAAATTCGATGAGCTTTTTTTACAAATCAATGAACTTTTTTCCAAATTGATGAACTTTCTCCAAAATTTATGAACTATTTTTCAGATCGAATGAACCTTTTCCAAAATTGATGAACTTTTTTTGAAGATCAATGAACCTTTTCCATTTTTGTGAGTTTTTTCTTTTAAATTCGTCAACCTTTTTTTAACCAATGAACTTCTTTTTTTGTGAATGATGTTTTAATTCCTGATTTTTCAGAAAACATACACATATTTTTTGAACAATCAACGGTCAGCTTGTCTGACCGGTTAATTCGTGAACTTTTTTTTCTCAAATTAGTGAACTTGTTTTAATTCAAATAGCGTGGCTATAATAGTTTTTAATGAGTGCACACTGCATTCAATTGCTACTAGCCAAATGGTATAGTGGTAGCCAGTCTCTTGCTGGATAGTTGCGGCCTGTGTTCGATTCCGCACGATGCACACTTTATTTTGGGTGACACTATTTTCGCTAAGATAGGTGTTCCTGGGCCGGCCCACTACTGTTCTCTTGCGAGCGCCGGTTAGCTTCAGGGGCGCTTAGGGCACCGACTAGGGTGTCTCAAAATAAAAATAAAAAGGCACCGACTAGGAACTCCCAGTTTTTTTAACACTCCTATGAACGCACACACACTTCTACCCCTATGAGCACCTCCGAAAGACTGAGCCGACATATCATCTTGAAATTTAGGAAGTCACCATAAGCACCTCGTCATCGGCGGAAACGTCTCCTCCCATTAAATGCGCATCGTCGGAAATCTTAAAATAAATTCAGAAATAAATGCGAGCACCAAGGCTTGAACCCTGATGGACTAGAGATACCACAGTCTCTCTAACCATTCAACCATAGGTTGGTTTGCGGACCTCTCAGTTTTAAGGCGCCTAATAGGAGGAGAGCTCCTATTGGACGCTCTGTGCGTGGGGGGAAACAAGCGAGGCGCTACTAGGAATCGAACAAACGACCTACGGGTCCTGAACCTATGCATCCAGCCACGGGAGCCATATGCTACTGCTGTTTCAATTAAAACGTGATTTGTCTAAGTTCTCAGCTAAGCGCCACACTTAAAATAATCTTTACACATTTTTGAATGTTTCTTGAAAATTTTGGAAATAAAATTTAAATGCTGAATATTCTTTCGAAAATAAAAATAATTTTTGGAATTCCAAACCTTTTTTATTCCGTATTTTTTGACAAAAGAACACAGAAAAATGCCCAGTTCAGGGAACCTTAACTTACTGTGTATATCTGGAAATGGGCCGGTGCAGGTTGGTCGTTGGGGTCGCTGCTCTATGCAATTGGCTGACAGTTTGCCGCAGCGAGCGGCGAATAGGATTTCCTAATAGGAGGTCTCATATTTTTAGTCTAGCTACGTTAGCTAAATGTATTTTTATTGAGGGGAAGCCACATTAACCGGGAGCAACTAGTTAACAAGCGCTCCTTTGGGAGCCTCACAACGATCAACGCCATTTAGCGCATTCTCAGCCGTCCGCCACGTGTCGCGCTCTGGGTGCTCTCTCCAGATTTTTTTCGCACGCATTTTTAGTTTTTTAAACGTTTTTTTTCAGTTTTTTCGATGTTTCGGTTTTTTATCGGTCTTCCTTAACTTTTGGACAATTTTTTTATCAAAAAAATATTAGTTTTGCGCGAAAAAGCGGGTTTTTTTTTCTTTTGCAAGAGGTACGGTTTTGCTTTTGCGAGAGTCACGACCGTGCCTCTCGAAGAAAAAAACAAGTTTTCTGCTTTTTTCTTCTGTGAGAGTCACGGCTTTGTTTCCGCGAGAGGTACGGTTTTGCTTTTGCGAGAGTCACGGTCGTGCCTCTCGAAAACGAAAAAAACGCATTTATTCCTGTATTTATTTCAGTATTTCTGGGGATGCGCATTCAGTGGGAGGAGACGTTCCTGTCGATGACAAGGTGCCTAAGGTGACTTAGTAAATTTCAAGATGATATGTCTGACTCAGTCTTTCGAAGGTGCTCATAGGGGTAGGGTGTGCATGTGTGTTTATAGGGATGAATGTACATGCATGTATATGAATGCTTGCGTTTGTACTGTGTTAGAAAAAACTAGTGTTTTCGACGTTAACCAAATGAGCGCATTCCATAGCCGACTAGCACCAGCCCAGATAAAATAGACTATAAGTCCATGAGCAAAACAAGCCCAATCACTCTCATTACCCCTTTCCTGCCGCTGCCGCCGCCGCTGAAGGGCGCTCATGGCGCGGTGGTCGTCTCCGAAGGACCCGGCTCTGGAGGCGGCCCTCCGCCGCAACCGGCGCTGGATCGTGAACAACCAGATCAAGCGCCTCCTCCTCCGCTTCCCGTCCCGCTCCGCCCCCGTCCGCCTCCTCCAGTCCCGCTTCAAGACGCTCGACCTCCTCGGCCGCGCCGCCAACTGGCTCCGCAAGTACCCCTCCTGCTTCGAGCTCTTCACCGGCGAAGGCCCGGCCGGGAGCGGCGGGGAACTCTGCTTCGGCTTCACCAAGCGGATGGCGGATCTCGTCGACGCCGAGGAGGCCGCCGTCACCGCGTCCGAGCCGGCCATGGCCGACCGCCTCGCGCGCGTGCTCATGCTCGCCCGCGGGCGCCGCCTCCCGGTCTCCAAGCTCGCTGCGCTGCGCGGCCCGCTCGGCCTCCCCGACGACTACCTCCTCCGCATCCTCCCCGCCCACACCGATCTCTTCCGCCTCGCCAACCCGTACCCTCACCGCCGCAATGCCGCAGAGCTGGAGCTGCTCCGATGGGTCCCTTCCCGCGCGGTCTCTGCCGTCGAGGCCGCTGCCTCGGCGAGCAACTCCCTCCCGCGGTTCACCTGCTCGTTGCCGTCCTCTTGGGCCAAGTCCCACGACAAGATGGAGGACTTCAACTCCACACCCTACATTTCGCCCTACTCGGAGGACGGGGCGGTGCCTGGTACAGACGCAGAGGCTGAGAAGCGTGCGGTGGCTGTGGTTCACGAGCTTCTTTCGCTCACCTTGTGGAAGAAGATTTCGGTTATGAAGCTAGAGCACTTCAGATGGGAGTTTAGGCTGCCAGAAGACACAGCTAGGATGCTGCTCCGGCATTCTTGCCTCTTCTATGTGTCGAATCGGTACAAGATTCACACGGCGGTGCTCCGTGAGGGTTACGAGGGGTCTGAGCTGAGGGTGAAGGATCCAGTGGTGGCAGCAAAGGATAGACTCGGGGAACTGATGCAGGAGGGTCTGCACGAATTTAATCAGCGGCGACATGCTGTGAATTTGGAGAAGAAGCGGAGGAAAGGTGAGGTTGATGTGAAGAAGGAAGAAGAGGAGCTCGAAGATGAGGCAGGGGCACTGTTGGATAGTGCGGAGAAGAGGGAGGAAAGACGGAGGTTTTACAAGGTTTTGTTTGGTGATGATAACCGGTGATTGGTGTATGTAAGCCTGATGCCCCTCTAGACAAATTGTTGAATGAATGATGATATCTTGTGATACACTAAAGCAATAAGAGTGACATTGCTATGAAGGGATGACACATCTATCTGCAAATGGAAATTGTTCGGGTTGTTGTCTCGCTTGCTGGTCAAAGAGAATTGATTCCCAACCTGCTAGTTTTTCTTCTCAGGACATGTAATCGGAGAACTGCAGGAATACCGGCCAGCCAGGCAGTGTGATCTTTTTGTAGATTATAGCATGCCCCTTCAGGATAAAAGCAATCACATATGGATTCTCCTAAATGAATAAATGGTGGAATTCTGGTGTAAAAGGGGTCCTTATCAAGGAAACCAAACATATGGATGCAATCAATGTGTGTGAGAAAGATCGACAGATCTGCAGAACTTGCAAGTGAAATGCCAATGCAAACTGGTCTTATATTGTCAGAGAGAACAGAAATCATGAGCAGCAAATGCTGCATGCAAGCATGTGCAATTGACTATCTACAAAAGAGAGCACTGTGATTTTGGTGGATATTTGAGCACAGTTGGAGTTGTAGCCTTCTGCCGGAATATGTTTTGTATAGCAAATATGATCATCCCCAGAAATGGAACTTTGATGAGAATGATTTTAGGTACACACCTTTTTCCCGTTTTTTCTAGGAAAATGTTTTGTTATAGTTGAACTTCTGTGTGTTGGCATTTCAGTTATGAGGTTTTATAAATAGCAACCTTAAAAAAATTCATTCATGTCCTGTCTAGTCATTTTTATCACAAAATTCTTTAGTTAATCATTTAAATTCTACTGGGATGATGCCTTGTCCTTACGTAAGCACTTATTTGCTTATGCCAGTTTGGCACTGAGTGGTGGATTACTGGACTAATGACTCATTGCATTTTGAAATGAGTGGTATATTTCTATGTAATAGTCCATGGGCCTGTATAACCAATTAACAGCTTGCTCAACGAGTAGCAAGTTATATGCTATATGTTGCCTGCTGATGTTGGGGTATAAGTAAAAGTAAGAAAATTAAACCTAAACAGAAGGGTACATAAAAGGAGCTTTAACAACTTGATAAGCAAATGTGGCAAGGATATAAGCCTGCCTTTATGTTTGAAGAACACAGGGAAATGGGGATCAATGGAAAGCTATTGAAGAGAAGTGCCAACCATCACAATCACCAAATTCTGGATTTATCATGGTCTAAAAGCACATCCATCCCTTGTTTTTCTGGTGCTGCCATGCCTTCCGTTATCTTGTTGCTACCTTCCCATCCTGCAAATGTGATGTAGATCACAGTTTAGTATTTTTAGTCATTAAAGCTTGTGTTGTGAACAGGCATGTTTTGTTTTATATTTTGTTTCAGCAAGGAAAGATACCTTTGGACATGTTGAAGCCACGATTTTCCAGCTGCTTGTACTCTTGGCATAGTGCGTAACTCTCACAGCACATGTGAACAAAGCAGTCCATGCAGGGTGATCCTTGGAAGTTGTACTGTGCCCGCATTGAGGAGCGTTTGGTACAAGAATACAACCAGTTGCAGCCTATGGATCCTAGCAAAACATACAGGGTCCCATGCATGCAGCATGCTGGAAACAAGGGGAGTTAGCCAACAAGATGTATGTTTTTATGCTTGATCCCAAGCGCAAATTGTAATTGAAGCACATACATCCTGAGCCTCTGTCCACAACCTCAGCAATGCGACCAAATGTAATGCAGGGGCACCAACAAGTCAAGCAACCTGCAGCATTAGCCACAAAAATGAAGCATCAGGATGTAAGTGAAATGCACTCTTATAAACCCCCCAATGTATAGGGCAAAAGGACTTGTGAGAAGAGCATGAAAGATAGTTCTCCATACAGGTGCCGCAATCTCCAAAGCAGTCACAAAGCCCAACCGACCACTTCCCTGACATGCTGCTTATTTCTTGTGGTTGTGATCTGTGGAAATTGGAAATAGATGGTGTGTAGCTGTGCCTTTGTGAGCAAGAATACCTTGATCCTGTTGGTATTTATAAACTAGCAACAACATGGTGTCAGTGCCCATTTGCACAAGTATCTGCTCATAGTAGATTCCAGTGCATCATTTTTGTTGTCTCACGGGCTTTCTGTTTTCTTCTTGCACTTTAATGTTGTATGTTGTGTTTACAGGTTTTGCTGTAAATTAGCGTTTTTAGTCACATCATGTTCATTTGGCTTGTTCTGTTTGATTGCTCCTTCGGGAAATCTTATGCTCAGTTAGCATCTGGCAGCTATTTGGAGCTTCCAGTTTTGGTTGTAGCATAGACCCCTTTTGTTCTTCTCATCATTCATTACTTGGCAAATAATAGCTGCTATGATGATTGGAATTCGTGGGCTGACGATGATAGCAATTTGAGGTCCTCACACGATGATTGGAATCCAGTCTCACTATGTTTTCAGTTTCATTAGTCGTGCAACACCTGATTGAAGCTATGGAAAATGTCACTGCAGTCCTCTTTCTGAGGCTTTTCAATGTAAATTCGAGTTGGATAAGATCTTCTGCTTCCGAGATTTCCTTGATGGAGCTCATACTGTACCCTTAATAAAAGCCCCAAATTCCGGTTGCTGTTTTCGAGTTTCTTAATCGCCTCCAGTTCTGTGCTCGCTTTGGGCTTTGTCCATTTGTATCTGGGGGGCATTATCTGGCTCTGCTATCTGTACTGTACAAATTATATAACCTACAGATAGCTAAGATATTGACCAATTTGCACAGTTATGTGGAGATCATTTGTCATACACCGTGCAGTACCGTTGTTGGTGTGCCAGGGTTTGCTCTTGCAAGTCTTGAGCTAAAGAATTTGCTGATCTGTCCCAAACTGATTGGCTACAGGTGCTTTCATGCCTTGCACACACCCCACAAACTTGTTGCTACCTTTCCATCCTGCAAATGTAAATGGTGTAGAGCATGATTTAGCCATGACCATTTCTTCTTTGTTAACATTAATACTCATGATTATGCTTTCTTTCAGTAAGACGCAGAGACCTTTGGCCATGTTGAAGCCGCGATTTTCCAGCTCCCTGTACTCTTGGCATAGCGCACAACTCGGGTAGTGGAGGTGGACGTACCAGTCCATGAAGGGCCATTCTTGCAAGTTATATTGAGACCGTATCGCCGAGCGTTTGGGAAAAGAATACAACCAGTGGCAGCATAAGAGCGGCAGGCAAACATACAGGGTCCCACTCATGCATCATGCTGAAAACGAGGAGAGTCAGCCGAGAAGATCGATGATTTTTATGCTTGAAACCGAGCACAAATTCTAAGAGAAACACCTACATGTGGAGCCTTTGTCTGCAATCTCAGCAATGCGGCCAAAGGTAACACAGGGGCACCAGCAAGTCAAGCAGCCTGCAATGTTAGGAAATAGAATGATACACAGATGAGTACTGCAAAGGGGGTAAATAATCTAGTCCCCCAGTACTTTGCATGCTGCTTTACGAAACCCATGTATAAGAGGCGCAAGAAGAACAAAAAAAGGCTAGCTCTGCATACAGATGTCGAAATCGTCAAGGCAGTCGAAAAGCCCAACTGACCACTCCGCAACCATGGTATTCGTTAGTCTGGTAGATTGTGAATTCGTAATCTATGGAGCTGGGAATAGCGTGGTGTGCAGCTGTGCCTTTGTGAGCAACCAATGTTTTATATACTACTCCCTCTCTTATGACCGGCCAGGTCTATGGCCGCCGGAGGCCCACTGGGCAGGCTTAGGTCCAAGTTATCTTAGGTTTATTTTCAGATTATGGTTATATATACAAGTTGTAAGACTATTTTAAGAATTAAGCAATAAGACTATTCTATTGCCCGGCTCCCAGAGGAGCCGGAACCCTAAACCCTAGCCGCCTCCCTCTTGCGCCGTCGCCGCCCAGCCGCAAGGACAGCGCCTCGCCGCCGGCCGCCGCGCTCTAGCCCTCGCCCACCTCCCTCTTTCCCCTATAGCCTACGCCCTAGGCAGGCCAGAAGCATAGCTTCTAACACCTTGGTATCAGACAGCTCTGGTTCGACTATGTCATCCTCACCACCATCGTCGTCGCTGCCCTTGACCACCACCGCCGCCGCATCCACAACCGCCACCACCGCCGCGTCCTCACCCCTCGCCACGGGGCCGCTAGTCCTCCCGTCAACGCCGCTGGACCTCATCTCTGGCACGTCCACCGGCCATCCGCCGGCCCCCATCACCGCTACGCCGCCATCGGCTTCAACCCTACAGGCCCACTATACCCCCGAGGCCATGGCGGGAGTCCTCAACGACTTGGTCGTCACGGTCCAGGGCATCCGGCTCTTCCTGGCCAGCCCGTACGGGCCGCCACCGCCGCCCCCGCCGCCTGCGCCCTCCGGCCCACCGGCGCTCCCGTGGTACTCGGTGCCTGCAACACTCACCGGCGCCTACCCGGCGCTCCGGCCAAGAGCCGCCGCCTAAGCGCGCCTGGTCACACTGGCCGCACCAGCGCGCAGCGGCATCGGCCGCGCCCGCCTTCGCCCGTGGCGGTCGCCCGCCGGGCCCCTCGCGCCTGCTCCACCGCCCCACGCCATCTCCACCACCTAGCGCCGGCTGAGTCGAGGGAGCCTGCCGGGGCTCCCGATCCAGCGGTGCGGTTCCCACCGTCGCCTCTCCGATTCGGCATGGCTCACCGGCACGTCGCCACCGCCGGTCTACACGGAGGCCAGAGACCCGTCGGTGTCCACGCTGCAGTACGACGCGTCGTCCTCTGCTCTCCGCATCGACGAACCGGTGGCCACTGGCGCATCGACCCCGACACCACCTCGCTTCGCCCGGATCGACTTCGCCACGTATGATGGCTCGGAGGACCCTTTTAACTGGTTAAACCACTGTGACCAGTTCTTCCGGGGGCAGCGACACTGCGTCCGGCGCGCAGCTCGCGTCATACCACCTCCGGGGTGCCGCCCAGACATGGTACTACGCCCTCGAGCAGGATGAGGGCGGCATGCCTCCCTGGGATTGTTTCCGCGAGATGTGCCTCCTTCGCTTCGGACCACCACGGTGCGGCAGCCGCTTGCCCGAGCTGGGCCGCCTACCCTTCACCTCCACGGTCCAGGATTTCGCCGACCGTTTCCAGGCTCTGGCGTGTCACACACCGGGGGTGAAGGCACTATAGCGGGCTGAGCTCTTCGTCGGCGGCCTTCCCGACCACATCCGCGTGGACGTCGAGATGAAGGGACCCCAGGACCTGCAGACGGCCATGTACTACGCTCGGGCGTTCGAGCAGCGCGCCCAGGCCTTAACACGGCCCGCAGCACCTCGGGGGAGCCGCTTGCCTCCACGACCACCGCCGGCCGCCAGCTTCTTCAGCCGTCTCACCGGCGACCACCCCGGCCGCGACGCGGTCCTTCCGGCGCCTTTTGCAGGCCGAGCAGCTCGAGCGCCGCCGCCTGGGGCTGTGCTTTGGTGTGATCGCCCTATGCCCCGGGCCATGTGCGCCGCGCCTCTTCTACTTGGAGACAGTCGATGAGACGGAGGACGTTGTCACCGATGAGGGACTCGGCGACCCAGCCGCCGCCGAGGTCGCACCGGCACCCGCGCCCGCGCCGGCTACGACCCTTGTCGTCTTCCTTCACGCGTTGGCCGGCATCCGCAATGAGCGGATTATGCTTATCCCGGTCACGATCCACGGGGAGACTCTGGTGGCTCTTTTGGACACGGGTTCTACACATAACTTCCTACTGGAGACTACTATGCGGCGCCTTGCACTACAGCCGACGGGCGGGGAGCAGCTGCGCGTCACCGTCGCTAATGGCGACCGCCTCCGCTGCCATGGGCTTGCTCGGGACGTTCCCATTACTATCGCGACGAGCACTTCACCATCACTTGTGCCGGCATCGACTTGGGCTGCTTCGACTTCATCCTCGGCGTCGACTTTTTGCGGACTCTCGGTCCCATCCTTTGGGACTTCGACGCCCTGACGATGACCTTCTGGCGCCTTGGCCGCCGCATCCGCTGGGAGGGAGTTGGAGGCACACCGGCGTCACCTCCACTCCAGCTCGCCGCGGCTACCACAGAGGCCGAGCATCCGCTGCTGGATAACCTCCTGCAGAAGACGGTGATCTTTTGCGGAACCCGTGGCCTTCCGCGGCCGGGTCTCGACCACCGTATTCATCTCCGCCGGGCTCGCCCGGTGGCAAGACGGCCCTACGGTACCCTCAGTTGCAGAAGGACGATTTGGAGCGGCAGTGCGCGCTCATGCTTTCCGCGGGCATTATCCGGATATCGACATCACCCTTTACGGCGCCGGTCCTCCTCGTTCGCAAGTCGGACGACACTTGGCGCTTCTGCATCGACTACCGCACCCTTAATGCTCTCACACTTAAGGATAAGTTTCCTATCCCGGTGGTCGATGAACTCCTGGATGAGCTACATGGGGCGCGCTTCTTCACCAAACTGGACCTCCGTCGGGGTATCATCAGGTGCGCATGCATCCCGACGGCATCGCCAAGACGGTGTTCCGGACTCATCACGGCCACTTCGAGTTCTTGGTGATGCCCTTTGGCCTCTCCAACGCCCTGGCGACATTCCAGGCCTTGATGAACGATGTCCTCCGGCCCTACTTACGTCGGTTTGTGCTCGTTTTCTTTGATGACATTCTTATCTACAACGCCTCTTGGGCAGAGCACCTCCAGCATGTGGCCATCGTCTTCAACGAGCTTCGAGCGCATCATCTTCATCTTAAACGCTCGAAGTGCTCGTTCGGGACACCTTCGGTCGCTTACCTCGGCCATGTCATCTCGGCCGAGGGTGTGGCCATGGACGCCGACAAGGTGGCGGCCGTCGCCGCCTGGCCGATCCCGCAGTCTCCGCGGGCTCTTCGCGGGTTCCTTGGCCTTGCGGGGTACTACCGGAAGTTCATCCGGGAGTTTGGCCTAATCGCGGCCCCACTCACGCGTCTCCTCCGTCGCGACGCCTTCTCTTGGGATGAGGAGGCCACTTCAGCATTCGAGGCCCTCAAGGGGCCCTCACGACGGGACCCGTACTACAGATGCCGGATTTCGACCTCCCTTCACTGTCGATCGCGGCGCCTCCGCGCTGAGGTTGGTGCGGTCTGCATCGAGGCGATGGACCCCTCGCCTTCTTCAGCCGCCCCATTGCTGCACGCCATCTTAAGTTGGCGGCGTATGAGCGTGAGCTCATTAGGTTGGTGCAGGCAGTACGCCATTGGCGGCCCTATCTTTGGGGTCGTTCCTTCCGGATCCGCACGGACCACTACAGCCTCAAGTTCATCTTTGGATCGAGGCTCTCGGCGGTCCCCAAAGCACGATGGATCGATAAACTCTTTGGCTTTGATTTCACCGTCGAGTACTGTCGGTCGCCTTAACACCGCCGCCGACGCCCTATCCCGGCGTGACGCCGATGTGGACGACGGTGCGGCAGAGGGGGCGGCCTTCTGCATCATCACCGGGCCCTCGTTCGCCTCTCACGCCGACATCCGCCGCGACGCTGCCGCGCCGGCGCCCTCCTCTTGCGAGAGTAGGTGGCGGTGGCGAGCTGGAGGAGCCGTGGCGTCTAGCCGACGGCCTGCTTCTCCACGGCGCCGCGTCTTCGTCCGGCGACGACGATCTTCGTCGGCCAGGTGCTGCGTCTCGCCCACTCGGCGGGCCATGAGGAGTGCGAAGACGCTCCATCGTCTCGCGCCGACTTCTACATTCCGGTGATCGTGCCTGGTCCGTGATTGGGTACGGTCTTGTGTGACGTGCCAGCGCAATAAAACGGAGACACTGCGGCCAGCTGGCATGCTTCAGCCCTTGGAGGTCCCATTTCAGGTTAGGGCAGACATCTCCATGGACTTCATCGAGGGCCTTCCCAAGGTGGGTGGCAAATCCGTCATTCTCACGGTGGTCGACCGCTTCTCCAAATATGCTCATTTCATCGCCCTTGGCCATCCATATTCAGCGGCATCTGTCGCACGGGCCTTCTTCGATGGCATTGTCCGTCTCCACGGGTTCCCTTCTTCGATCGTCAGTGATCGGGATCCTGTGTTCACGGGCCATGTATGGCGCGATCTTTTCAGGCTGGCGGGCGTGAAGCTCCGCCTGAGCACCGCCTTCCACCCTCAGACGGACGGCCAGTCTGAGATCGTTAACAAGGTGATTGCCATGTATTTGCGTTGTGTTACAGGTGATCGCCCTCGCGCATGGGTGGACTGGCTCTCGTGGGCGGAGTACTGCTACAACACCTCTTATCACTCCGCCCTTTGTGCTACACCCTTTGAGGTGGTTTATGGTCGGCCGCCCCCGCCGATCCTGCCGGTCGATCCGGCCTCGGCATGGACCGAGGCAGCCGGGGCTCTTCTGAGGAGCCGTGATGAGATGCTCGCGGAGGTCCAGCAACGACTCCTCCAGGCCCAACAGTTGGCCAAACGATACTACGATGGCCACCATCGCGAGGCGGAGTTCGCGGTGGGAGATTGGGTCTGGCTGCGTCTACTTCACCGCTCTACGCAGTCGTTGGACCCACGCGCGAGGAAGAAGCTCGGTCCTCGCTATGCCGGTCCCTTTGCTATCCTGGAACGCATTGGGAAAGTGGCGTACCGTCTTCAGCTTCCGGCCGGCGCGCGCATCCATGATGTCTTCCATGTCGGGCTGCTCAAGCCATTCCGCGGCGATCCACCCGCGGCACCGCCGGCACTTCCGCCGGCCACGAACGGGCGTCTCCTTCCTGCGCCCGAGAAGGCGCTGAAGGCTCAGCTGCGCCGAGGCTCCTGGTACGTGTTGATTCGGTGGACTGGACTACCAGAGGAGGACGCTACTTGGGAGCAGCGCGAGGAGTTCCACCAGCACTACCCCGACTTTCAGCTCGAGGACGAGCTGTTTGCGCAGGCGGGGAGAGATGTTATGACCGGCCAGGTCTATGGCCGCCGGAAGCCCACTGGGCAGGCTTAGGCCCAAGTTATCTTAGGTTTATTTTCAGATTATGGTTATATATACAAGTTGTAAGACTATTTTGAGAATTAAGCAATAAGACTATTCTATTGCCCGGCTCCCAGAGAAGCCGGAACCCTAAACCCTAGCCGCCTCCCTCTTGCGCCGCCGCCGCCCAGCCGCAAGGACGGCACCTCGCCGCCGGCCGCCGCGCTCTAGCCCTCGCCCACCTCCTTCTTTCCCCTATAGCCTACGCCCTAGGCAGGCCAGATGCATAGCTTCTAACACCCTCCGTTTCGAATTACTTATCGCAGGTATGGATGTATCTAGATGTATTTTAGTTCTAGATACATCCATTTCTGCGACAAGTAATTTGGAACGGAGGGAGTAGTAGTAGTGGTGCAGTACTAGTTAGAAGATATGAAAAGGTCAATTGATTCAACCAACTCCAGTGCAGAAATTTCTTTCTTGTTTTTATCGGCCTTCTCTTGCAATCTGCACCGGTTGTTGTACGCTAATGCTGTGTTTACAGGTTTGGCTTTGGATTGGTCTTCCCAAGGACACCGTGTTCAATTGGCATGTTCTGCTTTGGATCAATCTTTCGGAAATCCCATGCTGAATCAGCATATGTCAGCGCTTTGGAGCTTCCAGCTTTGGTGGTAATTTCCATGCCGTGTTGTTGTTTTCCTTATGTATGAAATCAGCCTGATAGTAAAATACTGATGATAATCACCATGTCGATCTCGGTCTAAAATGGGGGAACCATGCCTGGTGATAAGCTTGTAAAAGTGTTGGTTGTAACTTCTCCCTGTCCAAGTCTACAGATAGCTAAGTAATTAACGAATGTTGCACAGTTATTATGTGGAGATCCAATATTATATACTGTAAAGTCCCCTTGGTGTGCCAGGGTTTGCTCTTAAAGTTTTGAGATGAGGAATTCGCTGATCTGGCCCGAACTGATTGGCTACAGGACTAGAGGGTACCATGACAATGGCTACACCATGCATGCAACATGGTCCATATTCCGGTTTGATTTCTTTCTGCCCTGTGGTTTATATCTTTCTTAGGACAACGTTTCATGTTTCATGCGGCTGAACTACCTCTCGTGTGATTTTTTTTTGCCATCTCAATTATGAGCTTCTGTATTTGTCCAAACTTTCTCGAAATTTCTTGCTTGTTGTGTAGTTTTTTGTTATCATATTTTTTCTTCAATCATCTTAAGCATACAGGATGCCCCATCTTAGTATTTATTCCTCATGCCAGTTCGGCAGTCAGTATTGAGTCAAGAGATTCATAGCTTCACAGCTTGAGCACTGCATTTTAGTTCACAGGCCACTAACTTCAGTACAATCTACAACCATATAATGCTTGTCAAGTGACAGATCACATAATGTATGTTGCCTGCTGTGTTAGGAGTTAGGACATAAATGGAAGTACGAAAACTGAATCAAAATCACAAGGACAGATAAAAGGAGATTTAACAACTTGATTACCAAATGGAGCAAGTCACTAGGCCTGCCTTTATTTCCCCTTTGGATGTTGTAGAACATCATGAAACGAAATTAACAGAGAACAGGAGAGCTAAGAGCATCATTTTATGGACATGTTCTAGAAACACATCCCTTGCTTCCCAGGTGCTTTCATGCCTTGCACACACCCCACCATCTTGTTGCTACCTTCCCATCCTGCAAATGTAATGATTTAGTCATGATTGCTTTGCCTTTGTGATACGCATGAATTTTCTTGACTATGCATTCTTTCAGCAAGACGCAGCGACCTTTGGCCATGTTGAAGCCACGGTTTTCCAGCTCCTTGTACTCTTGGCATAGCGCGCAACTCTCACATAAGAAGTGGACACAGCAGTCCATGCAGGGCGATGCTTTCAAGTTGTATTGCGACCGCATCGCCGAGCGTTTGGTACAAGAATACAACCAGTTGCAGCCTACGCAAGCCAGGCAAACATACAGGGTCCCATTCATGCAGCATGCTGAAAACAAGGAGACTCAGCCACAAAGATGGATGATTTTTATGCTTCAACCCAAGCACGAATTCTAAGCGAAACACCTACATGGGGAGCCTTTGTCCACAATCCCAGCAAGACGACCAAAGGTAACACAGGGGCACCAGAAAGTCAAACAACCTGCAATGTTTGGAAATGGAATGGAACTTAGATGAGTACTTTGCAAGTTTGCATGCTGCTTATGAAACCCATGTACAAGGGGGTGCAAGAAGAACAGAACAAAAGCTAGGTCTGCATACAGGTGCGGAAATCCCCAAAGCAGTCGAAAAGCCCAACTGACCACTCAGCAACCATGGTGCTAGTAAGTATGGTAGATTGTGGATCTGTGATTGTTGGAGTATGGGAATAGCAGCAGTGTGCAGCTGTGCCCTTGTGAGCTTTGATGCTACCGATGTTTATATACTAGCAGTAACAGTGCAGTATCATGTATGACAAAGTCAATTGCTTCAGCAACCAATTCCAGTGCAGCGTTTTAGTTTTAGTTTTATGAGGTTTCTCTTGCAATCTGCACCGAATATTGTGCGCTAGTGCCGTGTTTACTGGTTTTGCTTTGAATTGGTCTTCTCAAGGAAACCGTGTTCAATTGGCATGTTATGCTTTGGACCAATCTTTCTGGAAATCCCATGCCCAATCAGCATATGGGAGCATTCTGGAGCTTCTAGTCTTGGTGGTAACTTTCATGCCTTATCGTCGTTTTCCTATGTATGAAATCGGCTTGATAGCAAGTAATACCCAAGCCTCTATTTCTGGGAGTGTTTTTGCTTCCGCGTCTCGCCACTTGGGTGAAAGGGACTGGGAGGCCTATGGAATATGGACACGTGCATTAGTTTGGGAGGCTGGGGTGTAGAAATCACGTGTGACTGTAGACTTTTGATGTAAATTTTGTTAACTGATCTTTCTGTTTCTATGTACGCTTTGGGTGGACGTATCGCTTTAGCGTCTGATGTGAACTTTGCATGGCATCATATTTGATTTGACTACGTTCCTTTGGATGGACTTTGCATGCATCATATTTGATTGGGTTGCATATCATCGTATTTGATTTAACTACGTTCCTTTGAATGCACTTTGCATGCGGCGATGGTCCGGTGTTTTATATGCATTTGCACCACACGTTTATCTTTTCGGTGGGTTGCCGCTGATGCATGGGTGTGTGAGCTTGTGTCGACCCATTGTCTCGCCGCTTTGTTCGTTCATTTTGGATTGTCGGTTGTTACCTTCTTTCCAGATGCACCCTTCGTCTATAAATAAGGGAGGCGCAAGAAGAAGCGAGCAGCGGCTGGAAGATGCCCTCGTGCGCCTCAAGTCTCACTTTCCCTCCTTCTTCCTCCTTGATGATTCTTTTCTGTGATCGCTCCATGTCGTGCCGAGTTCATGGTCCATCACAGTGCCGAGTTCATGGTCCGTCATAGTTGCAGATAGCGAGCAACATGACGGCGCTACATAAGCAACTATCGGGCACAAGGAGCGATGTCGCATAAGGGGCAGCAGTATATCACACGCCGTCCGCCGTCGGTAGGTGGCTGCAGGGGCTTCTCTACCGTTCCCACCACTGCAATCTGCCGGTTCTTCACTTACCCCATCGCCTCCGATGGTGATCACCAAGCAGATTGCTGCGGTAGGTGCCGTGGAGACGGCGTACGGGAGGCATGCATAGAGTTCACGGCCGAGGAGAGGAAGCTATGGCAAAACTCAAGCCGCGACGACGCGCTGTCGTCGGTGTCATCGGCGTCGTCGCGGGTGCATGCGATGATGATGTTTCCGACCTCAAGCTCGCAGCTTGCCGACGGCTCGATCTCATGCCTGCGGCGCCTGCCTAGGCCACTGGCACCCCGCCATCCGTCCAGGATACCTCGCTCGACCTTCAAGTCGCCCGCGCCTCGACCCCACGCCCCCAGACCGCCAGCGCCCCGCCGTCTCGTGCTACTGGAGACGTCGGCTCCCCCTCCGCGTTGTGAGGAGATGCCGCCTCGGCAAGGCTACTGTCGAAGGGGACGCGGTATGGCGCCTCCAGCTCCCTGTGTGTCCGCCGCCGCGCAGCTGCAAGAAAGTGAGCAAACGACGACTGTCCAGGCTCGAGCTCGCTCTTAGCCATGCACCCTGGCGTGGCGCCCCGTGCGCTGCTTCACGCTCGCGGCTTGCATGCTGTAGACGCAAGGAGGACTCGTGGGTCTTTATGATCTCATGCCCGGCATCAGGGCCTCAGGGGACGATGCAACTATAGCATCGAGTTCGCCTAGGTGAAGTGTCATGAATGGATCGTGGCCCCTCGTGAGGTCGCGCAGAGCGCGGTGCGGCAGGGCGCCTACGAGGTCGCTACCTGGGACACCTACCCGTCAGGCGGCTGCCTTCCCGTCATTGCCGTGCTCCAGTGCCAGCTCCGCCACGAGCACAACATCCTCCGTTGCCTCCACGCCAGCTCCGCCACTACCGTTGTTGTCTCAGTTTTTCTCTCCCCACTCCGTGCCAGCGCACCGCTCACGGCAGATTTCCTCCTATGATCTGTCAGTCCCAAGCTCAACCTTATGCCTGAAATCTGAAGTTACTTGCAAGTGTACAAAAGTTCAGAATGTTCATAACCGAGCTAAACAGATAAGGGAAAGATGGAACCACTAGGATGCAAGCTTAGTGCTACCCATCGATCTGATGGTCCACATTTCGGCATACTCAGTGTTTAGATTAGTTCTAATTTTTCGCACCTAGAAAGAGTGCTTAAATTATGTAAACAATGTTTGAATCACTGTAAACCAAACATGGGCGCTGCTTCTCCAATATGAATGACAGCGCAGAGGGTGGATGGGAGGCAAGCCATCAAGAAAACCAAATTTATCAGTCTCCTATATTTTTCTTTCCAGTCCTTTACTTTCTCATGCAAACAACTGTTTTTCTCTTATCTTTGTACCACGTCAAGCCAGCCGCCTCTTGGATTCCACAAGCAATTCGTCATGTACTACTTCAACGACGAGCACAACTGTACATCAGCGTCATCATGATTATACAACAACCACGGCGTCATCGTTGCTGATCCATCGCTACAGCGAACAACGCAGCCACAGTACTACTACTACGACAGTGCCATACCAATTGCTATTCAAACACACTGCTACTGCTGGCATCCATGTGAATGTACGAGTATGACGAGATCTTTTCTTTCCTGTCACGCCTATGAATTTCATCCTTGATTAATTCTGTGTTACTGTTTGGTTTTATTTTCAACAGACGATCTAATAAACCATGGCATATTATTTGCCTCTGAAGATACCAGCTATCTAATGATTTATCGATTATCGTTGTCATGTTGTATGCTAGCTTTTGAGGTGCTGATTAACCATGGCAGTACGGTTACCTTGATTTATGCTTTTATCTGATGAGATGTTACAATCACTCTAAACCTTTTTTCCAAGACATTAAAATAGGTCTAAAGGGTGGAAAGTTTACACCAAATACACTCCAAAATACGGAATAAAAGATTTCCTGCCTCTTTGGAATTACTACAACATGGATGAAAAAATGAATGATCAAATCGAATAATCACTTCCATTAAAAAGAAGATAAGTACTATAAGAACTATATATGTAGTGTTGTTGAGGTACAAGTTTCTTACATTTCACATGCATGAATGTTCACAATAATTGTGGTCGGTATCAGGCTTCTTTCTTTCTTCGTCAATGCTGTTAAAATGAGGAACTTCAGTCCTGTCATGTTCCCCAACATACATTTTATCACTGATTATAACAAAATAACCTCAGGTTTCACTTCTATTAAGTTTTTAAATATTGCAATTTGTTGTAGCATTGTTCTTGCATTTTTAGTATATTTATTTGAACCTAATTAAGATACATGGGGAAAATAGTTACTCCAATTGAATTGCAATTTTGGTGTTATCAAACCACGTGGCAAACATTGGAATATTCGCTAGGAAATAATTGGAATTGATGTTCTGCTCTCTCTCTCTCTCTCCCTCCCTCTCTCTCTCTCTGAAGTAAAAAAATCCTTTCCCGAGACTCTCTCTATGAAGTAAAAAATAATCCTTTCCTAAGACCGAAGCCCAACGAAGATAGCCAAGAACTTTAGGCATGTTTTGGCCACAATCATTTCCAGAACTATGTGTTCTTTAAACTATAGTGAACACAATAGCCAAAAACTTCAGGCATTTTGGACCAATCAAGCCATTTTCTATTTCTATTACTTTAAACTATTCATCACGGGCACTAATCCTGCAGGAAGCTACACCAGGATGTTCTAATCTAACAATAATTATCTATGTTTCTTTTATCTTACCACAGTAGAGTCGTGCCAAGTTCCGCAAGAAAAGGTGATCCCTATCAGAGATGTATGAACATGTGTTTACCTCTTTAGCAACACTCGACATGCGTGATGCCAATAAATCTGCTTATTTCTTACTTATTTTGCTACGTCCACAATTGTATGTACAATGATCTGTTATCTTAAATTGATATGTTTAATTGTAAATAGTAAACACAATCCATATGAACACACTGTATCGATGGGCGCGGCGTGCCGCCGCGTGGGCGATGCTAGTATACTACTAATGATAATCACCATGTAACTCTCCGTTTAGAGTAGGGGAACCATGCCTGGTGACAAGCTTGATAAAGGTGCCAGTTATAAATCCAAGCCTTTAACCAAACACTTGCCAGTTAACATAACGTATACGTATGGTTTCTGCACAAAGGTGTGTCCTGCTTGAACTTTCTGGTTACGGCCATGGTTTCGTTTTTCGTATCGCCAACTAGAGCTAGAGTATTCCCTGTTGGGGATGATGTTCATGTGCTTCTTTTTATCTTCTACTGATAGGTTACCATCTGCTTGTTGAAGCTGAAAGTTCTGTAACAGTTGAAACAAATTTGGTAGAACTGAATATTCAGAGTAGCAACCAGTCGGGTAACGCTTCCTGGCAATCTGAAGAATATCGACAAACGGAATGTTTAACACTGTTCTGGGGGCTGCAGTCAGCGAGCTTTTCTTTGGAACTGTAGTGGGTGTCTTTTGGTTGCTTATTACATGATGGTTGTCTCGGATAATGTTTCTGGTTTAGAGAGGAAACAGTTTGTTTCGGATAGGTTGTGTTCAGCTGCAGCCAAACATCAGGCCACGCTCGCTCTATGCAAATACTCCCTCCGTCCGAAAAAGCTTGTCCCTTAAATGGATGTATCTAGCACCAAGTTAGCGCTAGATACATCCATTGGAGGAACAAGGTTGAGACAAGTTTTTCCGGACGGAGGGAGTACCTCTCGGGCCTGGCCCAAGTATTCGGTCAGTTCCGAAAGAGAAAAGTATCACCCCCCCCCCCCCCAGACACACACACACACACCTGATCGCGCTGTCGCTGCCTTTCTTTCCTGATTGCCTCTTCATCTCTGCCTGCATCCTCCTGGCCACCTCTGCCGTCGTCGTTGTCGCCGTGGCCCTCATCTCCGCCAACACCATGGCTGCAGGTACGTCGCCGACCCCTATTTCCTGCTCTCCTTCTCAGGAATGCACATGAATGGAATGCACACTTAGTGAGACAGGGAACAAAAAAAAAGAAAACAATACTAGGAAGCTTTGGATGCATTTCAAGTACAAAAAACATTTCAAGCAGATATAGCTAAGGTATGGACCATGCTTTCTATTTGTAGCTAAATTCATATTTGTCCTATTGCCATACTAAGATGCATTTTAGAAATATGAACTGAGTGCTATGTGAATGTTTATTTGTAGGTTGCTCCTATGGCTGCCAATGACAGAAAAAGGATGGGAATTGCTATGCAGTCCACACCTGTTGCTGTCAATCAAGCAAGGAGGAAAGCTGGAAGCCTGAAGATCTCTGAACCAAGCTCACAGCCAAAGCTCTTATGTATTCCCTCTATAAACAAATAAAATACGTTTTAGGCCACTAAAACAGAGGTAGTAGTACCTAAGCACTGTGTGTTCAACCTTGCTGCTTGCAAGGAAACCATGAATAGCAAAAAAGGCCCCTCACTATGACAACCAAGACATGTTTCACTACTTTCAGACATGTTGCTACTGTTTTTTGGCACATTGTACTACTTGATATGAGTGTTACAGTACTATTTTTTTGGCAGAATGTACCTTCTGCTATGATTGCTACTCTTTTTCATTGTACTACATGTCAATGTTACTTTTTTCTGGAAAAGATGCTACTTCCTCCGTCCCAATATAAGTGTGCTAACCTTGGAGTACTATTTTGATCAGAAACAAAGCATCACATGCATTTCCATACTAAGATAGCTTAACTGACATTGGTCCCAATACATACATAGCAAACACACAACCAGTACAGAGATGACTTTTTTGAGTTTTTTTAGTATTTTTTTTGAATTTACTGTAGCTCGAGAGCAGATGAGCCCGGGCACCGAGTTGGATTTTCGCTCCTTTAATTTCTTCTCCACTCCTTCCTTGGCCTATTTCTCCATCTCTTCCAGCGAGCGAGTGCCCCTTGTGCTTCCTCTTCCTGTGCACCTTCGTTCATAAAGGTATAGAGAACAAGAAACATACAGCCATAATCCTCTTCCTCTTCTAACTCCCTTGATCTTTGACCATTTCCAAAACCGAAGATATCTAGACGTGCACCTCCGCTTCCTCTTCCAATCCCCTAGCAACCCCTGCCCTCTCTGTTCCTAATTCTTCCAAGAACTCTCGAACTACTGCTGCTCCATGTGTAGGAAACATTGCATGAAAAACAAAAAAAAATTATATGCTAACGCAAGATCTATCCATGAAGATGCATAGCTATGAGATGGGGAGAGCATCTACATACCCTTGTAGATCGCTAAGCGGAAGCGTTTATCAACACGGTTGATGTAGTCGTATACCTTCGTGATCCGTCCCGATCAAGTACCAAACATACGCCACCTCTGCGTTCAACACACGTTCAACTCGATGTCGTCATCGCCTTCTTAATCCAGCAAAAGGGGCGAAGTAGTAGATGAGTTCCGGCAACACGACGGCGTGGTGATGGTGGTGGTGAAACTATTTCCGCAGGGCTTCACCAAGCACAAAGGATTTAAAGTGAAGGAGATTAGAGCCACACTGGGCTTCTAATTATGAAGATTAGAGGTAGTTAGGGCTAGCTCTAATTAGTCAACTAGGACCAACTAAAGGAGGCTAAAAAACTTGTGTTCTAGGGGCTAGCCCTGCTCCTCTATATATATGTTGAGTCCTGGGGTCGTTACTTAGGGAGAGGGCCTCCCCAAAATCGGTTTGGAACGCAAAGATAGTCCTTCCCGGACTCCAGGGCCAAACGCCACGGTACCTGGCACTACGGCGTCTAGCCCCGGGGGGTGGGGGGGGGGGGGGGTAGACGCCAGGAACCTTGGCGTCTAGCCCCTGCCCTTCGAGAAAACCCCTTTGTGCACTGTCTTAAGGCCTTGTGGGACTTACCCCTGGGCCCAACCATATCATCCTATATATCAATCTTTACCTCCGAACCATTCCGGAGCACCTCGTCATGTCCGTGATCTCATCCGGGACTCCGAACAACATTCGGTCACCAACATACATAACTCATATAATACTATATCTCAACGAACGTTAAGCGTGCGGACCCTACGGGTTCGAGAATGATGTAGACATGACCGAGACGCTTCTTCGGTCAATAACCAATAGCAGGACCTGGATGCCCATATTGGTTCCTACATATTCTACGAAAATCTTTATCGGTCGAACCTTTATGACAACATACATAGTTCCCTTTGTCTGTCGGTATGTTACTTGCCCGAGATTCGATCGTTGGTATCTCCATACCTAGTTCAATCTCGTTACCGACAATTCTCTTTACTCGTTCTGTAATACATCATCTTGTAACTAACTCCTTAGTCACTTGGCTTGCGAGCTTCCTGTGATGTTGTATTACCGAGAGGGCCCAGAAATACCTTTTCGTCGGTGACAAATCTCAATCTCGATTCACGCCAACTCAACAGACACCTTCGGAGATACTTGTAGAGCACCTTTATGATCACCCAGTTACGAAGTGACGTTTGATAGCACACAAGGTATTCCTCCGGTATCCGTGAGTTGCATGATCTCATGATCGAAGGAACATGTATTTGACATTAAGAAAGCAGTAGCAAAAGCTGAACGATAATATGCTATGCTAACCAATGGGTCTTTTCCATCACATCATTCTCCTCATGACATGATCTCGTTATCAAGTGACAACACATGTCTATGGCTTACTAGGGACTTAGTATTTGTTTATGTATTCGCACATGTATTTAAGTTTCCGGTCAATACAATTCTAGCATGAATAATAAACCTTTATCATGAATAAGAAAATATGATAATAACCAATTTATTATTGCCTCTAGGGCATATTTCATATAGTCTCCCACTTGCACTAGAGTCAATAATCTAGTTCACATCGCCATATGATTAACACCCAATGAGTTCTAAGGTGTGATCATGTTTTGCCTATGAGAGAGGTTTTACTCAATGGGTCTGCAACATTCAGATCCGTGCGTACTTTGCAAATATCTATGTCTACAATGCTCTGCATGAAGTTACTCTAGCTAATTGCTCCCATGTTCAATACGTATCCAGATTGAGACTCCGAGTCGTCCGGATAGGTGTCAAAGCTTGCATCGACGTCCATAACTGAGAAACATTTCCTTAGTCCTCTTTAGGTAACTAAGGATAATTTTGACCGCTGTCCAGTGATCCACTCCTGGATCACTATTGTAAACCCTTGCCAAACTCATGGCAAGGCACACATCAGGTCTAGTACACAACATGGCATACATTGTAGAGCCTATCGCCGAGGCATAGGGAATGACTTTCATCCTTTCTCTTTCTTCTGCCATGGTCGAGCTTTGAGTCTTACTCAACTTCACACCTTGCAATACAGGCAAGAACCCTTTCTTTGACTGATCCATTTTGAACTTCTGCAAAACTTTGTCAAGGTATGTGTTTTGTGAAAGTCCTATTAAGCGTCTTGATCTATCTCTATAGATTTTGATGCCCAATATGTAAGCAGCTTCACCGAGGTCTTTCATTGAAAAATTCTTATTCAAATATCCTTTTATGCTATCCAGAAATTCTATAATCAACAATATGTCATCCACATATAATGTTAGAAATGCTACAGAGCTCCCACTCACTTTCTTGTAAATACAGGCTTCACCGTAAGTCTGTATAAAACCAAATGCTTTGATCACCTCATCAAAGCGTATATTCCAACTCCAAAATGCTTGCACTAGTCCATAGATGGAACGTCGGAGCTTGCTCACTTTGTTAGCACCTTTAGGATCAACAAAATCTTCTGGTTGCATCATATACAACTCTTCTTTAAGAAACCCGTTAAGGAATGCAGTTTTGACGTCCATTTGCCAGATTTCATAATCATAAAATGCAACAATTGCTAACGTGATTCTGACAAACTTAAGAATCGCTACGGGTGAGAAAGTCTCATCGTAGTCAACCCCTTGAACTTGTCGAAAATCTTTTGAGACAAGTCGAGCTTTGTAGATAGTGATATTACCATCAGCGTCTGTCTTCCTCTTGAAGTTCCATTTATTCTCAATGGCTTGCCGATCATCAGGCAAGTCCACAATAGTCCACACTTTGTTCTCATACATGGATCCTATCTCAGATTTCATGGCCTCAAGCCATTTGTCGGAATTTGGGCTCATCATAGCTTCTTCATAGTTCACAAGTTCTCCATTGTCTAACAACATGACTTCCAGGACAGGATTACCATACCACTCTAGTGTGGTACGTGTTCTGGTCGACCTATGAGGTTCAGTAGTAACTTGATCTGAAGTTTCATGATCATCATCATTAGCTTCTTCTGGTTGGTGTAGGAATCATGGGAACGGTTTTCTCTGATGTGCTACTTTCCAATTCGAGAGAAGGTATAATCACCTCATCGAATTCTACTTTTCTCCCACTCATCACTTCTTTCGAGAGAAACTCCTTCTCTAGAAATGACCCATTTTTAGCAAAAAAAGGTCTTGCCTTCGGATCTGTGGTAGAAGGTATACCCAATGGTTTCTTTAGGGTATCCTATGAAGACGTACTTCTCCGCTTTGGGCTCGAGCTTATCTGGCTGAAGCCTTTTGACATAAGCGTCACATCCCAACTTTAAGAAACACACTAAAAAAAAAGACACATCCGTGACATTTTGGGCCGAACGATTTTTTTCTATCATGCTTATGACACTTCTATGACGATAATTGTGACAAAACCTGGTATCATCATAGATGTGGTGGGCTCCTACTTCTATGACAAAAAATCATGATAGAAAATGGGCTTTTCATCCTGGGCGGGCCGGAGACGCAGCTGCATGACATTCTTTGGGCCGTCCATGACGGAAAAAACCTGGTAGAAGCATGGGCGAGGAAAATATCGGGGAGTTCCCGGTTACGGTGGGTGGTCGGGGGCCGAGCGATGCGTGTTTCTCTCGTACACGTACGCGTGTGTGTGCGAGGCATTGCGCTCTAACTGAACCCGAGCGAGGCGTTCGCCATCGAACTCGAGCGATTACCGCTGCGAACTACGCGTTCTCGAACCCGAGCGATCGATCGATTTGGTGTTAATGGACCCGATCGAGAGATTCCTTCGCTAGTGCTGCTAACTAAAACCGATCTAACCAGTTGCCTCCTTCCCTTGATGAACAAAGTGGCGTTGTTGGGGGATGAACAGATTCGGTGGGGGTTGGATGAACAGGACCCCGTGGTAGTAGAGGCAGTTGCCGCTGGATGAACAAGACCTCGATCGTCGAGCGGTTGGGGGTGGATGAATAGGACCCGTGGAGGCTGGTTGAACGATGGCGGCTGGAGGGCGGATGAACGAGAGCCCGTGGAGGGTGGTTGAACAGGACCCGTGGAGAGGGCTGGTTGAATAGTAGCCACTGGAGGAGCGGTGGAGGCTGGATGAGCAGGAGCCCGTGAATGAGCGATCGCGGTGGAGGTGGAGGAGGTCGATGTGGATGAGCGAGAGCCGTGGAGGCTGGAGGAGGTCGACGGTGGAGATGAGCGAGCCGTGGAGTCCCGTTTTGCGGTACGCCATACCCCTCCTGATGAACAGGACCCCCGTTTTGACCGTAGTGCTCCAACACAAGTCCGTTTCCTCTGTTTTGCGGTATGCCACACCCCTCCTGATCAACGTGAACTCGTTTCGACCGTAGGAGGTCCAAGATAAGTCCGTTTCCTCCGTTTTGCGATACGCCACACCCCTCCCGGTGAACAGGATCCCGTTTCGACTGTAGGCGGTCAAACACAAGGCCGTTTCCGCCGTTCTGCGGTACGCCAAGCCTCATTTCGATCGGTTGTTCCGTCCAAGCCGGTTGGCTCCCGATGAACACAACGCATTCCGTTGCCTCCCAATGAACACGACGACGCGTTTTCTTTGTTCCGACCCAGCCGGTTGGCTGCCGATGAACAGGACGCCATCGCTACTTCTCCATGTAAATGAGCCTTGGCCGTACGTATGCGCGAGTAGGCGTTCAAGGACCCCCCCCCCGTGTGTATGTACGTGTGTTGGGGAACGTTGCAGAAAATAAAAAATTTCTACGGTTTCACCAAGATCAATCTATGAGTTCATCTAGCAACGAGAGAGAGGAGTGCATCTACATACCCTTGTAGATCGCGAGCGGAAGCGTTCAAGAGAACAGAGTTGAAGGAGTCGTACTCGTCGTGATCCAAATCACCGATGATCCTAGTGCTGAACGGACAGCACCTCCACGTTCAACACACGTACGGCTGAGGAAGACGTCTCCTCATTCTTGATCCAGGAAGGGGAAGGAGAGGTTGATGAAGATCCAACAGCACGACAGCGTGGTGGTGGATGCAACAGCGATCTCGGCAAGGCTTCGCCAAGCGTCTGCGAGAGGGAGAGGTGTAGCAAGGGGAGAGGGAGGCGCCAAGAGCATGGGTGCGGCTGCCCTCCCTCCCCCGTCTTTATATAGGACCCAGTGACCCCGGAGATGGGATCTGGGGCGGCCATGGGGTGGCTTCCCCCAAGTGTGTGGGCGCCCCACCCCTAGGGTTTCCCAACCCTAGGCGCAGGGGGGCCCAAGGGGGGGGGCACCATCCCACCAGGGGGCTGGTTCCCCTCCCACTTTAGCCCATGGGGCCCTCCGGGATAGGTGGCCCCACCCGGTGGACCCCCGGGACCCTTCCGGTGGTCCCGGTACAATACCGGTGACCCACGAAACCTTCCCGATGGCCGAAACCTGACTTCCTATATATAATTCTTTACCTCCGGACCATTCCGGAACTCCTCGTGACGTCTGGGATCTCATCCGGGACTCCGAACAACTTTCGGGTTACTACATACTCATATCTATACAACCCTAGCGTCACCGAACCTTAAGTGTGTAGACCCTACGTGTTAGGGTGACATGCAGACATGACCGAGACGCCTCTCCGTTCAATAACCAACAGCGGGATCTGGATACCCATGTTGGCTCCCACATGCTCCTCGATGATCTCATCGGATGAACCACGATGTCGATGATTCAAGCAACCCCGTATACAATTCCCTTTGTCAATCGGTACGTTATTTGCCCGAGATTCGATCGTTGGTATCCCAATACCTCGTTTAATCTCATTACCGGCAAGTCACTTTACTCGTATCGTAATGCATGATCCTTTGACCAGACACTTGGTCACATTGAGCTCATTATGATGATGCATTACCGAGTGGGCCCAGAGATACCTCTCCATCATACGGAGTGACAAATCCCAGTCTCGATTCATGCCAACCCAACAGACACTTTCGGAGATACCCGTAGTGTACCTTTATAGTCACCCAGTTACGTTGTGACGTTTGGCACACCCAAAGCACTCCTATGGTATCCGGGAGTTGCACAATCTCATGGTCTAAAGAAATGATACTTGACATTTGGAAAAGCTCTAGCTAAACGAACTACACGATCTTTGAGCTATGCTTAGGTTTGGGTCTTGTCCATCACATCATTCTCCCAATGATGTGATCCCGTTATCAATGACATCCAATGTCCATAGTCAGGAAACCAAGACTATCGGTTGATCAACGAGCTAGTCAACTAGAGGCTCACTAGGGACACGTTGTGGTCTATGTATTCACACGTGTATTACGATTTCCAGTTAACACAATTATAGCATGAATAATAGACTATTATCATGAACAAAGAAATATAATAATAACCATTTTATTATTGCCTCTAGGGCATATTTCCAACAGTCTCCCACTTGCACTAGAGTCAATCATCTAGTTACATTGTGATGAATCGAACAGCCATAGAGTTCTGGTGTTGATCATGTTTTGCCCTAGGGAGAGGTTTAGTCAACGGATCTGCTACATTCAGGTCCGTATGTACTTTACAAATATCTATGTCTCCATCTTGAACATTTTCACGTATGGAGTTGAAGCGACACTTGATGTGCCTGGTCTTCTTGTGGAACCTGGGCTCCTTGGCAAGTGCAATAGCTCCAGTGTTGTCACAGAAGAGTGCGATCGGCCCCGACGCATTGGGTATGACTCCTAGGTCGGTGATGAACTCCTTCACCCAGATTGCTTCATGCGCTGCCTCCGAGGCTTCCATGTATTCCGCTTCACATGTAGATCCCGCCACGACGCTTTGCTTGCAACTGCACCAGCTTACTGCCCCACCATTCAAAATATACACATATCCGGTTTGTGACTTAGAGTCATCCAGATCTGTGTCGAAGCTAGCATCGACGTAACCCTTTACGACGAGCTCTTCGTCACCTCCATAGACGAGAAACATGTCCTTTGTCCTTTTCAGGTACTTCAGGATATTCTTGACCGCTGTCCAGTGTTCCTTGCCGGGATTACTTTGGTACCTTCCTACCAAACTTACGACGAGGTTTACATCAGGTCTGGTACACAGCATGTCATACATAATAGATCCTATGGCTGAGGCATAGGGGATGACACTCATCTCTTCTTTATCTTCTGTCATGGTCGGGCATTGAGCCGAGCTCAATCTCACACCTTGCAATACAGGCAAGAACCCTTTCTTGGACTGATCCATATTGAACTTCTTCAATATCTTATCAAGGTATGTGCTTCGTGAAAGACCTATGAGGCGTCTTGATCTATCCCTATAGATCTTGATGCCTAGTATGTAAGCAGCTTCTCCAAGGTCCTTCATTGAAAAACATTTATTCAAGTAGGCCTTTATGCTATCCAAAAGTTCTATATCATTTCCCATCAAAAGTATGTCATCTACATATAATATGAGAAATGCTCTGAGCTCCCACTCACTTTCTTGTAAACACAGGCTTCTCCATAAGTCGCATAAACCAAACGCTTTGATCATCTCATCAAAGCGAATGTTCCAACTCGAGATGCTTGCACCAGCCCATAAATGGATCATTTGGAGCTTGCATACCTTGTTAGCATTCTCAGGGTCGACAAAACCTTCCGGCTGCATCATATACAGTTCTTCCTTAAGATGGCCGTTAAGGAATGCCGTTTTGACGTCCATTTGCCATATCTCATAATCATAGTATGCGGCAATTGCTAACATGATTCGGACGGACTTTAGCTTCGCTACGGGAGAGAATGTCTCATCGTAGTCAACCCCTTGAACTTGTCGATAACCCTTAGCGACAAGTCGAGCTTTATAGATGGTAACATTACCATCCGCGTCCGTCTTCTTCTTAAAGATCCATTTGTTTTCTATAGCTCGCCGATCATCGGGCAAGTCTGTCAAAGTCCATACTTTGTTTTCATACATGGATCCTATCTCGGATTGCATGGCTTCAAGCCATTTGTTGGAATCTGGGCCCGCCATCGCTTCTTCATAGTTGGAAGGTTCACCGTTGTCTAACAACATGATTTCCAGGACAGGGTTGCCATACCACTCTGGCGTGGAACGTGTCCTCGTGGACCTATGAAGTTCATTAGTAACTTGATCCGAAGTACCTTGATCATCATCATTAATTTCCTCTTCAGTTGGTGCTGGCACCACAGGAACATCTTCCTGAGCTGCGCTACTCACCGGTTCAAGACGCAGTACTTCATCAAGTTCCACTTTCCTCCCACTTACTTCTCTCGAGAGAAACTCTTTCTCCAGAAAGGACCCGTTCTTGGAAACAAAGATCTTGCCTTCGGATCTGAGGTAGAAGGTATACCCAATGGTTTCCTTAGGGTATCCTATGAAGACGCATTTTTCCGGCTTGGGTTCGAGCTTTTCAGGTTGAAGTTTCTTGACATAATCATCGCATCCCCAAACTTTTAGAAATGACAGCTTAGGTTTCTTCCCAAACCATAATTCATACGGTGTCGTCTCAACGGATTTAGACGGTGCCCTATTTAAAGTGAATGTAGCTGTCTCTAGAGCGTATCCCCAAAATGATAGCGGTAAATCGGTAAGAGACATCATAGATCGCACCATATCCAATAAAGTGCGACACGATGTTCGGACACACCGTTCTGTTGAGGTGTTCCAGCGGCGTGAGTTGTGAAACGATTCCACATTTCCTTAAGTGCGTACCAAACTCATGACTTAAATATTCTCCTCCACGATCTGATGTAGGAACTTTATCTTTTGGTCACGTTGATTCTCTACCTCATTCTGAAATTCCTTGAACTTTTCAAAGGTCTCAGACTTGTGTTTCATCAAGTAGACATACCCATATCTACTCAAGTCGTCGGAGAGTGAGAACATAACGATATCCTCCATGAGCCTCAACGCTCATTGGACCGCACACATCAAGTATGTATGATTTCCAATAAGTTGGTTGCTCGCTCCATTGTTCCGGAGAATGGAGTCTTGGTCATTTTGCCCATGAGGCATGGTTCGCATGTGTCAAATGATTCATAATGGAGAGACTCTAAAAGTCCATCAGCATGGAGCTTCTTCATGCGCTTGACACCAATGTGACCAAGGCGGCAGTGCCACAAGTATGTGGGACTATCATTATCAACTTTACATCTTTTGGTATTCACACTATGAATATGTGTAACATCACGTTCAAGATTCATTAAGAATAAACCATTGACCATCGGGGCATGACCATAAAACATATCTCTCATATAAATAGAACAACCATTATTCCCGGATTTAAATGAGTAGCCATCTCGTATTAAATGAGATCCATATACAATGTTCATGCTCAAAGCTGGCACTAAATAACAATTATTGGGGTTTAAAACTAATCCCGTAGGTAAATGTAGAGGTAGCGTGCCGACGGCGATCACATCGACCTTGGAACCATTCCCGACGCGCATCGTCACCTCGTCCTTCGCCAGACTCCGCTTATTCCGCAGCTCCTGCTTTGAGTTACAAATATGAGCAACGACACCGTATCAAATACCGGGAGCTACTACGAGTCTTGGTAAGGTACACATCAATTACATGTATATCACATATACCTTTAGTGTTGCCGGCCTTCTTGTCCGCTAAGTATTTGGGGCAGTTCCGCTTCCCTTGCAATAAAAGCACTCGGCCTGTGCTTGGGTCCATTCTTTGACTTCTTCCGGCAACTGGCTTACGGGGCGCGGCAACTCCCTTGCCATCCTTCTTGAAGTTCTTCTTACCCTTGCCTTTCTTGAACTTAGTGGTTTTATTCACCATCAACACTTGATTTCTACCTCCGCTGATTTCAGCATTGAATATACCTCAGGAATGGTCTTTTCCATCCCCTGCATATTGGAGTTCATCACAAAGCTCTTGTAGCTTGGTGGAAGCGACTGGAGGATTCTGTCAATAACCGCGTCATCCGGGAGATTAACTCCCAGCTGAGTTAAGCGGTTGTGCAACCCAGACATTTTGAGTATGTGCTCACTGACAGAACTATTTTCCTCCATCTTACAACTGAAGAACTTGTCGGAGACTTCATATCTCTCGACCCGGGCATGAGCTTGGAAAACCATTTTCAACTCTTCGAACATCTCATATGCTCCGTGTTGCTCAAAACGCTTTTGGAGCCCCGGTTCTAAGCTGTAAAGCATGCCGCACTGAACGAGGGAGTAATCATCATCATGAGACTGCCAAGCGTTCATAACGTCTTGGTTCTCTGGGATGGGAGCTTCACCTAGCGGTGCTTATAAGACATAATCTTTCTTTGCAGCTATGAGGATGATCTCGGGTTAGGACCCGATCCGTATAGTTGCTGCCATCATATTTCAGCTTGGTTTTCTCTAGGAATGCGTTGAAGTTGAGGTGGACATGAGCGTTGGCCATTTGATCTACAAGACATATTTGCAAAAGTTTTAGACTAAGTTCATGATAATTAAGTTCATGTAATCAAATTATTTAATGAACTCCCACTCAGATTAGACATCCCTCTAGTCATCTAAGTGATACATGATCCGAGTCGACTAGGCCGTGTCCGATCATCACGTGAGACGGACTAGTCATCATCGGTGAACATCTCCATGTTGATCGTATCTTCCATAAGACTCATGTTCGACCTTTCGGTCTCTTGTGTTCCGAGGCCATGTGCGTACATGCTAGGCTCAAATCAAGTTAACCTAAGTGTTTATGCGTGTGTAAATCTGTCTTACACCCGTTGTATGTGAACGTTAGAATCTATCACACCCGATCATCACGTGGTGCTTCGAAACAACGAACTTTCGCAACGGCGCACAATTAGGGGGAACACTTTCTTGAAATTATTATGAGGGATCATCTTATTTACTACCGTCGTTCTAAGTAAACAAGATGAAAAAACATGATAAACATCACATGCAATCAAATAGTAGTGACATGATATGACCAATATCATATAGCTCCTTTGATCTCCATCTTCGGGGCTCCATGATCATCTTTGTCACCGGCATGACACCATGATCTCCATCATCATGATATCCATCATCGTGTCTCCATGAAGTTGCTCGCCAACTATTACTTCTACTACTATGGCTAACGGTTTAGCAGACTAAGGCATAGCCTAGTGGTAGGAAGGGGATGATGCCTTCCCACCCACCCAGGTTCAGGCACGGTACTTGCAATTTGGGTTTGTTGCATCAATTATACTGTAAGGGGTTCCCTTACAGTCTTTCTGTCAAAAAAATTTACATGGCGTTGAATCAATGACACGCAGGTCATACAATAATTAAGACAACTCCTATGGCTCCTGCCGGTTGTCATACTCATCGACATGCAAGTCGTGATTCCTATTACAAGAACATGATCTCATACATCACATATATCATTCATCACAACTTTTGGCCATATCACATCACAATCACATGCTGCAAAAACAAGTTAGACGTCCTATAATTGTTGTTGCATGTTTTACGTGGCTGCAATAGGGTTCTAGCAAGAACGTTTTCTTACCTATGTAACAGCCACAACGTGATTTGCCAACTTCTATTTACCCTTCATGGACCCTTTTCATCGAATCCGCTCCAACTAAAGTGGGAGAGACAGACACCCGCTAGCCACCTTATGCAACTAGTGCATGTCAGTCAGTGGAACCTGTCTCACGTAAGCGTACGTGTAAGGTCGGTCCAGGCCGCTTCATCCCACAATACCGCTGAAGCAAAATAAGACTAGTAGTGGCAAGAAAGTTGACAACATCTACGCCCACAACAAATTTGTGTTCTACTCGTGCAAAGAGAACTACGCATAGACCTAGCTCATGATGCCACTGTTGGGGAACGTTGCAAAAAATAAAAATTTTCTACGGTTTCACCAAGATCAATCTATGAGTTCATCTAGCAACGAGAGAGAGAGGAGTGCATCTACATACCCTTGTAGATCGCGAGCGGAAGCGTTCAAGAGAACGGGGTTGAAGGAGTCGTACTCGTCGTGATCCAAATCACCGATGATCCTAGTGTTGAACGGACAGCACCTCTGCGTTCAACACACGTACGGTTGAGGAAGACGTCTCCTCCTTCTTGATCCAGCAAGGGGAAGGAGAGGTTGATGAAGATCCAACAGCACGACGGCGTGGTGGTGGATGCAGCAGCGATCTCGGCAGGGCTTCGCCAAGCGTCTGCGAGAGGGAGAGGTGTAGCAAGGGGAGAGGGAGGCGCCAAGAGCATGGGTGCGGCTGCCCTCCCTCCCCCCTCTTTATATAGGCCCCCAAGGGGGCAGCCCGGAGATGGGATCTCCAAGGGCGGCGGCTGTGGGGTGGCTTCCCCAAGCCGGTGGGCGCCCCACCCCTAGGGTTTCCCAATCCTAGGCGTAGGGGTTTGGGGGGGGCACCAGCCCACCAGGCTGGTTCCTCCCACTTAAGCCCATGGGGCCCTCCGGGATAGGTGGCCCCACCCGATGGACCCCCGGGACCCTTCCGGTGGTCCCGGTACAATACCGGTGACCCCCGAAACCTTCCCGATGGCCGAAACCTGACTTCCTATATATAATTCTTTACCTCCGGACCATTCCGGAACTCCTCGTGACGTCCGGGATCTCATCCGAGACTCCGAACAACTTTCGGGTTACTGCATACTCATATCTATACAACCCTAGCGTCACTGAACCTTAAGTGTGTAGACCCTACGGGTTCGGGAGACATGCAGACATGACCGAGACGCCTCTCCGGTCAATAACCAACAGCGGGATCTGGATACCCATGTTGGCTCCCACATGCTCCTCGATGATCTCATCAAATGAACCACGATGTCGAGGATTCAAGCAACCCCGTTTACAATTCCCTTTGTCAATCGGTACGTTACTTGCCCGAGATTCGATCATCGGTATTCCAATACCTCGTTTAATCTCGTTACTGGCAAGTCACTTTACTCGTACCGTAATGCATGATCCCGTGACCAGACAGTTGGTCACATTGAGCTCATTATGATGATGCATTACCGAGTGGGCCCAGAGATACCTCTCCGTCATACGGAGTGACAAATCCGATCTCGATTCGTACAACCCAGACACTTTCGGAGATACCCGTAGTGTACCTTTATAGGCACCCAGTTATGTTGTGATGTTTGGCACACCCAAAGCACTCCTACGGTATCCGGGAGTTGCACAATCTCATGGTCTAAGGAAATGATACTTGACATTTGGAAAAGCTCTAGCTAAACGAACTACATGATCTTTGAGCTATGCTTAGGTTTGGGTCTTGTCCATCACATCATTCTCCCAATGATGTGATCCCATTATCAATGACATCCAATGTCCATCGTCAGGAAACCAAGACTATCTGTTGATCAACGAGCTAGTCAACTAGAGGCTCACTAGGGACACGTTGTGGTCTATGTATTCACACGTGTATTACGATTTCCGGATAACACAATTATAGCGTGAATAATAGACTATTATCATGAACAAAGAAATATAATAATAACCATTTTATTATTGCCTCTAGGGCATATTTCCAACAACGTGGCCGTATTTTTGGCGTGTGGCTGTATGTATGTGTATATGGTTTAGACGGGGCAACCTGAACTGCTACGTGGGGGGCTCTACTATGACATGTGCCTCTACTTACTTGGCCACGGTTCATCGCTGCAGAGCGATGGATCGACCAGTATGTACGTACACGTTCGCGACAAGACAGACAACAGTACGTATGCTTTGACCAGGTGGGTCCCAGCTGTCAGGGAGGATAAGGACTCACTTCCTTGCATGCGAGGATATAGCTGCTGGGTCCCAGCTGTCAGGGGGAATCATTTTTTGCCCGTAATAAGGACGCACTTCCTTGCATGCGAAGATGTAGCTGGTGGGTCCCAGCTGTCAGGGGGAGAAATCATTATTTTTCAGGGTAAAAAGGATGCAGTTGCATGCATGCGTCCATGGGCGTGGTGCGTCCCCACTGTCATCCTCCCACGTACAATCATCTTCCGATGACTCTCATTTGTTGACCACGTTGAGCACACCGTGCCGAGCGCACCAAGGCCGGCGAACGACGGCGAGGCCCCAGACTGGAATGACTCGGAGATGGGGAAGACAAGGCAGTGGAGTCGTAGATGGAGAGGAGTGGGAAACTTGACTGGTTCGGGTGCACGGTAGCACTGCCGCCCACGGGAGACAGGAGAAAGAACAGAGGTTGAAGAAGGAGCACGGCTGTTGGATTAACATTAATAGGTCCAGCTGCTAGAATCATTTGTTGATTAAGTTGACAAAGCCCTGCATACACGTCAGCTTAGTAGGCCCACAAGTCAGCCACCAAATCTGTCGGGTCCTAGCTGTCATCGGGAGGAATAGTTTTTTCGCATAACAAGGAGGCACTTCCATGCGAAGATACAGCCGGTGGGTCCCAGCTGTCAGGGGGAAGAAATATTTTTTTAGCTTAATAAGGAGGAACTTTCCTTGCGCGCGACCATGGACCTTGTGGGTTCCAGCCGTCAGGCTCTCCACGTACAGTCCTCTTCCGATGACTCTCGTTTGTTGACCACGCTGCGCCGAGCGCAGCGAGGCGGTGGACGACGGCGAGGCCCCGGACGGAAACGATCCGGGGATGGGAAGACGCGGCAGTGGAGTCGCATATTGAGAGGAGTACAAGGGTTATAACTGGTTCTGGTGCGGTATGGGGCTGCGGTAGGTGGAGAATAACAGGAGGTGTGGAGGGGTGGAGGGATAGCCTGTCCGGTGGTAGGGTAGCGCTTTGCAGCGATGCATGCTAAGTAGAGCCGCTAGTCACCGGAGGCCGGAGCAGGCAGTCCCAGCGAAGCTGGAGGAAGAAGATGAGAGATTGAAGGTGCATGCCGGTCGTTGGATATAAATCCAATGGCTGTGGATGTCATAATCATTTGTTGACCAAGTTGACAACGCCTTGCGTAGGCTTCGACCTATTGGCCCACATGTCAGCCTACAAAAATGTGACATATATTTAACCCATGTTTTCTAGAATTTACAGTCCATTTGCTGGGCTAGGTGAACAAATAATTTCGCGTCAATGCGGCCCATTTAATATTTTCTAAGAAATCCCGGCCCATTTGCACTTTCTTGGAATACATGAATTAGCTGGGCTCGTTCTATATATAATGTTAGGTTAGAAGGAGCAATTAGTATCAAAAAATAAACCGGAGCGACACATTTTTTTATATAAAATTAACAAATTAGCTAGTTATTGCTCAAAACAAAAATGAGCGCGTTATTATTACATTGGTCCTTCAAATCTTTGCAAGTTTTTGTACACAATCACCAGGATTTTTCTTGCCTGTGAATCAAAAACAACCAGGATTTTCCTTGCCAACTTCTGTTAAACATTTACTTTTATAAGTTAATAACACGTGGGATGTTTTTATAATGTATATATAAGTCTCTATTAAATATACGATAATAGTAATATTATAAATATATATAATGTGGTTAGAAGGGAAAACATAAATTGGACACATCATTATTATTCTTATATATAGATAAATAGAACAGAGATCTGCGTTTTATTAAAAAAATACATTGGGCTGTCGATCTTTAAGAAAAAGTAAAACCTTCGCTGGGAGGCCCATGGGCCGGTATGGACCTCAAAAAATAAGTTGAAACCACTGTCTCCGTTTGTCGTGGGCTACGCATGTTAAAAAACAAAACCTAAGCCTAGCTGATACTTGTTCGGCCTCTCGAAAAAAATGATACCAGCTAGATCCCCGATACCTCTTTTCCCGCAACAACAACAACAAAAAATAGATCCCCGATACCCTTGAAAAAAAATCTCCCCGATGACAGTCATCCTTGGAAATTTATTTCGTTTATTGAGTAGGGTTGACAAACCCATGGGCCCCAACGTCAGTATACAATTAGGAGGAAGCTTTTTTTCCCAATGGGGCACTTGCTTGCGTACGGCTTGGACCTGGTGGGTCCCCACTGTCAGTCTCTCAACATACAGTCCTCTCCAGATTCCTCTCATTTGTTGAGCATGTTGACAACGGCATACGGCGGCGCCACGGCGAGCGCACACGGATGGGAAATAACCGGACCCAGGGAAGACGCCTTCATTCTTTCGAACATACCACACTAGCCCGGTGGCTGCAGCCCTCTCACCCAAAAGCTGTACTGCCCGGGTTCGATTCCAACTGGTGCAGTTGAAAAATATCTAGCACTTGCCAAAATTTCGTCCCTAGTTTACCCAGTTTTTCGCACACTCAACATTGTCTTGCCATTTTGAAAATAGCATATCTTTTTGACTTTGCATCATATGAAGATGTGTTATTCATGAATGTTGATCAGCATGATGTTAACTTATTGTTAGTTCCATTTTTTACCATGAATAAAATTTCCAATATTCTGTTATCGGTGTTTGAAAAGTGCCTGTTGATTTAAATACTCTGCCTCTGAAACATGCAGTTTCTTATCTGAAAATCACTTGCATAAGCATCCGTCACCGGTGTTGGATTTGATGCTGCACTTCTTCAATCCCCCAGCAGGCATGAGGGGGAAATAAACTTCCGTCCCGTGTTGCCGGCTGGGGAATGGAGCAAACTGGATTAAAGAGGGGGCCGGCGGCGCGACTGAAGAAGCACATCAGACGTGATTTTTTTCAGTGGATGGCTCTCGATGGCATTTTTTACTTGCCTTTGCACCATACAACTTGTATTTTTAGCCTCCCAGTCCGTGGTGGACCAACAACCCATTTGCTGGGCGGGCCAACCTACAGAAAGCAGCACTCGATTTTTCATCAAGCCCCAAAAACAACATAGTACTATGTTTGTTTTGAGGCCGAAAACATTACAGCAGGTGTTGAGCAGGGGAGGGGGGAAGACAGAGCAAAAAGATTAAAAAGAGCTGATGCGCCGTTGCTACCCTAACAAGCAGGTGCAATTCTTCTCGGAAAGAAGGTGTATCGTTGACACCCACACGTCACAAATCCCACAGTAGACATACTAACAAGTTCACACACAAGTACAATAGAAAAGGTAAATATTCGTATCAAACTCACATTCACAGGACACGTTCATATTCATAGCCAACATTCACAATCAACAACTCAAAAGATTCATATAGACACAAGTTCAACATGTCTATGCATCCAAATGATTGATAGATCACAAGACAATATTCATAGATAATTCACAAAAGATTCAAATATACACATGTTCAATATGTTTATGCATCCAAATGATTGAGATCACAGCCAATATCATCCATGGACAAACTTTAATTACCTAGGGTACATACTGGTAAATGGTGTTCAGTTGGAGGTACTTGCAAAAATTAATGCTTGTACGAGTAAACTTTCGAGTACATAAGAGGCAGCACAGACAATCTGAACTTTGCTTGTAGGTTTATCCTCGAAATAGTGGCCTCGTGCCGAGGGAGGTTTGAGCAACTTGGCCACTACTTTCATCCAACTACTTTACTGGCTCATCTTGGTCCTGTAGGTCGCAAGAATTCTACATTGCAGACAAGAAAGGAGGCGGTTGAGAAAATGAACCACCCAAATTTTTAGTGTAGTTCAACTGAAATGGAGCATCCCTGGCATGCAGAATGATTAAGTGCCGAGATGAATATCTGCGTCAACCAACTTGCGGAATCTTTAGACTCCATGCCATACAATTCGCTACCATATGTGCCGATAACCAAAAGGCACAAGTTGGGACCAAAGACTGGACCGCGTTTTTCTGGGCTATGCGCCAAGCAATATTTTTGGCGTTCACTCTCCTAATACTTGGAGTTTGACAACTGGTTGACGCCGGTTGATACTCAAATGAATATAGGCACTTCTTCTTGTCAACATCGATGCTTGTCTGAGTGAACTTTGGAGTACATATGTAACGCCCCGGATTCGATGCGCCAGGTGTCTTCCAGTTATTCGCCGTCATTGCCATGTCATTTGCTTGCATGTTGCACTTTGCCACATCATCATCTGCATTTCATATCATGTTGTCATGTGCATCGCATTTGCATACATGTGCGTCTCATGCATCCGAGCATTTTTCCCGTTGTCCGTTTTGCAATCCGGCCACCTCCCTCCTCTCCGGCGAGGATTCCGGCGAGCTCGCGCCGCCGCCTCGGGAACCGTGGATCTGGACCGGAGGTTGACCCCGATCTCGTTTAAGTCATTTTTCTGCCATATTTTTAGCCCATGTTCATCGCATCATAACTTGTTGCATACTGCTCCTTTTCGTGCGTGTAATATGTCAAAATGTTTGCCTCGACGAGTACTTCATTTCATTCCATTGCACCATGTTCATTTGAGCTCATCTTGATGCCTGAATCATCGTTGCAAGAGTGCTATATGATGTTAATCTGCTGAAATTGGTATAACTTGAAGATTTGTCATTTTTTCCATGATTGATGTGTGCATCCTATGAGCATGAGCTCTACATGTGTTTTGGTCTATGCCATGCCATCTTCACAGTGGTGCCATCCATGTATTTTTGTGATTCCTGTAGTGAGTGCATCAAGCTTGTTAAGTAGGGTACTTGCTGTTACTGTTTTGCATGTCTGAATCTGCTATATCATGATGCTATGTTAACCTGCTTCTACGAGTCATTCTATGCATAATCTGGAGATGTTCACTAAGGATGTTTTGTTATGCATGTCTTGCTCTATCCATCCATGCCCCTGGTTGCAATTATAGCCTACTGTAACTTGTTGTAATCTTGCTCTCAAGTTGCTAAATAATGTTGCTGTCAGCCTGTTAACATTAAGTTCAATGTTGCCATGATTGTTGCTAGTGATCCATGCACCCTATGAACTTGTTATTGCCATGCTTAGCTTCATAAACATGCCTTCTTACTGTGAGTTGCCTTGCCATGCCATGTATTGCTCTGTGGCGAGTGGTTCAAGCTCACCAACATGCCTACTTGTTATCTGTTTATGCCATGCTCCAGTTTTGCACTAAGTCTGAATCTGTTTATGTTTTTGCTATATTCACATGCTTGCAACTGTATTTTCTGATCCCTTTTGGCTTATGGTCACTAAGGGACTTTTGTTATATGTTTTGAGTATATTCATTTCATGCCCTAGTTTGACTTGATAAGTTCCTGTAACATGTTGTTTGATAGCTCTAAACTTGGTAACCTGATGTTATTTCTGCCATGTCCTGTAAATTCTGCTAAGTCTGAAACTGTTATTATTTGCAATCTTGCCATGTCCTTTTGAGCATGTTCTAGTGATTTCTGGAGATAGCTCAGTGTTCATGTTTTGTAATGCTTTACCTGTACTTCACGTCCATGCCTTTTGTTATCATGTTAAGATGCTGTAGCTTGTTGTTTAGGTGCTTGCAATATGCCTAGTTGCTGTTTTGGACAGATTGTTGCTATAACTTGTTTCATGTGTATGTGTTGAACCGTTGCTCCGTTTTGAGTGTGCTCTATATGAAACTTGCTTGATTTTGCATGTAGCTTCATATTATCATGTTGCGTCCATGTTTTGAGGTGTTTTCTTGATGTTTGGGTGCATTTTGCATCAATGCCATGCTTATCTTGTTTTGCTCATATCTTCTAGGCCGTAGCTCCGAATTAAATGAACTTTATATGTAAATTGACTAGAATTTCGTGTAGATCATCGTGGTGCATCTTAACTTGCTGTTTAACGACTTGAACATAAGGTTTATTCAGATCTGGACCAATTTCGAAATTTGCATATGAGGACTTACCGGAATTGTTATATGTTGTTCCCGGCCTCATTTAAACTTGCCTTGATGTGTTGCTCTTGTTCGCATCATCTTTTGCCATGAGTAGCTTCATGTAGCTTTGTCATGCATCATGCTTGTTGTGCATCATGTCTTGTTCAGGTGTGGTGTGTTTACCTATGTTGTGTGCTTCTTCTTGTTAGTTCCTGTTTCCTTGCGATCGTGAGGATTCGTTCGTCTACGCTTGGTTCATATTCGTGGCTTCATCTTCTTCATGGACTCGTTCTTCTTCCTTGCGGGATTTCAGGCAAGATGACCGCTACCCTGGATCTCACTACTATCATTGCTATGCTAGTTGGTTCGTTCTATCGCTATGCTGCGCTACCTATTACCTGTTTATCAAGCCATCCCAAATTGCCATGAACCTCTAACCTTTGACACCTTTCCTATGCAAACCGTTGTTTGGCTATGTTACCGCTTTTGCTCAGCCCCTCTTATAGCGTTGCTAGTTGTAGGTGAAGTTGAAGTTTTCTCCATGGTGGACAGGATTTTTGGTTGGGATATCACAATATCTCTTATATTATTAATGCATCTATATACTTGGTAAAGGGTGGAAGGCTCGGCCTTATGCCTGGTGTTTTGTTCCACTCTTGCCGCCCTAGTTTCCGTCATATCGGTATTATGTTCCCGGATTTTGCGTCCCTAACGCGGTCGGGTGATTTATGGGACCCCCTTGACAGTTCGCTTTGAATAAGACTCCTCCAGAAAGGCCCAACATTGGTTTTACCATTTGCCTCACCATCACCTACATTTCCCTTGGGAGTAATTAACCCAAGGGTCATCTTTATTTAGCCCCCCGGCGATTGCTTCTCTAAGTCTGGTTCGAACCGAGCCGCTTCTTGGGGCCACCTTGGGGAACTTGAGGTTGGTTTTACTCGTAGCCTGTCTCATCCGGTGTTGCCACGAGAACGAGATATGTGCAGCTCCTATCGGGATTGTCAAGCATCAGGCGGTCTTCTGGTCTTGTTTTATTGTTGTCGAAATGTCTTATAGCCGGGATTCCGAGACTGATCGGGTCTTCTCGGGAGAAGGAATATCCTTCGTTGATCGCGAGAGCTTATCATGGGCTAAGTTGGGACACCCTGCAGGGTTTGAACTTTCAAAGCCGTGCCAGCGGTTATGTGGCAGATGGGAATTTGTTAATATCGGTTGTAGTAAACTTGAAGCAAACTCTTCTAAAATACACCAACCGTATGCGAATCGTGAGTGTCTCTTTTCGGGGTTGATCGAGGGAGAACACGGTTTATGGGTTATGTCGGCGTAAGTAGGAGTTCAGGATCACTTCTTGATCATTACTAGTTTGACCGTTCCTTTGTTTCTCTTCTCGCTCTCATTTGCGTATGTTAGCCACCATATATGCTTAGCTGCTGCAACCTCACCACTTTACCCCTTCCTTTCCCTTTAAGCTTTGCTAGTCTTGATACCCATGGTAATGGGATTGCTGAGTCCTCGTGGCTCACAGATTACTACACCACCGATTGCGTGTACAGGTTTGCGATGATCATGGCGTGAGAGCGATGTTTGCTTGTTTGGAGTTCTTCTTACGCTTCTTCTTGATCGGGGATAGGTTCCGTGTCGGCAGCCTGGCTAGCAGGAGGTGGATGTCGTTTGAGCTTCTGTTTATGTTCCATCCGTAGTCGGATGTTGTTCTTGTATTTGATGTTGATGTATTCTTGTGGCATTTGTGCCTTATGTATGTATCCCCATCTATTATGTAATGTTGATGTAATGATATCCACCTTGCAAAAGCGTTTCAATATGCGGGTCTATCCTTGGTGGGACCTTCGAGTTCCTTTTGGATAGGGTCGCATATTGGGCGTGACAACATAGCAGCAACATATGTATCTGTCCATATGATCTTTTTGTGCAGTTCTACTAAAATCGCCCAATGTAATGATTTGCCTGCGAGTTCAGGCTCCAAGTTACTCCTTTATGAAATCAGCAAACAGTAGCACAATACCAAATTACCAATACATATGACAAGCACAATAATCATGATAAAGACTGGCACCAACCTGTGTGAGGTAGCATATCAATTACTATTTCCTTTGACAGGAAGCCGAGATAAGTGAAGCGACTGACATGAAAGGAAGGAAGCAAGCTGAGATAAGCGACTGACAGGAAAGGAAGGAAGCAGTCGAGGCAATGAAGAACCCAAAGTTTTTGTGCAGTTCCACCAAAATCGAGCATCCCTGTTGGCACATATATTGAGAGAGTGAGATTACTGTAATAGTGGGACTAGTTGATGAAACATACACTAACAAATAGAAGCACGCTCCTTATCTTAATGGGTAAAGTTAGCAACATAGTAGTCTTGCTTAAACAGAGGTATCAGTTTATTTAATCAGTGCCAATTAGCTCAACACTCAAAGCATTGCCATGTATCATAGGTTGCAAAACTTTAACGTGCAAAGATAAAGGAGTTTCTCATGACAGTAGCATGATACAAATAGAGATGACAACAAACTAATATGGATGAAGGCCTTAGGCCGGTACCAACCTGAGCAAAAGAGCTTATTCATGTAGTCCCAGAAGAGATGATAAAGCACTCACTGGAATCACTCAATAGTATATATTTTTGTGCACTTCAAATGTATGGTTGAAATCACTCTTGTTTACCAGTGGTGAGATTATATTGAAAGATTATCAAGAACTTCCAGCAGAGTTAAAGCACTGGCTGGGATACAGTTCATTGTATTGTCTTGTGTAGTTCCACTAAAATGTATGATTGGCACAACATGATACCTATTTGCACAAGTAGGAACAAGGTGAAACCTTCATTAGCTTAGTGAGAAAGGATAGAAAGACATTAGCTTATTACTCTAACAGTAGCATCAAATTCATGATGGACAATACGCAAAACATTGCCTCATTGGACCAATGGCAATAAATTGACATGCAAAACAATAGCACAATTATGTCATGACACTACCAAGATTCCATGCCTACTCCACCACATGATTCACCTCCACAGACACACATACACACGTACATGATTCAACATAGGGTGCTACTAAAGATTTGTTTAACTCCGACAGGAAAATTAGGCAACAATAAATTAGTGCTACTTAAGTACTCCCAATTAATTAAGTGACCTTGCAGGAGAGACAATAGAAGTGGAAGGGCTCCTTGGAGGATCATATCACATGTAAGGTAGACGTTGCCGGAGCCCTTGAATGGCCCCGACCGAGGCCTCGGCTCCAGCAAGATCACCTTGGCACTGTTGATTGTGTAGAGCTGGGTCACAGATGCATCCAGAATCTAGTTAATTAGTATGATGTGTCGTCAACCCAAGTACTACTCTACTGCATTTCTCTATCTATCTCTACTCTACTATTATCTACTCTACTCCTCTTATAAAAAACAGAGTTGGTCATGATGGTGTGCCTGCCATCCTGCAATATAGGCCGCCCGATTTATATCTGATGGATAGGAAGGAAACTATGGCAATTTTGCAAAAAGGTACCCACAACCCTCTCCACATTTTCAAACAAGGCCTTCCCTCATTCATCCTTTTCTCTCACAAGATAAACTACTCATACAAATGCATCTTGATGTTACATGCAACGCACGGGCATCTTGCTAGTCTTCCAAGTAAATTAAGACTAGTAGCAACACAGCAATACAATACCACTAGCAAGATGTCAAGATAACATAGGACGGTACCATCGTGTGATCTCCATTTCCTCTTTATCCTTCTTCTTCCTCCTCTTCATTCTCTGTTTCTCTTTCTCCTCACCAGTTGGTGAAACCAAGTACATGATTGGCCTTCTATTTCAGAATTGGTTTTGTCAGTGAGGGAGTACAAGTGTACTAGTAAACAATAGCATTGTTTTCTCATGGCAGTCGCAAAATAGAGATGAACACATGCATTAAATATCATTCTTACCTAAAGGAAGGTTATGGTGCCAATATGGATGATGAGGATTGGAACACAGATCTCCCTTTGTGCAGTTCCACTGAAATGAACCAACGGTTCCATTCTGACATTCCAGTTAAACAACACAAAAGTCACTTCTTTTAAGAAGTGTTTTGTGCAGTGCACCAAAAGGTCACAATAGCAACGAGGTGAAATGGATACCCCTATTTGCAAAAAAAGCTACAGAGGAAACAACCAAAGTCTCAAACAATTACTAGCAAAAACATTTGGCTAAACTTGTCATGGCTTATAACAGTGGCATGGCTTCATTTTACCAGAGTCATTAGATTAAGAACAGCTAAATATTTGGTATAAGGGCATGGGACAGTGGGTGCACCAGCAGTCCAACACCATGTACCTAAACCGGGGCATAAAGTGGTGATGCAGAGTTTGTTGCCCCAAGAAACAAACATCCAAGAAACATATCTGGGTTGGTCCAATTTTTGTTCACTCTAGCCACCTACTCCTATGTGTGGATAGCAAATCTAGTCCTGGTCATACCACTTTGTATAGCGTTTCCCCTATATTTCCCTTTTCGACCAAGAGACCGGTTGGATGACCAGTCTGTACTACTTTCACCCCCTTTCCTTCCTGTTTGTACCAAGTCCGATGTATACTAAATTTCCCCCCTTTATTTCTTGTTTGAACCAAGTACAAGATTCGACTCCATGAAGTAGCTTTACCTCTAACAATAGGAAAAAATAGGTGACGTTGGACCATCCGACCGAGAGGGGCTGAGAGGTAGAAAATGATGCACATGCAGTGACGTAGCGAGCTGGGGAAGTAGAGCTAGGCTAGTTTCGAAGGAAGATATACCTGAAGGTCATCGAGATGTGGATAGGTGGGCGGTGGGAGGTGGGAGGCCGGATCCGCCCACACTAGGGCAGCAACGAAGGGACCGGAGTACCTCCCACGCTGGCCCTCGGCCAGATATAACGGTGCGGCCGACAGTGGGTCTCCACCCTCGCTATCGACGACGGCCTAAACGCTGCCCCTCCTCCCCTTCACCGGCAGAGGGGGATACGTCCGGATCTGTAACCAGCGGTGAGGATAGAAAGACAGTGTTACCACCACTATCTTGTTTAAATCTAGAGAGGATGAGAGTGTGTGAATAGAGCAACCCTAGCAAGAAAGCTCGGAGGCTCCGGCCTATATATATATATGTATAGAGGGGTAGTTTTCTTTTTCCACTCCATCAAAACAATCGTTTAAAATTGTTTACGTGCCAGGTCGCCGTTTTTTTTGAGTTGTTGATTGTTTTTTGAGATAGCTACCCTTTTATTCCAAGTGGTGTTACGGTGTGCCAGGTCTCACTTTGTATCGTTCAAGTCTGGTAGTAGACCCTCCATTAAATGAACAACCACCGCCTCGTAAAATTTATGAACAAGCCCACGGCTAAGATTATCGGAAACATGGGCTGCCCCAACATGCATTATTATTTATATTTTCTATGTGGGAGTATCCTCAAAACAAACTGTGAGAGTACAATATTTATTGGGCCCCTTTGTAATTTGTGCTAAATTTTGACCAAAGATTTAACTGACAAAATGTTAGTACATGTTAACAAAAATTATATCCTTTGATTCGTATTTGAACATAGTTTTCAATGATGTAATTTTTTGTGACATGCATGAACATTTGGTTAGTTAAATTTATAGTCAAAATTTGGCACAGATTATCATAGGGACCAATAAACCAGGACGGAGCTCCTCGTCTGTTGTCCCTCCTCGTGCACAACCATCTCTCGCTTTAGGGCCGGGGCATTACAAAGCTTTACCGTCACATATTCATACTACTTCAAGGTGCATTAAATCAACACATGCAAGTATCAAAAGGAAAGTCACGGCATGCATGCATGCGTTGTAATTAATGCATCGGTAAACGCAAATTATTGAAATATATAGAGTGAACTGATTTGATGTGTTGTGTCAACTCGTACAACAACGAGAAGTTTGATTACAACACCCTCTCCCTCGCCCATGAGCGTGGTTGCTCGCAGGACTATGAGAAGCTTTCGCTACACGCCCTCCCTCCCGCATGCGGTGGACATGCAGGAGTTCATCGGTGTCAGATGGCCAGAAGCATACTATAGTACTCCACTGTAGTAGTACCATCATTGTTCGACTTCCCGAAGAGGCGAAGAGCCAAGTGCAGCCCGGACGCTCGTGTGGCAGTTTCATGTGTAGAGTAGTCTAGGATAGCATGTACCGTGTCTCTAAGCTTAAAATCGTTGGGGTCGGCTCCATGCTATGAGGCCGTCTTGAAGCATTTTTTATTAAAATAATCTTCTGGCCCTACCTGTCATCCTGGTGATTGTAGTTTGCACGCTCATCTGGTCAAGACAGGAATATATATTTTAATTTGTGGTGGGGTAAATGTTATAGGTTGCAGCAAATATATTGTACACTGCGGGTCTTTTAGCCAAGTTTAGAGATAAGCATGTGGGGCCAGCGCTATGATGTGTCGCGTCAACTCGTACAACGAGGATAAGCTTGATTTTACTACTACACGCCTTCTCCCTCGCCCATGCGTGCGGTGGCTCACAGACGAGGACATGCTTTTGCTTACTACAACAAGCTATCCCTCCCGCACGCGGTGGACGAAAATGCAGCAGTTGATTCGATACTGTAGAAGTAGTAACATCATTGTCTGTCTTCTCGAAGAGGCGAAGAGTCAAGCGCAACCCGAACATGGCAGTTGTGAACGCTCGCATGGCAGTCTTTGTGTAGGGGTGGGGCGTGGTGCAGAGCCTTGGAGCACGCATATAGCCAGGCTCTTGCATGAGACTAAATTGCTATGTAAGTAGGCTATAAGCCCACTATTGTATACTTGCTAGTATAGCCCTATAAACCGGAAAGGAGTATTTGCCTTTCTAGAGATTTCAACAAGTGACTACACCCTAAATAAGTACATATGGAGAAAAATGAGTGAATCTACACCGTAAATAAATACGTAGTTCTCTCCTTTTCCTCTCCGCCTTGGTCGCGGTGCACAATATTGAGTATATGACTAGCCTCTCTATCTACATGCGGGACATGAAAGCATCCGGGCCCGCGTGCCATCCACCAAACCACAGCAAGGTGCTTGATACGTCCATTTTGCATCATGCTTTTAATCGATATTTATTGCATTATGGGCAGTTATTACACGTTATGTCACAATACTTATGCCTATTCTCTCTTATTTTACAAGGTTTACATGAAGAGGGAGAATGCCGGCAGCTGCAGTTTTGGGCTGGAAAAGGAGCAAATATTAGAGACCTATTCTGCACAACTCCAAAAGTCCTGAAACTCCAGGAAGTTATTTTTGGAATTAATAAAAAATACCGGTGAAAGAATCCACCAGAGGGGGCCCACACCTTGGCCATGAGTGTGGGGGGCGCGGCCTTCCCCTTCTGGGCGCGCCCCCCTGCGTCGTGGGCCCCCTGGCAGGCCTTCGGGGCCCATCTTCTGCTATATGAAGTCTTTTACCCTGGAAAAAATAATAAGCAAGCTTTCGGGAAGAAACATCGCTGCCACGAGGTGGAACCTTGGTGGAACCAATCTAGGGCTCCAGCGGAGCTGTTCTGCCGGGGAAACTTCCCTCCGGGAGGGGGAAATCATCACCATCGTCATCACCAACGATCCTCTCATCGGGAGGGGGTCAATCTCCATCAACATCTTCACCAACACCAACTCCTCTCAAACCCTAGTTCATCTCTTGTATCCAATCTTTGTCCCAAGGCCTCAGATCGGTACCTGCGGGTTGCTAGTAGTGTTGATTACTCCTTGTAGTTGATGCTAGTTGGTTTATTTGGTGGAAGATCATATGTTTAGATCCTTTATGCATATTAATACCCCTCTGATTATGAACATGAATATGATTTGTGAGTAGTTACGTTTGTTCCTGAGGACATGGGAGAAGTCTTGCTATAAGTAGTCATGTGAATTTGGTATTCGTTCGATATTTTGATGAGATGTATGTTGTCTTTCCTCTAGTGGTGTTATGTGAACATCGACTACATGACACTTCACCATTGTTTGGGCCTAGAGGAAGGAATTGGGAAGTAATAAGTAGATGATGGGTTGCTAGAGTGACAGAAGCTTAAACCCTAGTTTATGAGTTGCTTCGTAAGGGGCTTATTTGGATCCATATGCTTCATGCTATGGTTAGGTTTACCTTAATACTTCTTTTGTATTTGCGGATGCTTGCAATAGGGGTTAATCATAAGTGGGATGCTTGTTGAAGAAAGGACAGCACCCAAGCACCGGTCCACCCGCATACCAAATTATCAAAGTAACGAACGCGAATCATATGAGCGCGATGCAAACTAGCTTGACGATAATTCCCATGTGTCCTCAGGAGCTTTTTCCTTCATATAAGAGTTTGTCCAGGCTTGTCCTTTGCTACAAAAAGGATTGGGCCATCTTGCTGCACCTTATTTACTCTCATTACTTGTTACCCGTTACAAATTACCTTATCACAAAACTATCTGTTACCAATAATTTAAGTGCTTGCAGAGAATACCTTACTGAAAACCGTTTGTCATTTCCTTCTGCTCCTCGTTGGGTTCGACACCCTTACTTATCGAAAGGGCTACAATAGATCCCCTATACTTGTGGGTCATCAGTGCTACAGTCGAGACTCACCGGTCACCCCGGTGTGGCCATCATGACCCGTTATATCACAAAACCTACACCTTTATGAGCAGTGGTAAAGTGGCCTCGAAGTGGCCTCAAAGTTGGACTGGACGAAGCAACCATCATTTCACTAGAACGATCGTTGAAGCCCTTTCTCCCCTTTCTTGAAGAAAACCTCACTCCAGGCTACTCACTTCTGCCATTTTTCTTCTGTACCGACGAAGGAAAGGTGGGCGATTCAGTGATGCTACTATATTTTCATTCCAAGAATCTTCTTTTTGCAAAGTGATACGTCTCTAATGTATCTACTTTTCCAAACACTTTTGCCCTTGTTTTGGACTCTAACTTGCATGATTTGAATGGAACTAACCCGGACTGACGCTGTTTTCAGCAGAATTGCCATGGTGTTATGTTTGTGCAGAAATAAAAGTTCTCGGAATGACCTAAAACTTCACGGAGAATATTTTTGGATTAATAAAAAATAATGGCAAAAGAATCAACACCAGGGGGCCCACACCCTGTCCACGAGGGTGGAAGGCGTGCCCACCCCCCTAGGGTGCGCCCCCTGCCTCATGGCCCCCCTGAGGCTCCACCGACCTCAACTCTAACTCTATATGTTCACGTCCGGGGAGAAAAAATCAGACAGAAGGATTCATCGCGTTTTACGATACGGAGCCGCCGCCAAGCCCTAATCTCTCTTGGGAGGGCTGGTTCGGAGTCCGTTTGGGGCTCCGGAGAGGGTAATCCGTCGCCGTCGTCATCATCAACCATCCTCCATCACCAATTTCATGATGCTCACCGCCGTGCGTGAGTAATTCCATCGTAGGCTTGCTGGACGGTGATGGGTTGGATGAGATTTACCATGTAATCGAGTTAGTTTTGTTAGGGTTTGATCCCTAGTATCCATTATGTTTTGAGATTGATGTTGCTATGACTTTGCTATGCTTAATGCTTGTCAGTAGGGCCCGAGTGCCATGATTTCAGATCTGAACCTATTATGTTTTCATGAATATATGTGAGTTCTTGATCCTATCTTGCAAGTCAATAGTCACCTACTATGTGTTATGATCCAGTAAACCCGAAGTGACAATAATCGGGACCACTCCCGGTGATGACCGTAGTTTGAGGAGTTCATGTATTCACTAAGTGTTAATGCTTTGGTCCGGTACTCTATTAAAAGGAGGCCTTAATATCCCTTAGTTTCCAATAGGACCCCGCTGCCACGGGAGGGCAGGACAAAAGATATCATGCAAGTTCTTTTCCATAAGCACGTATGACTATATTCGGAATACATGCATACTTTACATTGATGAACTGGAGCTAGTTCTGTGTCACCCTATGTTATAACTGTTGCATGAGGAATCACATCCGACATAATTATCCATCATTGATCCATTGCCTACGAGCTTTTCACATATTGATCTTTGCTTAGTTACTTTTCTGTTGCCACTGTTGCACTTACTATAAAATTGCTACTGTTACTTTTGCCACCGTTACCATTATTTCCATACTACTTTGCTACTAAATACTTTGCTGCAGATATTAATTAAGTCTTTCAGGTGTGGTTGAATTCACAACTCAACTGCTAATACTTGAGAATATTCTTTGGCTCCCCTTGTGTCAAATCAATAAATTTGGGTTGAATACTCTACCCTCGAAAACTGTTGCGATCCCCTATACTTGTGGGTTATCAAGACTATTTTCTGGCATCGTTGCCGGGAGCATAGCTCTATTCTTTGAGTCACTTGGGATTTATATCTGTTGATCACTATGACGAATTTGAAAGATGAAAAAACCAAGATTTATCCCTCAACTACGAGAGGAGGTAAGGAACTGCCGTCTAGCTCTGCACTTGATTCACCTTCTGTTATGAGTAAATTTGCGACACCTACACCTGCTATTGATTCTGATATGTCGCATGTTATTGATGATGCCACTTCTGCTATGAATGATGCTTATGACGAAACTACTTCTATGCTTGATAATACTGTGCCACTAGGTGAATTTCTTGATGAACAACTTGCTAGGGTTAGAGAGAATGAAATTATTGAAACTGATAATATTGATGAAAGTGATGATGAAGATTCTCCCCCTAGATATGAATTGCCTAATGTGCCTGAGGGTTATGTTATGGATGAAGAAACTACTAGAGACTTTTTTGCTTGCAAAGATAGATATGATCTTAAGAAACTGTTAGTTAAGTTGAAAGAAAAGCCTTTGAATGCTAGAATGAAATATGACCCTGCTTTTGCTACTTCACCTATCTGTATTTCTGATAAGGATTGTGATTTCTCTGTCGATCCTGATTTAATTACTTTGGTTGAATCTGATCCTTTTTATGGCTATGAATCTGAAACTGTTGTGGCACATCTTACTAAATTGAATGTATAGCCACCCTGTTCACTAATGAGGAAAAAAATTCATTACTACTATATCCTGAAGTTATTTCCGTTCTCATTAAAGGGTGATGCTAAAACATTTTTAATTCTCTTGCTCCTGGTTGTGTGCGTAGTCCCCAGGATATGATTTATTACTTCTCTGCTAAATATTTCCCCGCTCATAAGAAACAAGCTGCCTTAAGGGAAATATATAATTTTGTGCAAATTGAAGAAGAGGGTCTCCCACAAGCTTGGGGTAGGCTTCTCCGATTACTTAATGCTTTGCCCGATCATCCTCTCAAGAAAAATGAAATACTTGATATTTTTATAATGGACTAACCAATGCTTCCAGAGACCACCTAGATAGTTGTGCTGGTTGTGTTTTCAGGGAAAGAACTGTTGATCAAGCTGAATTGCTATTGAATAATATGTTGAGTAATGATAATAATTGGACACTTCCCGAATCAACTCCTAAGCCAACTTTGAATAAAAGGGGTATTCTATTTCTCAGTCCTGAAGATATGCAAGAGGCAAAGAAATCTATGAAAGAAAAGGGTATTAAAGCTGAAGATGTTAAGAATTTACCACCTATTGAAGAAATACATGGTCTTGATAACCCGACACATGTAATAAAGGTAAATTCTCTCTATATATTTGATGAAGGTGATATTCCTTGTTATAAGTCCGCTAGCCAATGCTTGGATGAGTTTGATAATTTTATAGTTAAACAAGAAAACTTCAATGCTTATGTTGGTAGACAATTGAAACGAAATGCTTATATGATTGAACACTTGAGTGAATTTATGTCTAGTGTTAAAGGTGAACCTAAACTCATTAGTAAACATGCTTCTATGTTCACCACTCAAGTAGAACAAGTGCTTAAAGCACAAGATGATTTGCTCAGTGAATTAAATAATAAGAGAAACGATAATGCTGTTAGAGTTATGACTAGAGGGGGTAAAATGACTCAGGAACCTTTGTATCCTGAGGGCCACCCCAAGAGAATTGAGCAAGATTCTCAGAGAACTAATGTTGATGCACCTAGTCCTTCTAAGAAGAAGAAAAAGAAAAATGATAGGACTTTGCATGCTTCTAGTGAACCTGTTGTTGACACACCTGAGAATCCCAATGATATTTCTATTTATGATGCTGAAACACAATATCTTAATGAACATGAACCTAGTGATAATGTTAATGATGATGTTCATGTTGATGCTCAATCTAGCAATAACAATGATGTAGAGATTGAACCTGTTGTTGATCTTGATAACCCACAATCAAAGAATCAACGTTATGATAAGAGAGACTTTGTTGCTAGGAAGCACGGTAAAGAAAGAGAGCCATGGGTTCAGAACCCATGCCCTTTCCTCCTAAACTATCCACGAAAAAGGATGATTAGGATTTTGAGAACTTTGCTTAAATGATTAGACCTATCTTTTTGCGCATGCGTTTGACTGATATGCTTAAAATGAATCCTTATGCTAAGTATATGAAAGATATTGTCACAAAGAAAAGAAAGATACCAGAAGCTGAAATTTCCACCATGCTTGCCAATTATACTTTTAAAGGTGGAATACCAAAGAAACTAGGAGATCCCGGAGTACCAACTATACCATGCTCCATTAAAAGAAACTATGTTAAAACTGCTTTATGTGATCTTGGAGCCGGTGTTAGTGTTATGCCTCTCTCTTTATATCATAGACTTGATTTGAATAAGTTGACATCTACTGAAATATCTTTGCAAATGACCGATAAATCAACCTCTATACCTGTCGGTATTTGTGAGGTTGTGCCTGTTGTGGTTGCAAACGTTACTATTTTAACGGACTTTGTTATCTTGATATTCCCGAGGATGATAGTATGTCGATTATCCTCGGTAGACCCTTTTTGAGTACTGCAGGGGCTGTTATTGATTGCAACAAAGGCAATGTCACTTTTCATGTTAATGGTAATGAGCATACGGTACACTCTCCGAGGAAACAACCTCGAGTCCACAGTATCAATTCTATTGGAGAATTTCAACTATTACTATTGGAGGTTTTGAATTTCCTCTTCCTACTGTCAAGAGGAAATATGATATTCTTATTGTTGGGGACGTGCATATCCCCGTTGAGGTAACCTAGTGTTATTCGAAAATTCTCCGGTTCCATGTTATTCGGAAAGAGTTTGTTAACAAGACTTGATCAACCTTGTTAGTGGATTCCTTTTGATGAGCATGAGATGGATGAAGTTAGAAAGCACAACTTTCTGTACCCTCCTTTTACTTTCTGTTATTTAGATTAAATAAAGCAAAAATAGTATTTTATGTCTGTTTTATGAATTATCCTTGAAATAAAAAAATACCCCGAAAATGAAAGTTCTCCAAATGTTCTGAAAATGAAATATGATTTTTTTGTAGAATATTTAAGAATATCTGGCACTGAGAACACACCAGAGGGGGCCACCATATGGCCACGAGGGTCCAGGGCGCGCTGATACGTCCATTTTGCATCATGCTTTTATATCGATAGTTATTGCATTATGGGCTGTTATTACACATTACGTCACAATACTTATGCCTATTCTCTCTTATTTTACAAGGTTTACATAAGGAGGGAGAATGCCATTTGGAATGGAATTTGGAAAAGGAGCAAATATTAGAGACCTATTCGCACAACTCCAAAAGTCCTGAAACTCCACGAAAGTTATTTTTGGAAATAATAAAAAATATTGAGCGAAAGAAATACATCAGGGGGGCCTCCACCGCCACGAGGGTGGCGCGCCTACCCACCTGGCGCGCCTTGTTGGCCCTCCGTGCCCATCTTCTCGCTATATGAAGTCTTTCGTCCAAGAAAAATCATAAGCAAGCTTTGGGACGAGACTCCGCCACGAGGCGGAACCTTGGCGGAACCAATCTAGGGCTCTGGCAGAGCTGTTCTGCCAGGGACACTTCCCTCCGGGAGGGGGAAATCATCGCCATCGTCATCACCAACGCTCCTCTCATCAGGAGAGGGAAATCTCCATCAACATCTTCACCAACACCATCTCCTCTCAAACCCTAGTTCATCTCTTGTATCAAATTCTTGGCTCTAAGTCCGGGATTGGTACCTGTAGGTTACTAGTAGTGTTGATTACTCCTTGTAGTTGATGTTAGTTGGTTTATTTGGTGGAAGATCATATGTTCAGATCCTATATGCATATTAATACTCCTCTGATTATGAACATGAATATGCTTTGTGAGTAGTTACGTTTGTTCCCGAGGACATGGGAGAAGTCTTGCTATTAGTAGTCATGTGAATTTGGTATTCGTTCGATATTTTGATGAGATGTATGCTTTCTCTCCTCTAGTGGTGTTATGTGAACGTTGACTACATAACACTTCACCATTATTTATGCCTAGAGGAAGGCATTGGGAAGTAATAAGTAGATGATGGGTTTCTAGAGTGACAGAAGCTTAAACCCTAGTTTATGCGTTGCTTTGTAAGGGGCTGATTTGGATCCATATGTTTCATGCTATGGTTAGGTTTACCTTAATACTTTTGTTGTAGTTGTGGATGCTTGCAATAGAGGTTAATCATAAGTGGGATGCTTGTTCAAGTAAGGACAGAACCCAAGCACCGGTCCACCCACATATCAAATTATCAAAGTACCGAACGCGAATCATATGAACGTGATGAAAACTAGCTTGACGATAATTCCCATGTGTCCTCGGGAGCGCTTTCCTTTATATAAGAGTTTGTGCAGGCTTGTCCTTTGCTACAAAAAGGATTGGGCCACCTTGCTGCACTTTATTTACTTTTGTTACTTGTTGCTCGTTACAAATTATCCTATCACAAAACTATCTGTTACCTATTATTTCAGTGCTTGCAGAGAATACCTTGCTGAAAACCGCTTATCATTTCCTTGTGCTCCTTGTTGGGTTCGACACTCTTACTTATCGAAAGGCATACGATAGATCCCCTATACTTGTGGGTCATCAAGACTCTTTTCTTGCGCCGTTGCCGGGGAGTGAAGCGCCTTTGGTAGGTGGAATTTGGTAAGGAAAAATTTATATAGTGTGCTGAAATTTACTGTCACTTGTTACTATGGAAAGTAATCCTCTGAGGGGCTTGTTCGGGGTATCTTCACACCGACCAGTAGAGCAAAGAGTTGGTCCTCAACCTACTGAACCTACTAAAAATGAAGATGTCCACTTTTTAAGTTCCTTCGGGTATGTTAGAAAAACTGCTAGCTAATCCTTTTGCAGGAGATGGAACAAAGCATCCTGATGAGCACCTAATATATGTGGATGAAGTTTGTGGATTATTTAAGCTTGCAGGTATACCCGGTGATTTTGTTAAGAAGAAGGTCTTCCCTTTATCTTTGAAGGGAGATGTATTGACATGGTATAGGCTATGTGATGATACGAGGTCATGGAACTACAAACGATTGAAATTGGAATTTCATCACAAATTTTTTCCTATGCATCTTGTTCATCATGATCGCAATTATATATATAATTTTTGGCCTCGCAAAGGAGAAAGCATCGCTCAAGCTTGGGGGAGGCTTAAATCAATGTTATATTCATGCCCCAATCATGAGCTCCCAAGAGAAATAATTATTCAGAATTTTTACGCTCGGCTTTCTGATAACAATCGCACCATGCTCGATACTTCTTGTGCTGGCTCTTTTATGATGAAGACTATTGAATTCAAATGGGATTTATTGGATAGAATTAAACACAACTCTGAAGATTGGGATCTCGACAAAGGTAAGGAGTCAGGTATGACACCTAAGTTTGATTGTGTTAAATCTTTTATGGATACCGATGTTTTCCGTAAGTTTAGCACTAAATATGGACTTGACTCTGAGATAGTAGCTTCTTTCTGTGAATCTTTTGCTACTTATGTTGATCTCCCTAAGGAGAAGTGGTTTAAATATCATATTCCCATAGAAGTAAAAGTAGATGCACCTATTAAAATTGAAGAAGAGACTATCACTTATAATGATCCTATTGTTCCTACTTCTTATGTTGAGAAACCACCTTTTCCTGTTAGGATAAAGGATCATGCTAAAGCTTCAACTGTGGTTCATAAAAGCAATATTAGAACTTATACACCTCCTGAGCAAATTAAAGTTGAACCTAATATTGCTATTGTTAAAGATCTCTTGTCTGATAATATTGATGGGCATGCTATTTATTTTTGTGATGAAACTGCTAGAATTGCTAAACCTTGTGCTAAAGATAAACATAGACCTGTGGTAGGCATGCCTATTATTTCTGTTATAATAGGAGATCATTGTTATCATGGCTTATGTGATATGGGTGCTAGTGCTAGTGCAATACCTATTGACTTATACAAAGAAATTAAGCATGATATTGCACCTGCTGAGTTAGAAGATATTGATGTTACAATTAAACTTGCCAATAGAGATACTATTTCACCAATGGGAATTGTTAGAGATGTTGAAGTCTTATGTGGGAAAACTAAATATCTTGCTGATTTTCTTGTTCTTGGCTCCCCACAAGATAGCTTTTGTCCCATTATATTTTGTAGACCCTTCTTGAGCACTGTTAATGCTAAGATAGACTGCAAAAAGGATGTCGTTACTATTGGTTTGGTTGATATGTCTCATGAGTTTAATTTCTCTAAATTTAGTAGACAACACCGTGAAGAGGAATTGCCTAGTATGGATGAAATAATTGGTCTTGCTTCTATTGCCATACCTCCTAGTGATCCTTTAGAATAATATTTGCTAGACCATGAAAATGATATGTTTATGAATGAAAGAAGGGAAATAGATGAATTCTTTAAACAGGAACCTATCCTGAAACACAATTTGCCTGTTGAAATCCTAGAGGATCCTCCTCCACCCAAGGGTGATCCCATGTTTGAGCTCAAACCGTTACCTGATACTCTTAAATATGCCTATCTTGATGAGAAAAAGATATATCCTGTTATTATTAGTACTAACCTTTCAGAGCATGAAGAAGAAAGATATTGAAAACTCTGAGGAAGCACCGTGCTGCTATTGGATATACTCTTGATGATCTTAAGGGCATCAGTCCCACTCTATGTCAACATAAAATAAATTTGGAGGAAGATGCCAAACCAGTTCATGATCATCAACGACGGCTGAATCCTAAGATGAAGGAAGTGGTAAGAAAAGAAATACTAAAGCTCCTTAAGGAAGGTATAATTTATCCTGTTGCTGATAGTCAGTGGGTAAGTCCTATCCATTGTGTCCCTAAGAAGGGAGGTATTACTGTCGTTCCTAATGATAAAGATGAATTGATCCCACAAAGAATTATTACAGGTTATAGGATGGTAATTGATTTCCGCAGATTAAATAAGGCTAATAAAAATATCATTACACCTTACCTTTTATCGATCAAATGCTAGAAATATTATCCAAACATACACATTTCTGCTTTCTAGATGGTTATTCTGGTTTCTCTCAAATACCTGTGTCAGCCAATGATTAATCAAAGACTACTTTTACTTGCCCTTTTGGTACTTTTGCTTATAGACGTATGCCTTTTGGTTTATGTAATGCACCTGCTACCTTTCAAAGATGCATGATGGCTATATTCTCTGACGTTTGTGAAAAGATTTGTGAGGTTTTCATGGACGACTTCTCTGTCTATGGATCCTCTTTTGATGATTGCTTAAGCAACCTTGACCGAGTATTGCAGAGATGTGAAGAAACTAATCTTGTCTTGAATTGGGAAAAGTGCCACTTTATGGTTAATGAAGGTATTGTCTTGGGGCATAAAGTTTCTGAAAGAGGTATTGAGGTTGATAAAGCCAAGGTTGATGCTATTGAAAAGATGCCATGTCCCAAGGACATCAAAGGTATAAGAAGTTTCCTTGGTCACGCCGGTTTTTATAGGAGGTTCATTAAGGACTTCTCAAAAATTTCTCGGCCTCTGACTAATTTATTACAAAAAGATATACCATTTGTTTTTGATGATGATTGTGTAGAAGCATTTGAAATACTTAAGAAAGCATTGATCTCTGCACCTATTGTTCAGCCACCTGATTGGAATTTTTACCCTTGGAAATTATGTGTGATGCTAGTGATTATGCGGTAGGCGCTGTTCTAGGGCAAAGAGTTGATAAGAAATTAAATATTATTCAATATTCTAGTAAAACTCTATACAATGCTCAAAGAAATTATGCTACTACTGAAAAAGAATTCTTAGCAGTCGTATTTGCTTGTGATAAGTTCAGACCTTATATTGTCGATTCTAAAGTAACTATTCACATGGATCATGCTGCCATTAAATATCTTATGAAAAAAAGATGCTAAACCTAGACTTATTAGATGGGTTCTCTTGCTACAAGAATTTGATTTGCATATTGTTGATAGAAAAGGAGCTGAGAACCCCGTTGCAGACAACTTGTCTAGGTTAGAAAATGTTCTTGATGACGCACTACCTATTGATGATAGCTTTCTTGATGAACAATTAAATGTCATAAATACCTCTCGTACTGCTCCATGGTATGCTGATTATGCTAATTACATTGTTGCTAAATTTATACCACCTAGTTTCACATACCAGCAAAAGAAAAAGTTTTTCTATGACTTGAGACATTAATTTTGGGATGACCCACATCTTTATAAAGAAGGAGTAGATGCTATTATTAGATGTTGTGTACCTGAGCATGAACAGGAACAGATCCTACGCAAGTGTCACTCCGAGGCTTATGGAGGACACCACGCTGGAGATAGAACTGCACATAAGGTATTGCAATCCGGTTTTTATTGGCGTACTCTCTTCAAGGATGCCCGTAAGTTTGTCTTGTCTTGTGACGAATGTCAAAGAATTGGTAATATTAGTAGACGTCAAGAAATGCCTATGAATTATTCACTTGTTATTGAACCATTTGATGTTTGGGGCTTTGATTATATGGGACATTTTCCTGCCTCTAATGGATACACACATATTTTAGTTGCTGTTGATTACGTTTCTAAGTGGGTAGAAGCTATTCCAACTAGTAGTGCTGATCATAACACTTCTATTAAAATGCTTAAAGAAGTTATTTTCCCGAGGTTTGGAGTCCCTAGATATTTAATGACTGATGGTGGTTCACATTTTATTCATGGTGCTTTCCGTAAAATGCTTGCTAAATATGATGTTAATCATAGAATTGCATCTCCTTATCACCCACAGTCTAGTGGTCAAGTAGAATTGAGCAACAGAGAGCTCAAATTAATTTTGCAAAAGACTGTCAATAGATCTAGAAAGAATTGGTCCAAGAAACTTGATGATGCATTATGGGCCTACAGAACTGCATATAAAAATCCTATGGGTATGTCTCCATATAAAGTGGTTTATGGAAAACATGTCACTTACCTCTCGAACTAGAACATAAGGCTTATTGGGCTATTAAAGAGCTCAACTATGATTTAAAACTTGCCAGTGAGAAGAGGTTATTTGACATTAGCTCACTTGATGAATGGAGAACCCAAGCTTATGAGAATGCCAAATTGTTTAAAGAAAAAGTTAAAAGATGGCATGACAAGAGAATACAAAAGCGTGAGTTTAATGTAGGTGATTATGTATTGCTATACAACTCGTTTAAGATTTTTTGTAGGAAAACTTCTCTCTAAATGGGAAGGCCCTTACGTTATCAAGGAGGCCTATCGTTCCGGTGCCATAAAAATCAACAACTTCGAAGGCACAAATCCGAAGGTGGTGAACGGTCAAAGAATTAAACACTATATCTCAGGTAATCCCATAAACGTTGAAACCAATGTTATTCAAACCGTAACCCTGGAGGAATATATAAGGGACACTTTCCGGAATGTTTCAGACTCCGAAAAGGAATAGGTATGTGGTATGGTAAATAAACCGATTCCAAAACAGTTCTAATGGCAATTTTTTCTGTTTTGGAATATTTAGAAAAATTGAAAAATAAGAAGCAGTCCGGGAAGGACACGAGGCCTCCACGAGGGTGGAGGGCGCGCCCTACCCTACTGGGCGTGCCCCCTACCCCGTGGGCACCTCGTGTGCTCTCCGGACTCCGTTTTCTTGCGCGATACGTATTTTGGTCGGTAAAAATTCATTATATAATCTCCCGAAGGTTTTGACTCCCGTATCACGCAATTGTCTTCTGTTCTTGTTTCGAGTTGTTGCTGCTGCAGATTAGAGTAAGATGTCTTCTCAAGAGTCGGTCGGGGAGAGCCGGGTGTCTCATCCGGCATCGAGACCAAGGACAAACAGTGATGCTGACCACTTTGGGCCAGGAACGGAGGAAGAGATGGAGGCTGATTTGATGAGGATAGATGCCATGGAGGAGGATCAAGAAGTTACTTCTCGCTTCCGGGCTGGATTCATGATGGGGGAACTACAGAGCTCAGCTATTCCAAACTCGGTTATCCCTTCCAATGTTAGATTTCTTTCTTACGAAAATATGAAGAATAGTGTCACTTGTTCTCCCGCAGCTATGCAACACCCTTGGGTGCAAGGAGCTTTAGCCGTTACAGGGAAGCTTCGTAAGGAGATAATGGATCTCAAGCAGCAACTCAATAAGCTCAAGGAAGAGAATCGTATCCTGAGGGGCATTATCGCCAAGAATATCACATCACCATCCCCGACGAAGGAGACATAATCACATGGGTATGGGCACTCCCCTTGGCAACTGCTAAGCTTGGGGGAGGTGCCCCAGTATCGTATCACAACCACATCTCCTTTCTTTATCGTTTTTCTTAGTCCGATCCTATTTAGTAGTATCTTGATCTAGTAGAATAAAAGTTTTGGTATGATCTAGTTTTGAGTTTTGCTTTATGATCCCTCTATGTAATCGAGTCCGTGAGCTATATATAACAAAGATTAGTGTTGAGTCATGGGCTTGATTATCTTGCTATGATCTTGAGTGAAAAAAAGAAAAAAAAAGAGAAAAGAATAAAAAGGAATAAAAATATCATATTGATCTTATTGAGAGTAATGACTTCACATAGAAAGAGTATGATGAATAAAAATTGTTGAGAGTTGACAAACATAGCTTTGGTCATCGTTGCAATTAATAGGAAGTAATAAAGAAAGAGAGGTTTCACATATAAATATACTATCTTGGACATCTTTATGATTGGGAGCACTCATTAAAATATGACATGCTAAAGAGTTGATGTTGGACAAGGAAGACAACGTAATGGGTTATGCTTTCTTATATCTGAGATAAAGTATATTGTCATGGATCATCCAACATGTTGAGTTTGCCTTCCCCCCTCATGCTAGCCGAATTCTTTGCACCAAGTAGAGATACTACTTGTGCTTCCAAAAACCCTTAAACCAGTTTTTCCATGAGAGTCCACCATATCTACCTATGGATTGAGTAAGATCCTTCAAGTAAGTTGTCATCGGTGCAAGCAATAAAAATTGCTCTCTAAATATGTATGATTGATTGGTTTCGAGTAAATAAGCTTTATACGATCTTGTGATGTGGAAGAAATAAAAGCGACGGACTGCATAATAAAGGTTCATATCACAAGTGGCAATATAAAGTGACGTTCTTTCGCATTAAGATTTTGTGCATCCAACCCTGAAAGCGCATGGCAACCTCTGCTTCCCTCTGCGAAGGGCCTATCTTTTATTATTATCTTCTACCTTATGCAAGAGTCATGGTGATCTTCACCTTTCCTTTTTATATTTTATCCTTGGGCAAGCACAGGATGTTGGAAAGATCCTGATATATATATATATCTAATTGGATGTGGGTTAGCATGAACTATTATTGTTGACATTACCCTTGAGGTAAAAGGTTGGGAGGCGAAACTATAAGCCCCTATCTTTCTCTGTGCCCGATTAAATCTCCGTAACCACAAGTATTGCGTGAGTGTTAGGAATTATGAAAGACTAAATGATAGTTGAGTATGTGGACTTGCTAGAAAGCTCTGACATAGACTCTTTCTGATGTTATGATAAATTGCAATTGCTTCGATGACCGAGATTATAGTTTGTTGGTTCTCAATAAGGTTTCTGATTCATACTTTGCATTGTGAATAGATTATTACTTGAGCATAAGTAATCATATGACAACATCCATATATGTTGCTGTTATGAGAATAATCATGATGCCCTCATGTCCGTATTTTATTTTATCGACACCTCTACCTCTAAACATGTGGACATATTTATCGTTATCGGCTTTCGCTTGAGGACAAGCGAGGTCTAAGCTTGGGGGAGTTGATACGTCCATTTTGCATCATGCTTTTATATCAATATTTATTGCATTATGGGCTGTTATTACACATTATGTCACAATACTTATGCCTATTCTCTCTTATTTTACAAGGTTTACATAAGGAGGGAGAATGCCGGCAGCTGGAATTCTGGGCTGGAAAAGGAGCAAATATTAAAGACCTATTCTACACAACTCCAAAAGTCCTTAAACTCCACGAAAGTTATTTTTGGAAATAATATAAAATATTGAGCGGAAGAAATACATCAGGGGGGCCTCCACCTGGCCACGAGGGTGGGGGGCGCGCCCCCTGCCTCGTGGGCCCCCTGTTGGCCCTCCGGTGCCCATCTCCTGCTATGTGAAGTCTTTCGTGTGAAGAAAAATCATAAGCAAGCTTTCGGGACGAAACTCCGCCGCCATGAGGCGGAACCTTGGCGGAACCAATCTAGGGTTCCGGTAGAGCTGTTCTGCCGGGGACACTTACCTCCGGGAGGGGGAAATCATCGCCATCATCATCACCAACGCTCCTCTCATCGTGAGAGGGCAATCTCCATCAACATCTTCACCAGCACCATCTCCTCTCAAAGCCTAGTTCATCTCTTGTATCCAATTCTTGTCTCTAAGTCCAGGATTGGTACCTGTAGGTTGCTAGTAGTGTTGATTACTCCTTGTAGTTGATGCTAGTTGGTTTATTTGGTGGAAGATCATATGTTCAGATCCTATATGCATATTAATACTCCTCTGATTATGAACATGAATATGCTTTGTGAGTAGTTACGTTTGTTCCTGAGGACATGGGAGAAGTCTTGCTATTAGTAGTCATGTGAATTTGGTATTCGTTCGATATTTTGATGAGATGTATGTTGTCTCTCCTCTAGTGGTGTTATGTGAATGTCGACTACATAACACTTCACCATTATTTGGGCCTAGAGGAAGGCATTGGGATGTAATAAGTAGATGATGGGTTGCTAGAGTGATAGAAGCTTAAACCCTAGTTTATGCGTTGCTTCGTAAGGGGCTGATTTGGATCCATATGTTTCATGCTATGGTTAGGTTTACCTTAATACTTTTGTTGTAGTTGCGGATGCTTGCAATAGAGGTTAATCATAAGTGGGATGCTTGTTCAAGTAAGGACAACACCCAAGCACCGGTCCACCCACATATCAAATTATCAAAGTACCAAACGCGAATCATATGAACGTGATGAAAACTAGCTTGACGATAATTCCCATGTGTCCTCGAGAGCGCTTTCCTTTATATAAGAGTTTGTCCAGGCTTGTCCTTTGCTATAAAAAGGATTGGGCCACCTTGCTGCACTTTATTTACTTTTGTTACTTGTTGCTCGTTACAAATTATCCTATCACAAAACTATCTATTACCTATTATTTCAGTGCTTGCAGAGAATACCTTGCTGAAAACCTCTTATCATTTCCTTCTGCTCCTCGTTGGGTTCGATACTGTTACTTATCGAAAGGACTACGATAGATCCCCTATACTTGTGGGTCATCACACGCCCACCCCCCTGCCTCGTGGACCCCACATGGCCCCCTCCACTTATTCCAACACCCTCCTTCTTCCTCCAGAAAAAATCCTCCCATAGCTCAAACCCGTGTTCTAGCTCATCTTGCTGCCATTTTCGATCTCCTTGCTCAAAGCTCCATTCACAAAACTGTTTGCGGGAGATTGTTCCTCGGTATGTGACTCCTCCAACGGTCCAATTAGTTTTTGTTCTAGTGCTTTATTTATTGCAAATTTTTGTTGCTTAGGTGACACTGTTCTTGAGCTTGCATGTCAAATTTATATGATCAAAAGTAGTTTTAATGCATGATATAGCCTCTAGGCACTTGAGGGAGTAGTTGCTATCAATCTTGTTGAGTTTGGTTCACTTTATTTTGAGTCACTAAAAATTTCAGAAATTTTCAGAGGAAGAAAATGTTGAAGAGATTGTTGAGAGGCTCTTGAGCCAAAGCTTGTAGGATAAGCAAACTGAAGAGAATAAGAAGCCCAAATATAATCTTCCTCGCATTGTGGAGGTTCGGCCGTGTGAATGGTCTTGTGATGAGTTCTTGAGAGCCACCAGAATCTATGATGATTTTTATTACTTGGCTGAGAATGCAGGCCTCACCGACTTCCTCCATGACCAGCTCGAACAGTATCTCCTACTCACTAATATTTTTGTGCAACATTTTCATTTCCATGCTAGGAGATCACCACCTTCGGTAGATTTTTATTTATATGATGAGTTTAAGGAGATGTCGCTCTATGATTTTTGTGCGGTTTGCAAGTTGCCCTTTGAGGGCAGCATCGAAAAACCACATCCTAGGGATGTGGCAGAATTTATTGATGAAATTGCTACAGGGGAAAAGAGAAAAGTGCCAGATGCAAGAACTACTAGTATACATTTTCCCATTCTACGTTACTATGCAATATTTGCTAGTAGATGTTTAATTGGTCGCAGGAATAGTGGGGGCCTCAGTGCTCCTGACCTCGCCATTTTGCACCATGATTTACTCCATGACAGAACTTTCAGTTTAGGCGCTATGGTTTCTAAACGGTTGATTCTAAACCGTACAAAGGGCCCCATTTTTGGAGGTATCTTTGCTTCACGTCTTGCTAAATATTTTGAGATACCTCTTAGACACTATGAGAAAGAAGAAAAGGTGCCGCCCCCTATTTTCTTAGACTATAAAAGTATGGTAGCACATGATTTTATTTGCGATGATAAGGAGAAGAGACTCATTTATAACCTGGTATTCAGTGAAAATACTTGTCAGATTATTACCCTGCCTGCACCTTCTTTGTTTAACATTCATTCAGGCACAGACATCCTCCTGCCCGATGAGATGTATGCATATTGGGAGAAAACACGATCCCCAGAGCTTGAGCCAGAGCCATCTCCTAACCCTTATCGGCAGTCTGGTTATCAGTGGGATCCGGAGGAGATCGCCAACCAGTGGCACCCAGAGGACACTCCTCCATACACCGAAGAGAGTAGCTTTGATCCATGGGCATAGACTAACTTAGGCCAAAAGCCTAAGCTTGGGGGAGTACGTATTTCTCGCCGACATTACATTCGTGTTCACAGACTCATTCTAGTTGTCAGTGCTCATACTTTTTCATTGTACTATCCATGCTAGTTTATTTTCTGTTTTTGGTCTTCTTCTTGTGTGTTTGAAAAATCTTAAGAAAAACCAAAAAAATTAGTTGTAGCTTTTAGCTAGTTTACTTTCCATGCCTATAGTAGTAGTAATTAAAAGAAAACCCAAAAAGATTTCTCGTTCTTCTTTTGCTTGTTGGGAGCTTTCCCGTGTAAATAGTTTTATTTCTTTTCTTTTCTTTGGGGGCCGAGAGGAGAAGACCATGATGAAAATGTTGAGTGGCTCTCATATGCATTATTGTTGATTTAACCAAGAGCCCATATTACCTTGTCTTCTCCCATGTATGAAATGCTTGCAGATTCTAGCTTAGTCCAATGCACGTGCACTATTATTATCCACACCGTTCGGTCGTGCAAGTGAAAGGCAATAATGACGATATATGATGGACTGATTGAGATGAGAGAAGCTGGTATGAACTCAACCTCTCTTGTTTTTGTAAATATGATTAGTTCATCGTTCCTGATTCAGCCTATTATGAATGAAACATGTTTGCAATGACAATTAGACATTATAGTTTCTCATGCTATGCTTAATTAGATAAGAGTTTATAATGGTTTACCTTGTGTGCCAACATGCTATTAAAATGGTTGTGATGTGGTATGATAGGGTGGTATCTTCCTTTGAACGATTCGAGTGGCTTGACTTGGCACATGTTCACGCATGTAGTTGAAACAAAATCAACATAGCCTCCATGATATTTATGTTCATGGTGAATTATATCCTACTCATGCTTGCACTCAGTGTTGATTAATTTTAATGCAAGTTCATGACTGTTGTCGCTCTCTAGTTGGTCGCTTCCCAGTCTCTTTCTAACCTTCACTTGTACTAAGCGGGAATACTGCTTGTGCATCCACTTCCATAAACCCCAAAGTTATTCCATATGAGTCCACCGTACCTTCCTATAAGCGGTATCTACCTGTCGTTCCAAGTAAATTTGTATGTGCCAAACTCTAAACCTTCAATTGAAATTCTGTTTTGTATGCTCGAATAGCTCATGTATCAACTAGGGTTGTCTATATCTTCCATGCTAGGTGGGTTATTCTCATGAGGAGTAGAATCCGCTCCTCATTCACGAGAAAATGGCTGGTACCGGGATGCCCAGTCCCATGCTTAAATCAAAATAATTGCAAACAAAACTCCCCCAGGACTGTTGTTAGTTGGAGGCACCCATTGTTTCGGGCCAGCCATGGATTGATGCTTGTTGGTGGTGGGGGAGTATAAACTTTACCATTCTGCTTGGGAACCGCCTATAATGTGCGTCGCATGGAAGATATCGAGATCTCTTGGTTTTTATGTAAACAATGAAAGTATACCACTCAAAATATTATTTATCTCTGTTTCAAAAATCGAGCTCTGTCAATCTTTGCCTATTAGGCAAGAGGATAGCAAGTTCTAAATTCTGTCTCGGCCTTCTCCTTATTCATTGGATAGGGCGCGGGGGAAAGTCAAGTCAAGCACTAGTTAGTTGGGGTGGGACGCACCAAAGCAGCGTTCGTTGCACTAGCGCCTTATCTTTTGAAGTCCCTGCTTCCCTCTGCGAAGGGCCTATCTATTTACTTTTATGTTGAGTCATCACCCTCTTATTAAAAAGCACCAGCTGCAGAGCACCGCTGTCATTTGCATGCGTTACTATTAGTTTACATTGAATATGGCTGTGACCGGATCTCTTTTACCATGAATTACAATGTTCAGTTGGTCCTTGATCTTCAGGGGTGCTCTGCATCTATGTTTTGCGGTCTCAGAAAGGGCTAGCGAGATACCATCTTGTTATATCATATTATGATTGTTTTGAGGAAGTGTTGTCATCCAAGATTTATTGTTATTGCTCGCTAGTTGATTATGCCATTGATATGAGTAAACATGAGACCAAAGTGTTATTGTGAATATGGTTAGTTCATAATCTTTGCTGAAAACCTGAATGCTGGCTTTACATATTTACAACAACAAGAGCAAACAGAGCTTGTAAAAGCTTTTCTTTATCACTTTCAGTTTATCAACTGAATTGCTTGAGGATAAGCAAAGGTTTAAGCTTGGGGGAGTTGATACGTCTCCAACGTATCGAAATTTCCAAACACTTTTGCCCATGTTTTGGACTCTAACTTGCATGATTTGAATGGAACTAACCCGCAGCGACGCTGTTTTCAGCAGAATTACCATGGTGTTATTTTTGTGTAGAAATAAAAGTTTTCGGAATGACCTGAAACTTCACGGAGAATATTTTTGGAATTAGTAAAAAATACTGGCGAAAGAATCAACACCAGGGGGCCCACACCCTGTCCACGAGGGTGGAGGGCGCGCCCCCTGCCTCGTGGGCCCCCTGAGGCTCCACCGACCTCAACTCTAACTCTATATATTCATGTTCGGGGAGAAAAAAATCAAAGAGAAGGATTCATCGTGTTTTACGATACGGAGCCACCGCCAAGCCCTAATCTCTCTCGAGAGGGCTGATCTGGAGTCCGTTCGGGGCTCCGGAGAGGGGAATCCGTCACCGTCGTCATCATCAACCATCCTCCATCACCAATTTCATGATGCTCACCGCCGTGCGTGAGTAATTCCATCGTAGGCTTGCTGGACGGTGATGGGTTGGATGAGATTTACCATGTAATCGAGTTAGTTTTGTTAGGGTTTGATCCCTAGTATCCATTATGTTCTGAGATTGATGTTGCTATGACTTTGCTATGCTTAATGCTTGTCACTAGGGCCCGAGTGCCATGATTTCAGATCCGAACCTATTATGTTTTCATGAATATATGTGAGTTCTTGATCCTATCTTGCAAGTCAATAGTCACCTACTATGTGTTATGATCGGGTAACCCCGAAGTGACAATAATCGGGACCACTCCCGGTGATGACCGTAGTTCGAGGAGTTTATGTATTCACTAAGTGTTAATGCTTTGGTCCGGTACTCTATTAAAAGGAGGCCTTAATATTCCTTAGTTTCCAATAGGACCCCGCTGCCACGGGAGGGTAGGACAAAAGATATGCAAGTTCTTTTCCATAAGCACGTATGACTATATTCAGAATACATGCCTACATTACATTGATGAACTGGAGCTAGTTCTGTGTCATCCTACATTATAACTATTGCATGAGGAATCGCATCTGACATAATTATCCATCATTGATTCATTGCCTATGAGCTTTTCACATATTGATCTTTTCTTAGTTACTTTTCCGTTGCCACTGTTACAATTACTACAAAATTGCTATTGTTACTTTTGCCACCATTACCGTTATTTCCATACTACTTTGCTACTAAATACTTTGTTGCAGATATTAATTAAGTCTTTCAGGTGTCGTTGAATTGACAACTCAACTGCTAATACTTGAGAATATTATTTGGCTCCCCTTGTGTCGAATCAATAAATTTGGGTTGAATACTCTACCCTCGAAAACTGTTGCGATCCCCTATACTTGTGGGTTATCACGAAGCACCGACCGACTCTCACAACCTATTATTTTCCTGTTTTCATTGCGATTGTGGTTTCCTTTTGATTGCTTTTTTGTTTGTCAGTTCATTGATGGATCCTGGAGCACTAGGCAAAGAGTTGTAGACGGACAACCCACTCGAGACAAAGATCTCCAAGAAGCGAGCACCGACCAATGAGTTGACCATGTTGGCGGGCCAACCCATGGAGACGAAGAACTCCAACAAACAAGCATTGGCCAAAGAGTTGACGACGTTGGCGGATGAACTCCTCAAAGAAAGTGGGAAGAACAGCAAGGGCCCCACTGTGCCTACCCTAGAAACTCTAATGGCCACCTATGAGAGGCTCAAGGTCGAGTTTGAGGAGATAGTTGCCATTGAGAAGCAGTATTCCCCTGGCAAGGCGATGGCCCCCATCGAGGACGAGGAGATGCCCCCCGAAGGGATGGGATCCCCCGGTGAGCTGCACAAGGTAAAAAATAATGGCTTACCATAGTTGTGGTTTTTGATTATTTGCAATGTGCTTGCTAATATGTTTGGGTTGTGCAGGTGTCAGTGGATGTCCTTGATGATTTTGATGTCGCGGTCTGTCCTATGAACAACGCCCCAGAGATCATTTTCGATGTCGTGGTCCATCCTGTGGACATCACCCGGAGATCGATTTCGATGCCACTGTCCATCCTGTGGACATCGCCCTAGAGATCGATTCCGATGTCGCGGTCCATCATGTGGACATCGCCCTAGAGATCGATTCCCATGCCACTGTCCGTGCTTTGGTCATTGCCTGAGAGATCGATGACAAGAAATAGTTGGGCGCGCTAATCCTTCAGGGTAGTTTGCATTGTGTTTAATTACTAGAATGATGCGTGTTATCAAACCATCTTAGGGCTAGTGCACTATCTTGTGTGGGTGGTACTTGCTACTTTGGTTTGATAGTGAATCATGCGAACCCTCTCCGAGTTATGGAAACAGATGTATCCTCACCAGCTTTTGATGTAATATATGGCATGCTTAGATGTTAGTTTGAACTGTTTATCATATCAACAGGGCTTGTTTGATGATTCTTGGTGTTAGTAGGCTAGCTACTGTGCGAGTTATAGTACTTGCAGAACACTCACCGAAGAGAAACGTTGGGGCTGGTGAGCTCGTGGTACGCTTATAGGTCTGATCCGTCGTTGATCAGCCAATAGCCCAAGCTCCTAAAATTGTAGGCTTAGCGATCGATCAGACAATAGTCGACACAGATACATTCATGCCTCATTTGATTCATAGGGTAGGAAAATCGTAGCAATAGGGAAGTCATAGGAAATGAGATGACATGTATCTTAAATCCTATGAGTAGGAATAGGAAATGAGATGCCCTTTGATTCACATCATAGGATTTTCTCCGTTGAGTCCAGGCTAATGTTTATTTTCCTATGAAATGTGGAGGATAGGAAGAATTCCTCCATAGGAATATGATTCCATTCTTATAAACAAAAGGGCTCTACAGAAAATTTTCCTATAGAAATCCTATCCTATGAAATTCCTACAAGATTCCTCTAAACCAATGGAGGCCTCACATTAATAGCCATCAAAATTGGCACGTACTTGTAACATCCGTGGATGTGTAATTTTTTTGTTGGAAGTGTGAATGTGTAGTGACGTCGTACTTTCGGAGTGGCTACAGAGAGTGTGTACGTCTGCTAGAGGGGTTGTGGGATGGAGAGAGATCTAGAGAGAGAGAAAGACCCTCTTTCTACTCCTAATCGTTAGATTGACAAAGGATATTTTTTGAGAACACAAAATCATAGTAGTACAGAGACGTACTCCCTCCGTTCCAAAATAGATGACTCAACTTTGTACTACTAACTTTGAAACAGAGGGAGTACAAATCCTAGGCGAGCTAGTTTGTCCTAGTGGGTTTCAGTGATATGAAGTGGTACAGTGCCGTCCAGTCTTCGCGTGTGGTAGCAGTATTGCGGGTACATTAAGTTTTCTTGAGGAAACGGAATTCAACAAAGTCATGATGGTTCCTTCGTCCGACCAACTTATAGTGGAAAAGGTTGGGCCTGCGCTACGACCGGGGTGGACCTTGATAATTTTGTGCATGGCAGGTGGACCAGGATGGTCGACGTTTCACATGTCGGTGAATGAAAGTATTCTTTCCGATATAGAGGACGAGCAACGAGTATTCATTATTGTTTATTTTCGGTGAAAGCTATTGTCTCCACTGTTATGATGGAGGAGTGTGAAGCACGAAAGCCAAGTGAACTTGGCATGTGCAAACTCCCGCCTTCCTCATGTAATACTACCATAGTGTTGACTATAAGGTTGGCTATAATGTTACAACTTTTTATCACTTTCTCTCTATCTATTTCCTCTCAAATGTTTTTACCTTTCTTTTTTAGACACAATTGTTTTTTATACCTCTTTTTTAGAATTAGTTTTTTTATACCTAGGAGCACGTGTAGAGACGGGCTCTTGCATAGCCCACTCCTTGACTTTGTCAATGCCTCTCTCTCCTCCACATAAGCGGGCTTATAGCCCAGTATTTTACTAGTACTACTTGCTATGAATGCGGGCATTTGGCCCCGAGGGGTCTTGGCGTGGGAGGGTGAGGGTTTTGGTGGGCTAGGGTAGTCAGAAGCGGGCTTGGAAGCGGTCCGGACTCCCACATGGCCCACCTCACATTATCACCATATATTTCTTGGAGTCCGTGCACGGCGGGCGGGCAATCTCTTCTCCCTCCCCCGTCTCTCTCTTCTCAGTCGACGCCTGCCAAGTGATTAGATTTCGGCTATCGACGGTTTATTCAATTCCAGTCCCACATGTCAGTGAAAATGCAAGACAACACATGTCTCCTCTGGTGAGCGGCGTGCCAACACGACGCGTACGAGTAGTAAGTGTGCTGCCTTTTCCTTTTGAACTTGCAAAGCATAACATTTTCGTGCGATCGATTTATAGAGATCGAGAACAAAATGATGAGGCGGGGCTTTCCCGCGCGTTACGCAGGCTAGTTTGAGTGATATGACGTGCTACAGAGCCGTCCACTTGCTCTATTTTTACGTAAGCAACAGTTTACACTCTTACGTGGGAGGAGTGCGAAACACGGCGGATCTGATTTTGATCGAGGGATAACTATTCCCTGCAAAATAATGGAGCACTGTTAGCGATTATAGCATGATAGTTAGGGCATCTCTAGCGCTGGTTGATATGTCTCCAACGTATCTATAATTTTTGATTGTTCCATGCTATTATATTATCTATTTTGGATGTTTAATGGGCTTTAATGTAGCGACCTGACCCAAAATCGGTCAAATCTACGGTTCATACCATCCCAAGATCATGCGGTACTCACGATACATCGATAAAGTAATCAAAGTTCAATCACACCTGAATATTATTACACGTTTCTCATATAGAGTCTTTATTACAAGGGAATAAATTGGCTCAAGGCCAACTCATGAGAAATAAACTACTAATGCTGCGGAGCGTAGAAGATAAAGCGAGTCCATCCGACTCCAAAGGGCAATCGCCAAGCGCGAGCGTAGCCTCACTCCGATCGGAATATACCTGCGCAACATAAGGCGTTGCAGCCATGTAGGTCAGCTTTTGAATAAGCGGCAAGTCATGAAGAATAACAATAATAAAGTTACTAACACTATATGCATTTTGGTGTGGAGCTCTAAGTTTCATCATTTTGCGAAAAGCAAATTTTTCCCTACTACGGTGGACTTGCTTGCAAATTACTACAATTGTTGGTAGTTATTGAGATGGTTCCGCCAACCAATATCTCGTTCCCAAATTATTAAGTCATAAAACCCTCAAATTAATTTATTAGTTTTAGTGTTGAGATTTCGAATACTTCCAAGTTCCGAGGCTCAAATTGTCCGTAATCGGGGACACGGCTAATCGATTAGATCTTTAACTCTGCAGAGGTTTGCGCACTTTTCCGCAAGAATCATTCCCTCCTTTAAAGTCTTCGCACTTCATGGTGTTTGAAGGCGGACTAGATAAACAGGTCTTCCAAAGAGTTCTTACGCTCTGCCGGTACCCATCCAATCCTACCGTTCTTCTACATCTCGTAGTACCGTCCAGCCAGTGTCACTACTAAGGTTAACCCAGCCGAGCCCATAATGGCTTGCGGCTGCCAGATAAGCTTCGGTCATGGGGCATCCATCCTTCTCTTCGTGGCTGGGTGAAGCTTTCCGCAAGATGTCATGGCACTTCTCCATGCATCCCGGCCAACCACTGGGTTCTCCAGGGTGCCCGTCAACCGTCCTCCACCCAGTAGTGAATTTCCAAAGTCCATCTTGATCATTGTAGTTCATGGGGTTGTCATCATCATTGACTCTCACATCTTGCTTATGAATTTCACTCAACCAAAACCCGTCTACGAGCATAGCAAAGTAAACTACTTCGTCCGGGGTCATGGTAACAAGGGGATTGGTTCATCCTACCACATGATACTACTCAAGATTAATAACTTCAAAATTTCAACTACTGCATGCATGGTGGGGTGGTGACAATTCTAATGCACAAAAACATAGGTATAGAAAATAACATGATCAAAACTTGCCTTCTTGATGATCCTCGTAAGCTAAAGATTAAGTAGTAGCAAGCTTCAGCACTCGGAAACTCTACCGAGACAAACAATAATCACAATAAGCATATAGCATAGGATCACATAATACAATAGCATAACAATAGCAACACAACACACCAAAACAACCAAATCAAAATCCAAAGGGAAAACTCAAAGAAAACCAACTCAAATTTCCTACTTCAAACAATAACTAGAATAGTTTTATATAATAATTTTTTCTAACATAACCTAATCATGGTTTTATGTTAACTTAACAGAAAAGATTTCATTAATCAACTAGGAGCAAAAAGAATTAATTTAAAAGCTATTATAAAACTCCTTTTAGGCCTAATCCAATTTCTATTAAGAAAATAAAATAAAACTTTTATTTATTATAAATAAAAGTTCATCCATTAAAGTGACAGAAACTATCCTAGAATAATCAATCACATGTTAAAAATAAATTTATTTACTAATTAAATTAATAGGAAAACAGTAGCTAGTTAATTAATTAGGATTAACAAGATTCTGCTTAAAACTATTTTTTGTTAATCCTAAAATACCCAAATTAATTTCTATGGTTTGGCAATGTCAAAATAAAGTTGGGCCAAAAGAATCATCCAAAAATAATTTTTCTAACTCAAGTTATAGCAGATTTACTATTCTGGCTAAAACTAAAATAAAGCAATTTTAATTAATTTTAACATAGCTAAATATATATTCTACAGAAACTTTAGAAAATTTGCAAACCAACAAAAAAAGAATCACCTAAAAATAATAAACATAATAAAAGATATGAATTTTTCAAAACAGGAACTATTCTGTTAAAACAGAAAACAAAAATAAAAGAAAAAGGGCCTAATGGGCCTAAACTGTGCACTGAGCGTAATATAACCTAAAAGGGCCTCGGGTTAGACTAAAACGGGCCGGCTCAAAAATAAAAACCTAACTTAAAAATAAACCGGACGAACCGGGCCGGTTTTATTTAAAACGCGTACCCCTTCCGGGGTCTAATCCTAGCCGTTCATCACGCATCGGACGGGGGGAGGGGACTCCGGTGACTTACCGGCGCTCGGCGGCGGCGGCGGCGGCGACGACGAGTGCGTTGAGGGCTCCGGTCATCGGGGAGGTCGACGGAGTGGCTCGGCGGGTGCGGGGCGACGAGGGGGAGCTCTTGGTGGAATCGGGGAGATCGGGAGGTGTAGGGCGGGGCGGCGGCAAAATGGCGGGCGGATGGCTCGGGCTCCCATGAGCTCGTCTGAGAAGAAGGAGGGGTCCGCGAGGGCTAGGGGAATGGGGTGCGGGCGAGGGCTTAAATAGGCGGGGCCTCGGCCTTGCTTGAGGCGATCGGGATCCGGATCTTGCGGGATCCGCGATCGGCGGTGTGACAGTGGCGTGGGGCGGGGTTGAAGGCAGGCGGGGCCACCTGCCGAGAGAGAGAGAGGGGTGCGGCGCGGCAGGCGGACCGAGCCCAAGGGTTTCAGGCGAGGGTGAGGTGAGGCCGGTTGGTGGCCTCATTGGAAGGTTGTTGGGCGGCTTAGTGGGCCTGGCTGGTGGGGGGGTTTCATTTGGACGAGGGGCTGGTGGCGCTGGGGGTTTTTTCTATTTTTTGAAATTTATTTTTTAGTAAAACAAAAACAGATATAACTTAATATATATAAATATTTTATATAGGGTATATATATACCAAAATGATCAGGGGAATATTCCCTATCATTTGAACATTTTTCCAAAGGCAAAATCCAAACTTTATAAAAATCCATTTTTTCAAATTCAAATAAAATTCAGATTTGAATCCAAAACTTTTGGCAATGTTTTTCTCTGATATTTTTGGAGTGTCATGTTTTACTCCTCTCATACTTTTGATCAAGTATTTATCAGGCTTAGTTTTTGAAATGTTTCCCACTTGCCAAAGTTTGAATTCAAATTCAAAACTCAAAATCCTCTGAAACTCCAAATGGCATTCAAATTCAAACAGGATGCATAGGATGCTTAGCTATAATTGTAAAACATTCCAAATAGGAAATTTGGGATGTTACGAACCTACCCACCTTAAGATGAATCTCGCCCTCGAGATTCGGGTTGGCTAGCAAATAGGTGCGGGTGGTCTCGAAGAAGGTCTTCTTCGCGCTCCCAGGTGGCTTCTTCCTCGGTGTGGTGACTCCACAGCACCTTGCAAAATTTGATGACCTTGCTGCGGGTGACTCTGCTCAGATCTCGAGAATTTGGACGGGTTTCTCCTTGTAGGTCAGATCTTTGTCAAGCTGTATGGCCTCTAGGGGCCTTGTGTCTCTCAATGGAACATCGGCCATGTCGGCATGACACTTCTTGGTGAGAAACATGGAAGACATCATGAACTCCGGACAATCCTTCCGCAATTCCAACTTTAAGCAACCTCTCCACGACGTTCGAGGATTTTGTAGGGGCCAATGAATCGGGTGCTAACTTTCCCTTGACACCAAACCTCTTGATTCCACGAAGTGAGAGACACGAAGATATGCTCGGTCTCCTACTTGTAAGTCACTTCCTTGCGCTTCTTGTCGGCATAACTCTTACTGTCTTGGTGTGCTATCTTGAGCCTGTCTCGAATCAACTTGACTTTCTCTTCGAATCCCTGATAAGGTCGGAACCGAAAAGTGATCGATCTCAACACTATCCCACAGCAATGGTGTTCTCGCACCTCCTCCCGTATAGAGCTTGAAGGGGCCATTTTGATTGGATTGATAACTGTTGTTGTATGAGAACTCTGCGTATGGCAAATTATCATCCCAGCTAGACCCATAGTCTAGCACACAAGCTCTCAACATGTCCTCCGAATCTGGTTGACTCTCTCGGTCATCCATCATGCTGCGGATGAAAAGGCATGCTGAATTCCAGCCTCGTACCCAAAGTTTCATGTAATCGCTTCCAAAACTTTGAGGTAAACTGCGTTCCTCTATCGACACGATTTTCCTCGGAACTCCATGCAGACATCGATCCTAGTCATGTATATCTTGGCCAACTTAGCACTGGTATAGGTAGTCTTCACGGGAATGAAGTGAGCTACCTTGGTCAAACGATCAACCACTACCCAGATAGAATCATAACCTGAGCGGGTCTGGGTAATCTGTGATGAAATCCATTCCAAGTTTCTCCCATTTCCAATCGGGAATCGGCAAAGGTTGAAGTAACCTTACGGCTTCGATGTTACGCCTTTACGTTGACAAACATCGCATACGGCTACGTACTCGGCAATATCCTTCTTCATACCTGTCCACTAGAAACTTTGCTTCAAATCCAGGTACATCTTGGTGTTGCCGGGGTGAATCGAGTATGGTGAATCATGAGCCTCCTGAAGAATTAGCTTCCTGAGTTCGGGATCATTGGGCACATAAATACGATCCTCGAACCATATAGTTCCGTGTTCATCCTTATAGAATCCTTTAGCTTTTCCTTCATCCATCTTTTGCTTTATCTCATCAATTTCCTTGTCCGACTTCTGGGCTTCACGAATCCTTTCGGCCAAAGTGGACTGTACTTCCAGAGTTGCAACAAATCCTCTTGGAACTATCTCGATCGGAGATCTACGAGGTCATCGACTAACTCACAGGGTAATCCTCCTGTTGTAAGAGTATTCACATAACTCTTACGGCTCAAAGCATCTGCTACAACATTAGCTTTACACGGGTGGTAATGCAATCTCATGTCATAGTCCTTTATCAACTCTAGCCATCTCCTCTGCACGAGGTTCAATTCCTTCTGCGTGAAAATATACTTCAAACTCTTGTGATCTGTGTAAACATCACAGCGATTTCCGATGAGGAAATGTCTCCAGTCTTGAGTGCATGCACTACGGCTGCTAACTCCAAATCATGTGTGGCATAATTCATCTCATGAGGTCGTAGTAGCTGCGGAGGCATAAGCTACAACTTTTCCTTCCTGCATTAATACTCCTCCGAGTCCTTGACGAGAAGCGTCTAATAAACCTGGTATTCCTTATGTATGTCAGCAAAATCAACTTTGGGGCTGTGACCAACCGTTTCTTCAATTCCTGAAAACTGGCTTCACATTCCTCGGTCCAAACATACTTGGCTTCCTTCTTCAACAGCTCAGTCATGGGCTTGGCAATCTTCGAGAAGTTCTCAATGAACCTCCGATAATATCCTGCGAGTCCGAGAAAACTGCGGATCTCCTTGGTGAGGTGGGTGACTGCCAATCGGTGGTGATTCAACCTTAGTGGGATCAACTGCTATTCCTTCTCCTGAAATAACATGTCCGAGGAATCCAACTTCCTTCACCAAAATTCACATTTGCTGAACTTGGCATACAACCGATGTTCTCGAAGTTTCTCGAACTAGGCGCAAATGTTCCTTATGCTCTTCCTCGCTCTTGGAAAATCAATATATCATTGATGAACACCACGACAAACTTGTCCAGATATTCCATAAATACCTTGTTCATCAAATTCATGAAGTACGCAGGAGCATTAGTCAATCCAAATGACATGACGGTATACTCATATAAACCATACCTGGTAGTGAATGCTGTTTTGGGTATATCCTTTTCACGAATCTTCAACTGATGATACCCTGATCGAAGATCGATCTTGGAGAATACCTTGGCTCCTACTAGCTGATCAAACAAGTCATTAATCATCAGCAGAGGGTACTTGTTCTTGATGGTTACTTCGTTCAATGCATGATAATCCACAACCATCCTCAAGCTTCCATCCTTCTTCTCTACCAAAAGAACTGGGGCTCCCCAAGGTGATGAGCTTGGACGAATATATCCTTTCTCCAATAAGTCATTAATTTGATCCTTGATCTCTTTCAACTCATTCGGTGGCATCTGATAGGGTCTCTTGGATATTGGGGCTGTGCCGGGCAATAACTCAATCAGAAATTCAATGTCCCTGTCCGGTGGCATTCCTGGTAATTCCTCCGGAAACACATCGGGAAAGTCTTGCACTACTGGCACTTTGTCACGCCCAATATGCGACCCTATCCAAAAGGAACTCGAAGGTCCCACCAAGGATAGACCCGCATATTGAAACGCTTTTGCAAGGTGGATATCATTACATCAACATTACATAATACATAGGGATACATACATAAGGCACAAACGCGACAAGAATACATCAACATCATACAAGATCAACATCCGACTACGGATGAAACATAAACAGAAACTCAAACGACATCCACCCTGCTAGCCCAGGCTGCCGACCTGGAACCTATCCCCTGATCGAAGAAGAAGCAGAAGAAGAACTCCAACACAAGCAAACATCGCTCTCACGTCATGATCATCGCAAACCTGAACCTGCAACTGGTGGTGTAGTAATCTGTGAGCCACGAGGACTCAGCAATCCCATTACCATGGGTATCAAGACTAGCAAAGCTTAAAGGGAAAGGAAGGGGTAAAGTGGTGAGGTTGCAGCAGCGACTAAGCATGATATGGTGGCTAACATACATAAATGAGGCGAGAAGAGAAACAAAGGGCGGTCGTCAACTAGTAATGATCAAGAAGTGATCCTGAACTCCTACTTACGTCGGACATAACCCGAAACCGTGTTCTCCTCTCGATCAACCCGAAAAGAGACACTCACGAGTTCGCACACGGTTGGTGTATTTTAAGCGAGATCAACTTCGGGTTTTCTACAACCGGACATTAACAAATTCCCATCGCCACATAACCGCGAGCACGGCTCTCGAAAGTTTATACCTGCAGGGTGTCCCAACAGCCCATGATAAGCTCGCGATCAACGAAGGATATTCCTTCTCCCGGAAGACCGATCAGTCTCGGAATCCGGCTACAAGACATTTCACAGCAATAAAACAAGACCAGCAAGACCTCCCGATGCGCCGACAATCCCGATAGGAGCTGCACATATCTCGTTCTCGAGGCAACACGGATGAGACTAGCTACGAGTAAAACCAACCCTCGGGTTGCCTCAAGGTGGCCCATGCAGTCAGCTCGGTTCGGGCCAGCACTTAGAGAAGCACTTGGTCGGGGGCTAAATAAAGATGACCCTCGAGAGAGCGACTCCCAAGGGAAAAGGTAGGTGGTGGTGAGGCAAATGGTAAAACCAATGTTGGGCCTTCTTTGGACGAGTCTTATTCAAAGCGAGCTGTCAAGGGGTCCCATAAATCACCCGACCGCGTTAGGGACGCAAAATCCGGGAACATAATACCGATATGGCGGAAACTAGGGTGGCAAGAGTGGAACAAAACACAGGCATAAGGCCGAGCCTTCCACCCTTTACCAAGTATATAGATGCATTAATTAAATAAGATATATTGTGATATCCCAACAAGTAATCATGTTCCAACAAGGAACAACATCTCCATGTTCCAACAAGGAACAAACTTCATCTTCACCTGCAACTAACAACGCTATAAGAGGGGCTGAGCAAAGCGGTAACATAGCCAAACAACGGTTTGCATAGGAAAGGTGTCAAAGGTTAGAGGCTGACATGGCAATTTGGGATGGCTTGATAAACAGGTAATAGGTAGCGCAGCATAGCGATAGAACGAAGCAACTAGCATAGCAATGGTAGTAGTGAGATCCAGGGTAGCGGTCATCTTGCCTGAAATCCCGCAAGGAAGAAGAATGAGTCCATGAAGAAGATGAACGAGTCCATGAAGAAGATGAACGGATGAAGCCGAACCAAGCGTAGACGAACGAATCCTCACGATCGCAAGCAAGCGGAACTAACAAGAAGAAGCACACAACATAGTAAACACACCACACATGAACATGACAAGATGCACAACAAACATGATGCATGACAAATCTAGATGAAGCTACTCATGGCAAGAGATGATGCAAACAAGAGCAACACCTCAAGGCAAGTTTAAATGAGGCCGGAAACAACATATAACAATTCCGGTAAGTCCTCATATGCAAATTTCGAAATTGGTCCAGATCTAAATAAACCTTATGTTCAAGTTGTTAAACAGAAAGTTAATATGCACCATGATGATCTACACGAAATTCTAGTCAAGTTACATATAAAGTTCATTTAATTCGGAGCTACGGCCTAGAAGATATGAGCAAAACAAGTTAAGCATGGCATTGATGCAAAATGCATACAAACATCAAGAAAACACCTCAAAACAAGGATGCAACATGATAATATGAAACTACATGCAAAATCAAGCAAGTTTCATATAGAGCACACTCAAAAGCAGACAGCGGTTCAACACATACACTCTATACAAGTTATAGCAACAATCATCCAAAACAGCAAGTAGGCATATTGCAAGCATCAAAACACTATGCTACAGAACCTCAATATAATAACAAAAGGCATGGGCATGATGTACAGGTAAAGCATTACAAAACATGAACACTGAACTATCTCCAGAAATCACTAGAACATGCTCAAAATGACATGGCAAGATTGCAACTTATAACAGTTTCAGGCATTACAGAAATTAACATCAGGTTGCAATGTTTAGAGCTATGAAACAACACGCTACAGGAACTTAACATGGAAAACAAAGGCATGGCATGAACCTACTAATTGCATAGAACAAAAGTCCTTTAGTGACCATAAGCCAAAAAGGATCAGAAGATATGATGGCACCCATGTAAACATGGCAAGTTTTATTACAGATTCATACATGGCAGGAACAACGATAAGTAGGCATGTTGGTGAGCTTGAACCACTCACCACAGAGCAAAACATGGCATGGCAAGGCAACCAACAGCAAGAATACATATTATAGAAGCTATACATGGCAAGAACAACATCATAGGGTGCATGGATCAACTACAACAACCTTGGCAAAATTGAATAAAATGTAAACAATCTGCCAGGAAACATTTTGTAGCAAAAGTAGAGCTCGATTGACTCAAGCTATGGCACTCCATAATTGCAAACAATGGCATGGATGGATAGAGCAAGACATGTTTAACAAAACATCCTTACTGAAGTATCTCAAAATATTCATGGAACTCTATGTAGCATCAAGTTAACATGGCATCAAAATATCAGCAAAACAGGGCTGAAATCAGCAACATCAGGACACCTAGTTTGCATGCTTGTGCTAGTCACCACATAGATCACAAAAATACATGGCATACACCCCTGGAAAGATAGCATGGCATATTACAAAACACATGTAGGGCTCAAGTCCATAGGATGCACACCTCAATCATGGCAAAAATGACAAAAGTGCATGTGCTGATAAAAATCAGAAACTAACATCACATAGCACTCTTCTAACAGCATTTTGGGCAACAATATGAGCTCAAATGAAAATGATGCAATGAGATGAAATGATCTACTCTTCGAGACGAACATTTTGACATATTACACGCGCAAAACGGAGCAACGATGACAGAGTTATGATGCAACGAAAATGCAACAAAATTACTGCAGATTTCGGGACTTAGGAAAAAATTGGACCTCGAGGAGAAAGTCAACGCGGGCACGCGAACCGAGGCTCGCCGGAGTTCGGCGCGGAGTTCGCGCCGAGTCGGGGAGAGGCAGGAGGGCGGAGAAGGCCGGGAGAGGCGGATCCGCCGGAAGAGGCGGGACGGCGGCGGCGATGGCGGCGCAGTGGTGTGGCAGCTTCGAGCTCGAGGCTCGGCGCCGCCGGGCGGCGGCGAGGCAGGGTGGTGGCGAGGCGAGGGCGGCGAGGCGAGGCCGAGGCTGGCGGCGGCGAAGCTCGGGAGCAAACCTGCATGGCGCCGCCACCGGCGAAGACGAGGCGGCGGCGCGGAGATCCGGTGATGCCGGGCGCCGGCAGGCGGCAGGCGGGCGGAGGCGGCGGGCGGGCGCGCGGCTCCGGCGAGGCGCGGAGCCAGCGGAGGCGGCGGGCGGCAACCGGGCAGGCGGGCGGCCGTGGGCTCGTAAGACATGCGTGAGGAGAGAGAGAGGGTGGCGGCGATGGCGTGTGAGTGGAGGAGGGGCGGCGGCGCTGAGGTGGCGGACCTCCGATTCGTCGGAGCGACGTGTGGCGGCTGGCTGGACACGTCCGTGAGTGCGGACGCGTCCGGTGGCTGCGGAGGAGCTAGACTAGGGTTTGGACTGCGAATTTTGGGAGGAGCACATATATATAGGTAGAGGGAGCTAGGAGAGTCCAAATGAGGTGCGGTTTTGGCCACGCGATCGTGATCGAGCGACCGAGAGCATGGAGGGAGTTTGTTGGGTTTTGGGCCACTTAGAAAGGGAGTTGGGCTGCAACAAAGAGGCTTTTGCGGTTACCGGTTAACCGTTGGAGTACCAAACGACCTCCAAATGGCACAAAACTTGACAGCGGTCTACGGTGCTATACCAAGGCCGCTTGACAAACCTCGGTCCATTCGAGACCGTTTAATACCCGCACATGAAAAGAGGTAAAAGGCGCGCGGGAAGCATAGGAGTGCGGATTGCAAAAGCGGACAACGGGAAAATGCTCGGATGCATGAGACGAACACATATGCAAAATGAAATGCGCATGATGACATGATATGAAATGCATATGATGACATGGCAAAGAGAGACACGCAAGCAAATGACATGGCAATGCTGACGAATAACTAACGGACACCTTGCGCATCGAATCCGGGGCGTTACAACACTCCTCCACTAACAAGAGATCTCGTCCCGAGATCTTAGGACCAAGACGGAAGGGAAAAAGGGATGAGGTGAAACAAGAACTCAATAGAAGAAACCAAGAATCGAGAGCACTCGAGAAGAAGAGGGGAACGACGAGAATGCCGAGAATCGAAAGCTCACGGAATCAGATAGACTATGAAACAACACAGTTAGAACGAGATAAGAAACGAATAAGACTGAAAGGATTTAGGTAGCACTCCGGCTGAAAATGAAAAAATAGAACAAGAAGTTCACAAGATGGGATGACACTTGATGAAGACATGACACAAAACCTCCGGAAAGAATTGAAAGAGTTGAAAGAAAAAAACGGAGTAGAAAAATGACAACTTGTGCCACGAATGAAACTGAAAGCATCTTTAGAAGGACGGTTTAAACGGAGTTGTTGAGAAAATTCAACAAAGAAAGAATAAGATTGTTGTGGACTTATGGAAAACATCTCAAAATCATAAGGTGATAACCGGCCACAAACGGAAATGATTAGATAGCTGAGAAGAACGAAGAAATGCAAAACTCCACTTCAAAAGAATACGGAGAATTAATTGCACTTCGAGATGCGAGAAGAAAAGATACTTGAACTCCTCCAACAAAATCTTGATGCACTCCTGAAGAAAGAATTAAAACATGAAGAACCGCCATGAAGAACTCCGGTAACGAAAAGGATGATGAGATAGAATGAAGGATGAAAGAATAAGATGAGCATTGCGATGATTTAGACGGAGGTTCTGACGAGATGGCCGAGGAAATTCGAACTCCGGAAGAGAAAAGATTAAAACACTTGGAACTAGAATTTATTCCTCAAGAATAAACTCCGAAGAAAGGGATTACTCACTTGGATGAAATAAAAATAAGATCTATTGTATGCTTATCCTTCATCAAATTAAATTGATGACCAACAATGGATTTTGCATATTACTTATTCTTCTTGAAAAAGAATTAAGGGAAAAATGGCGCAAAACTTGAGAAAGTCTTCATGAACCACCGGTAGAATTGAAAAGAAACGAACGAATTGATACGATACCAACAGAAAAGAAATCTTGAACGAACCACCGTTAGGAATGAAAATGAACGAAGAAAAGAGAACGAATCACCGGAAAGAATTAGAAACCACGAAGATACTTGAGGGAATTAAAATGCAAGAGAACAAAGAGATCGCGAACTGACAGAAGAATACTTGAACGAAGCACCGGAAGAATATTGAGATGAACGAAGGGGCACGAATATAGAATAATTGGAGAACGAATCTGAAAACTTAGAATGAAGAAATCTTCTGAAATGGAGGCCTCCGGATAATCGAGAGGGAAAGCAATCCCTGAAATACTCCGGATGTATGAAAAGAATTTCACAACTGGAAACAACTAGATAGGATAACATCGAGCTAGCACCATGAACTTCCGGGAGAACGGACAAGATTTAAGAGAAACTCTACTTCGGTCTTCCAATGACGACGAGAAACACCACAAAAATTAAAGAGATACTCCGGGAGAATGAAAAACAGAGAGGTTGAGCCAACAATGAAATGATTCGAAATCGATCTTGGAAAAGCATCTGACTGATGAAATACATACTTACGTCACACTTGAAAAGAATTGAGAATAGCTCCGGGGAAATTAGAAGAGTCAGGTAAGATCCTGGGAAAAGACCTGTGGGTTAGGGCCCACTGAAGAGATAACACCGTTGAAAAGGGATGTTGAACAGATAGATGATACACCGGAACAATTGAAATATTAGAATGAGGTGATAACCTCGAATTAATTGGAACACAGACGAATCTCCTGAGATGTCTTCGGAACTCCGGAATGAAAAATTGGCGCGAGGCGAACGAGCAAAGAGAACACTTCGAAGGAAAAGAATATGATCAACACCGAAAACTTGAATTGAATCCACCGGAAAAGAGATGAGGAATGTCAAGCAAAAGAGAATTCACCGGTTGAAATAATTGAGGGAAGACTGAAAAGGCTCCGCGTGAAAGAAATTGATTGCTCGAATAAAGACTCAGACTCCGGAAAAGAAAGGGGTGGGAGGGCGGGAAAAACAAAAGCAACTTGGAACGGGGAACGGACGAATATCTTGAAGAGAAAACACCGATTGAAATCATTAAGGAGAGAGAGAGCAAAAACTTCACACGAGTAGGATGGATACTCGATTACGGACTCCGGTTCCGAGAAGAAGAAGGGTGGGTGGGTGGGAAAAACAAGGACAACTTCAGACAAGGAAAAAACAACGACGTCGGAGGAAGAACTGAGGATTGAGCTTGGCAACAATGGAGAGGGTCGAAACACCTTGATGAGAAATGCGTCGGATAAAAGAGCAGAGGGCCAATGATCGGAAAAACCAACTGCGTGATCCTAAAGAAAAATTTGAAGGGAAGAGAAGTAATTCAAAACACCTACGTCAAGATTCCTCACCAGAGCGACGAAGGGGCAGAGGAGTAAAAAGAATTCCTACTCTCCGATATAACTAGACTCCGAAAAGTTTTTTTCTAGACTCAACAACGGCCAAACTACACGATCAATCAAGGGGGCTCCTAGGGTCGGTCGAGGCTCTGATACCAACTTGTCACGCCCATTATGCGACCCTATCCAAAAGGAACTCGAAGGTCACACCAAGGATAGACCCGCATATTGAAACGCTTTTGCAAGGTGGATATCATTACATCAACATTACATAATACATAAGGATACATACATAAGGCACAAACGCCACAAGAATACATCAACATCATACAAGATCAACATCCGACTACGGATGAAACATAAACAGAAACTCAAACGACATCCACCCTGCTAGCCCAGGCTGCCGACCTGGAACCTATCCCCTGATCGAAGAAGAAGCAGAAGAAGAACTCCAACACAAGCAAACATCGCTCTCACGTCATGATCATCGCAAACCTGAACCTGCAACTGGTGGTGTAGTAATCTGTGAGCCACGAGGACTCAGCAATCCCATTACCATGGGTATCAAGACTAGCAAAGCTTAAAGGGAAAGGAAGGGGTAAAGTGGTGAGGTTGCAGCAGCGACTAAGCATGATATGGTGGCTAACATACGCAAATGAGGCGAGAAGAGAAACAAAGGCGGTCGTCAACTAGTAATGATCAAGAAGTGATCTTGAACTCCTACTTACGTCGAGACATAACCCGAAACCGTGTTCTCCTCTCGATCAACCCGAAAAGAGACACTCACGAGTTACGCTACGGTTGGTGTATTTTAAGCGAGATCAACCGGGTTTTCTACAACCGGACATTAACAAATTCCCATCTGCCACATAACCGCGGGCACGGCTCTCGAAAGTTTATACCCTGCAGGGTGTCCCAACTTAGCCCATGATAAGCTCTCGCGATCAACGAAGGATATTCCTTCTCCCGGAAGACCCGATCAGTCTCGGAATCCGGCTACAAGACATTCACAGCAATAAAACAAGACCAGCAAGACCTCCCGATCGCCGACAATCCCGATAGGAGCTGCACATATCTCGTTCTCGAGGGCAACACCGGATGAGACTAGCTACGAGTAAAACCAACCCTCGGGTTGCCTCAAGGTGGCCCCAGCAGTAGCTCGGTTCGGGCCAGCACTTAGAGAAGCACCGGTCGGGGGGCTAAATAAAGATGACCCTCGAGAGAGCGACTCCCAAGGGAAAAGGTAGGTGGTGGTGAGGCAAATGGTAAAACCAATGTTGGGCCTTCTTTGGACGAGTCTTATTCAAAGCGAGCTGTCAAGGGGTCCCATAAATCACCCGACGCGTTAGGGACGCAAAATCCGGGAACATAATACCGATATAGCGGAAACTAGGGTGGCAAGAGTGGAACAAAACACCAGGCATAAGGCCGAGCCTTCCACCCTTTACCAAGTATATAGATGCATTAATTAAATAAGATATATTGTGATATCCCAACAAGTAATCATGTTCCAACAAGGAACAACATCTCCATGTTCAACAAGGAACAAACTTCATCTTCACCTGCAACTAACAACGCTATAAGAGGGCTGAGCAAAGCGGTAACATAGCCAAACAACGGTTTGCATAGGAAAGGTGTCAAAGGTTAGAGGCTGACATGGCAATTTGGGATGGCTTGATAAGCAGGTAATAGGTAGCGCAGCATAGCGATAGAAACGAAGCAACTAGCATAGCAATGGTAGTAGTGAGATCCAGGGTAGCGGTCATCTTGCCTGAAATCCGCAAGGAAGAAGAATGAGTCCATGAAGAAGATGAACGAGTCCATGAAGAAGATGAGCGGATGAAGCCGAACCAAGCGTGAGCGAGCGAATCCTCACGATCGCATAGCGAAGCGGAACTAACAAGAAGAAGCACACAACATAGTAAACACACCACACATGAACATGACAAGATGCACAACAAACATGATGCATGACAAATCTATATGAAGCTACTCATGGCAAGAGATGATGCAAACAAGAGCAACACCTCAAGGCAAGTTTAAATGAGGCCGGAAACAACATATAACAATTCGGTAAGTCCTCATATGCAAATTTCGAAATTGGTCCAGATCTAAATAAACCTTATGTTCAAGTTGTTAAACAGAAAGTTAATATGCACCATGATGATCTACACGAAATTCTAGTCAAGTTACATATAAAGTTCATTTAATTCGGAGCTACGGCCTAGAAGATATGAGCAAAACAAGTTAAGCATGGCATTGATGCAAAATGCATACAAACATCAAGCAAACACCTCAAAACAAGGATGCAACATGATAATATGAAACTACATGCAAAATCAAGCAAGTTTCATATAGAGCACACTCAAAACGGAGCAACGGTTCAACACATACACTCTATACAAGTTATAGCAACAATCTGTCCAAAACAGCAAGTAGGCATATTGCAAGCATCAAAACACTATGCTACAGAACCTCAATATAATAACAAAAGGCATGGGCATGATGTACAGGTAAAGCATTACAAAACATGAACACTGAACTATCTCCAGAAATCACTAGAACATGCTCAAAATGACATGGCAAGATTGCAACTTATAACAGTTTCAGGCATTACAGAAATTAACATCAGGTTGCAATGTTTAGAGCTATGAAACAACACGCTACAGGAACTTAACATGGCAAACAAAGGCATGGCATGAACCTACTAATTGCATAGAACAAAAGTCCTTTAGTGACCATAAGCCAAAAAGGATCAGAAGATATGATGGCACCCATGTAAACATGGCAAGTTTTATTACAGATTCATACATGGCAGGAACAACGATAAGTAGGCATGTTGGTGAGCTTGAACCACTCACCACAGAGCAAAACATGGCATGGCAAGGCAACCAACAGCAATAAGACATATTATAGAAGCTATACATGGCAAGAACAACATCATAGGGTGCATGGATCAACTACAACAACCTTGGCAAAATTGAATAACATGTAAACAATCTGCCAGGAAACATTTTGTAGCAAAAGTAGAGCTCGATTGACTCAAGCTATGGCACTCCATAATTGCAAACAAGGGCATGGATGGATAGAGCAAGACATGTTTAACAAAACATCCTTACTGAAGTATCTCAAAATATGCATGGAACTCTATGTAGCATCAAGTTAACATGACATCAAAATATCAGCAAAACAGGGCTGAAATCAGCAACATCAGGACACCTAGTTTGCATGCTTGTGCTAGTCACCACATAGATCACAAAAATACATGGCATACACCCCTGGAAAGATAGCATGGCATATTACAAAACACATGTAGGGCTCAAGTCCATAGGATGCACACCTCAATCATGGCAAAAATGACAAAGTGCATGTGCTGATAAAAATCAGAAACTAACATCACATAGCACTCTTCTAACAGCATTTCGGGCATCAATATGAGCTCAAATGAAAATTATGCAATGAGATGAAATGATCTACTCTTCGAGTCGAACATTTTGACATATTACATGCGCAAAACGGAGCAACGATGACAGAGTTATGATGCAACGAAAATGCAACAAAATTACTGCAGATTTCGGGACTTAGAGGAAAAAATTGGACCTCGAGGAGAAAGTCAACGCGGGCACGCGAACCGAGGCTCGCCGGAGTTCGGCGCCGGAGTCGGGGGAGAGGCCGGGGAGGGCCGGAGAAGGCCGGAGAGAGGCGGATCCGGCCGGATCGGGACCGGACAGCGGCGAGCTCGAGCTCGGGCTCGGCGCCCATGGCGGGCGGCGGGCGAGGCAGGTGGTGGGCGAGGCGAGGGCGGCGAGGGAGGCCGAGGCTGGCTGGCGGCGAAGCTCGGGAGCACACTGTGGCGGCGCCTGCCACCGGCGGCGACGAGGGGGCGGCGGCGGAGATCCGGCGGCGGTCGGGCGCTGCCGGCGGCGCGGCCGGGCGGAGGCGGCGGCGGGCGCGCGGCTCCGGCGAGGCGCGGAGCCCAGGAGGCGGCGGGCGGCGACCGGGCAGGCGGGCGGCCGTGGGCCCAGAGGCCGCGCGGCGGGAGAAAGAGAGGGTGGCGGCGTGGCGGCGGTTGAGTGGAGGAGGGGCGGTGGCGCTGAGGTGGCGGCCTCCGATTCGTCGGAGCGACGTGGCGGCGGCTGCTGGACACGTCCGGCGGGGTGCGGACGCGTCCGGTGGCTGCGGGAGGAGCTAGACTAGGGTTTGGACTGCGAATTTTCGGGAGGAGCACATATATATAGGTAGAGGGAGCTAGGAGAGTCCAAATGAGGTGCGGTTTTCGGCCACGCGATCGTGATCGAACGACCGAGAGCATGGAGGGGAGTTTGCTGGGTTTTGGGCCACTTAGAAAGGGGATTTGGGCTGCAACAAAAGAGGCTTTTGCGGTTACCCGGTTAGCCGTTGGAGTACCAAACGACCTCCAAATGGCACAAAACTTGACAGGCGGTCTACCGGTGCTATACCAAGGCCGCTTGACAAACCTCGGTCCATTCCGAGACCGTTTAATACCCGCACATGAAAAGAGGTAAAAGGGGGCGCCGGGAAGCATAGGAGTGCCGGATTGCAAAACGGACAATGGGGAAAATGCCCGGATGCATGAGACGAACACATATGCAAAATGAAATGCGCATGATGACATGATATGAAATGCATATGATGACATGGCAAAGAGAGACACATAAGCAAATGAGATGGCAATCTTGACGAGTGGCCCAGCGGACACTGGCGATCGAATCCGGGCGTTACACTTCCTCTGAACAACTCCGTGAGGGAATTCACTGATTCTTCATCTGGCTGTGCTGGCTACATACTTGATCCTCTTACGCTCCGGGGTGGTGAGCAGAATAGACTTCTTGGGCACGATCTATGTTTCCCTCAATTTAATCAACCAATCCATGCCTAGGATTACATCCAAGGTCTGGGTTTCCAACACTATGAGGTCCGCGGAAATTTATGGTTCCCGATGTTGAGGTTGCATGACAGCCTAAGCCTGCCATCATTTCTCCTCCTGCTGAGGCCGAGCCGAAGGGGCTTCTAAGGGTTTTAGAGGGCAACCCGTACTTTTCCACAACTACCCTTGATATGAATGAATCGTTGCACGAGAATCAAAAGTACCAATACTGAGCGTGAATTCAATAAAACTTACCAACCACGTTGTACGGCTGATCATAGGCGTCCTCCACGTTGATGTGGTTCACCGAGCACGAGGGAGCGGATTGGGCTTCTTCGCTGAGCCTCCATTGCCATTTCCATTCCTCTGCTTGGCCTCCGGGCAGTCGGTGGCATAGTGCCCTGTCTTCGGCACTTGAAGCGGTGATGTGGCTCAGATCCTTGAACCGGGCAGAAGCGGTGCTGATTGCCATTACCGTTTCCATTGCCATTGCCATGGCCTGACTTGTTGTCCTGGCTGCGGTTGTTCCCATTTCCTCCATGGTTATGACCTCCATGGTTATGATGGGTGTGCCCTCCTGAGTATGGTGCATAACGGGGCTTCTGCTGAGCTCCCGAGTTGTGCTTCCCCTGGCTGTACTTCCGCTTGCGGCTTTCTATCTGCTGCTGCTTGCCTTCAAGTATGGTGGCCTTGTCTACCAGCTCCTGGTAGTTGTTGAAGGTAGCCACAATAAGCTGCATACTCAGCTCGTCGTTGAGTCCCTCAAGGAACTTCTCCTGCTTTGCGGCATCTGTGGCCACATCATCCGGGGCATAGCTGGCTAGCTTGCTGAACTCATCCATGTACTGTGCCACAGTACGGTTCCCCTGGCGTAAGTTGCGGAACTCACGCTTCTTCAGACTCATGGCTCCGGTGAGACATGAGCGGTGCGAAAAGGCTCTTGGAACTGATCCCATGTGATGGCACCAATGGGATAAGTGGCGGTGTAGTTCTCCCACCAAGAAGCTGCAGGTCCATCAAGTTGATGTGACAAAGCGCACCTTCTCCGCATCAGTGCATCCAACAGTGATTAGCTCTCTTCCGACTTTGCGGAGCCAATCGTCACCACAATCGGCTCGGTGCTACTAGAGAACATGGCGGATTCAGCCTCGAGAATCGAGTCAAGTTGTCCACGGGGTGGTGGCGGTGGATTGTTGGCGTTGTTGTTCGATTACGGATGAGTAGCTGCATAAGGGCATTCTGCTGCTTTGGAGCAGCTGGGTGAGCTCGGCGGAAAACCGATTGTCACGTCTCGGAGGCATCTGGTGTTTTGGAGTGGATGAGAAAATTAGAATAGAACAATGGTCTATGAGAAATAACACTACCCATATGAATGCACAATCATAACACACCAATCATTTATTCATTCCACTCAAACATGGTTCAAACTCGATTACAAAAGCTCATGACTAATCGAAAATATCGGCCTAACTGATCGACGAAAAAGTAAAAGATAACATGGGGGTCGACTAAAAAGTCTTCATCAATAATCCTTGCATCCTCTGTTGTGGCGTCTCCTCTTGTGACTTCCTTCAGTGGAACTCCCTTCATAATCCTGATCATTACTCACGAGGGGTCCTTCATCTCCACTCGGATAAAGGTCCTCTCCCAAGTCCATCTTTTCCTCTATCGCGGCAAGCTTCATCTTGGTCGTCATTGTCTCCATGAAGTCCGCGACTTCTTCCTCATGGTTAAGGAAGTCTGCGTGCCTTCTCCTCCAGTTCAGTTCACGGAACAAAAGCTTCCGTGTGTCTTGAGTTACTGGCGAGTCTGAATCTCCTGTTTCCTGAGAAGACACTCCAAGTCCTGGATGTACGAGAGAATGGAGTCGTCCTCCACGGTACGGATGATATCTCCATTCCTTGCCCTGCGAGAAACCATGGCGAGGTCTGAGGGATCGAGCTCGGCCCTGTACTCCTCTCGGAGATGTCCAAGTGTTCGATAGATCGCCACGTCCCTTCCGATGATCCAGTTGAACTCGGTGAACTCAAAGTCAATAGGCTCCGTGTGTCCTCCGAAGGTTCTCCCTGGGATATGCACTTCAATCCTGTAGCGGGTGTCCGTCGGAAGTGCGTTGGTTGGCTTCCCGGTGATCGAGGGCAGAGCAATCTTCAGCTTCTTCACCATCTGGACCAGCTTCCTGCTGAAGGGCATCGTCTCATCGGGCTGGCAAAACTCCGGTAGCAAAACTAGGGTGAACTCGACAGCCATCTAGAATGTTGAAAATCGGAGACGAGTTAGAAATGAACAGGGGAGAATTACGGAATGATAAGGATATAAAGTAAATGGTCTCTTCCTATGGCTTTCCGATCCTAGGGGTTACGATCCCACGGTCAGCGTGTGCTCGATACCATCTCTGAGCGACTGACCCAAAATCGGTCAAATCTACGTATGCATACCATCCCAAGATCATCTTTGGTACTCACGAGTACATCGATAAAGTAATCAAAGTTCAATCACACCTGAATATTATTACACGTTTCTCATATAGAGTCTTTATTACAAGGGAATAAATTCGGCTCAAGGCCAACTCATGAGAAATAAACTACTAATGCTGCGGAGCGTAGAAGATAATCGAGTCCATCCGACTCCAAAGGGCAATCGCAAGCGCGGGCGTAGCCTCACTCGATCGGAATATACCTCGCAACATAAGGCGTTGCAGCCATGTAGGTCAGCTTTTGAATAAGTGGCAAGTCATGAAGAATAACAATAATAAAGTTACTAACACTATATGCATTTTGGCTGTGGAGCTCTAAGTTTCATCATTTTGCGAAAAGCAAATTTTTCCCTACTACAAGTGGACTTGCTTGCAAATTACTACAATTCTTGGTAGTTATTGTGATGGTTCCGCCAACCAATATCTCGTTCCCAAATTATTAAGTCATAAAACCCTCAAATTAATTTATTAGTTTTAGTGTTGAGATTTCGAATACTTCCAAGTTCCAGAGGCTCAAATTGTCCGTAACGGGGACACGGCTAATCGATTAGATCTTTAACTCTGCAGAGGTTTAGCACTTTTCCGCAAGAATCATTCCCTCCTTTAAAGTCTTCGCACTTCATGGTGTTTGAAGGCGGGGACGAATGAAACAGGTCTTCCAAAGAGTTCTTCAGCTCTGCCGGTACCCATCAATCCTACCGTTCTTCTACATCTCGTAGTACCGTCCAGCCAGCGTCACTACTAAGGTTAACCCAGCGAGCCCATAATGGCTTGCGGCTGCACAGTAAGCTTCGGTCATGGGGCATCCATCCTTCTCTTCGTGGCTGGGTGAAGCTTTCCGCAAGATGTCATGGCACTTCTCCATGCATCCCGGCCAACCACTGGGTTCTCCAGGGTGCCCGTCAACCATCCTCCACCCAGTAGTGAATTTCGAAGTCCATCTTGATCATTGTAGTTCATGGGGTTGTCATCATCATTGACTCTCACATCTTGCTTATGAATTTCACTCAACCAAAACCCGTCTACGAGCATAGCAAAGTAAACTACTTCGTCCCGGGGGTCATGGTAACAAGGGGATTGGTTCATCCTACCACATGATACTACTCAAGATTAATAACTTCAAAATTTCAACTACTGCATGCATGGTGGGGTGGTGACAATTCTAATGCACAAAAACATAGGTATAGAAAATAACATGATCAAAACTTGCCTTGCTGATGATCCTCGTAAGCTAAAGATTCGTAGTAGCAAGCTTCGCACTCCGGAAACTCTACCGAGACAAACAATAATCACAATAAGCATATAACATAGGATCACATAATACAATAGCATAACAATAGCAACACAACACACCAAAACAACCAAATCAAAATCCAAAGGGAAAACTCAAAGAAAACCAACTCAAATTTCCTACTTCAAACAATAACTAGAATAGTTTTATATAATAAATTTTTTTCTAACATAACCTAATCATGGTTTTATGTTAAATTAACAGAAAAGATTTCATTAATCAACTAGGAGCAAAAAGAATTAATTTAAAAGCTATTATAAAACTCCTTTTAGGCCTAATCCAATTTCTATTAAGAAAAATAAAATAAAACTTTTATTTATTATAAATAAAAGTTCATCCATTAAAGTGACAGAAACTATCCTAGAATAATCAATCACATGTTAAAACTAAATTTATTTACTAATTAAATTAATAGGAAAACAGTAGCTAGTTAATTAATTAGGATTAACAAGATTCTGCTTAAAACTATTTTTTGTTAATCCTAAAATACCCAAATTAATTTATATGGTTTGGCAATGTCAAAATAAAGTTGGGCCAAAAGAATCATCCAAAAATAATTTTTCTAACTCAAGTTATAGCAGATTTACTATTCTGGCTAAAACTAAAATAAAGCAATTTTAATTAATTTTAACATAGCTAAATATATATTCTGCAAAAACTTTAGAAAATTTGCAAACCAACAAAAAACGAATCACCTAAAAATAATAAACAGAATAAAAGATATGAATTTTTCAAAACAGGAACTATTCTGTTAAAACAGAAAACAAAAATAAAAGAAAAAGGGCCTAATGGGCCTAAACTGTGCACTGAGCGTAATATAACCTAAAAGGGCCTCGGGTTAGACTAAAACGGGCCGGCTCAAAAATAAAAACCTAACTTAAAAATAAACAGACGAACCGGGCGGTTTTATTTAAAACGTACCCCTTGAGGTCTAATCCTATTATTCATCACGCATCGGACGGGGAGGGACTCGATGACTTACCGGCGCCGGCGGCGGTGGCGGCGGCGGCGAGTGCGTTGAGGCTCGGTCGTCGGGAGGTCGATGGAGTGGCTCGGCGGGTCTTGGCGACGAGGAGCTCTTGGTGGAGTCGGGGAGATCGGGAGGATGTAGGCGCGGCGGCGAAAATGGCGGCGGCGGATGGCTCGGCTCCGCGAGCTCGTCTGAGAGAAGGAGGGGTCGCGAGGGCTAGGGGGGATGGGGGTGAGGCGAGGGCTTAAATAGGCGGGGCCTCGGCCTTGCTTGAAGCGATCGGGAGGATCGGGATCCGGATCTTGAGGATCCGCGATCGGCGGCGTGTGACAGTGGCGTGGGGCGGGGGTTGAAGGCAGGCGGGGCCACCTGCCGAGAGAGAGAGAGAGAGGTGCGGGCGGCGGGTGGCCGAGCCCAAGGGTTTCAGGCGAGGGTGAGGTGAGGCGGTTGGCTGGCCTCATTGAAATTGGTGTTGGGCGGCTTAGTGGGCTTTGGTGGTGGGGTTTTTGCTGGCTGGGCAGGGACTGGTGGCGCTGGGGGTTTTTCTATTTTTTGAAATTTATTTTTTAATAAAACAAAACAGATATAACTTAATATATATAAATATTTTATATAGGGTATATATATACCAAAATGATCGGGAATATTCCTATGATTTGAACATTTTCCAAAGGCAAAATCCAAACTTTATAAAATCCATTTTTCAAATTCAAATAAAATTCAGATTTGAATCCAAAACTTTTGGCAATGTTTTCTCTGATATTTTTGGAGTGTCATGTTTTACTCCTCTCATACTTTTGATCAAGTATTTATCAGGCTTAGTTTTTGAAATGTTTCCCACTTGCCAAAGTTTGAATTCAAATTCAAAACTCAAAATCCTCTGAAACTCCAAATGGCATTCAAATTCAAACAGGATGCATAGGATGCTTAGCTATAATTGTAAAACATTCCAAATAGGAAATTTGGGATGTTACATTTAATATACCTTTTTATATTATTTTTGGGACTAACCTATTAACCGGAAGCCCAGTGCAAATTGCTGTTTTTTTGCCTATCTCAGTGTTCCGCAGAAAAGGAATATCAAATGGAATCCAAACGGAATGAAACCTTCGCGCGGATCGTTTTTGGAACAAATGCAATCCAGAAGACTTGGAGTGGACGTCAAGTAAGCAATGAGGTAGCCATGAGGTAGGAGGGCGCGCCCAAGGGGTAGGCGCGCCCCCACCCTCGTGGGCCCCTTGTGGCTCCACCGACCTACTTCTTTCGCCTATATATACTCATACACCCTGAAAACATCTAGGAGCACCACGAAACCCTATTTCCACCGCCGCAACCTTCTGTACCCATGAGATCCCATCTTGGGGCCTTTTCCGGCGCTCCGCCAGAGGGGAAAATCGATGACGGAGGGCTTCTACATCAACACCATAGCCTCTCTGATGATGTGTGAGTAGTTTACCACGGACCTTCGGGTCCATAGTTATTAGCTAGATGGCTTCTTCTCTCTCTTTGGATCTCAATACAAGGTTCTCCTCGATCTTCTTGGAGATCTATTCGATGTAATTCTTTTTGCAGTGTGTTTGTCGAGATCCGATGAATTGTGGGCCTATGATCAAGATTATCTATGAATAATATTTGATTCTTCTCTGAATTATTTTATGCATGATTTAAATATCTTTGCAAGTCTCTTCGAATTATAGGTTTAGATTGGCCTACTAGATTGATCTTTCTTGCAATGGGAGAAGTGCTTAGCTTTGGGTTCAATCTTGCGGTGTCCTTTCCCAGTGACAGTAGGGGCAACAAGGCACGTATTGTATTGTTGCCATTGAGGATAAAAATATGGGGTTTATATCATATTGCTTGAGTTTATCCCTCTACATCATGTCATCTTGCTTAATGCGTTATTCTGTTCTTATGAACTTAATACTCTAGATGCATGCTGGATAGCGGTCGATGTGTGGAGTAATAGTAGTAGATGCAGAATCGTTTCGGTCTACTTATCACTGACGTGATGCCTATGTTCATGATCATGCCTAGATATTCTCATAACTATGCACTTTTGTATCAATTGCTCGACAGTAATTTGTTCACCCACCGTAATACTTATGCTATCTTGAGAGAAGCCACTAGGGAAACCTATAGCCCCGGGATCTACTTTACATCATATAAGTTTCCAATCTACAATTCTAGTTTACTATTTATTTTGCAATCTTAACTTTCCAATCTATACAACAAAAATACCAAAAATATTTATCTTATTACCGTTATCAGATCTCACTTTTGCAAGTGGCCGTGAAGGGATTGGCAACCCCTTTATCGCGTTGGTTGCAAGGTTCTTGATTGTTTGTGCGGGTACTATGCACTTGCGTGTATTCTCCTACTGGATTGATAACTTGGTTCTCAAAAACTGAGGGAAATACTTACGCTACTTTTCTGCATCACCCTTTCCTCTTCAAGGGAAAACCAACGCATGCTCAAGAGGTAGCAAGAAGGATTTCTGGCACCGTTGCCGGGGAGATCTACACCAAGTCAAGACATACCAAGTACCCATCACAAACTCTTATCCCTCGCATTAGATTATTTGCCATTTGCCTCTCGTTTTCCTCTCCCCCACTTCACCTTTGACGTTTTATTCGCCCCTCTTTTCCGTTCGCCTTTTTCTCGTTAGATCTTTTGTTGCTTGTGTTGCCATGTGCCTTCTATATGCTTGCATCTTCGCTTGCGGAAAATCTATTATGATGGATCCTCATCCTCTTGCTAATCTTTTTAATAGATCCAGTTATGATGAACCTATTGCTAGTGAGTTTTGTGCACTAGATTATCTTTATGAGGTTTTGCTTGAAATTCATGAATCTGAAAATTGTGATGAGGTGTTGAAAGAAGAAACTTATGAAGTAATTCACGATAGCTCCTTGAATGAAAAGCATGATTGCAATGATATTATTATAAATTCTATTAATGTCAGTTGTGTTAATGATATGCAAAATCGTAAGCTTGGGGATGCTAGTTTCGCTATGTCCACTATTTGTTGCAATGATCATGATTGGAGTGATTCTTCTTACAATCTTGAAAATTTATTTAAGCCCCATGATGACTATGAGATTGATAATAATGTTTGCAATAATACTGAAATTGGGTTTGGAAGAGTGTCAACTTTAGATCCCACATATTTGGATAATGTTCAATCTTATGAAGTTTTTGATAAAAGTGGGTTTGGAGAGGTCATGACTTTAGTTAATGATATTCCCACTATTTTGGAAGAGTGTCAACTTTGCATGCATGTGGATCATGTGGAGAAAATTTTATGTGAGAGCTATATTGTTGAATTTGAATATGATTCCACATGTAATTATTATGAGAGAGGAAAATATGGTTGTAGAAATTTTCATGTTACAAAATTACCTCTCGTTATGTTGAGATTGCTATTGTTTCTTTCCACTTCCTTGCATATGCTAGTTTTTGCTTGCTATGATAATTTGTTTGCCTATAAGATGCCTATGCATAGGAATTATGATATACTTAGATGTGTTTGTCACGTGTTTTATGATGCTCTCTTTGCGCTTCAATTCTTGTCTTTCATGTGAGCATCATTGAAATCTCTATGCCTAGCTAGGGTCGTTAAACGATAGCGCTTGTTAGGAGGCAACCCAATTTTATTTTTGTCCTTGCTTTTTGGTTCTGTTTAGTAATAAATAATTCATCTAGCTTCTGTTTATATGTGCTTTTATGTTTTAATTAGTGTTTGTGCCAAGTAGAACCTTTGGGAAGACTTGGGTGAAGTCTTTATGATCTTGGTGTAAAAAACAGAAACTTTAGCGCTCACGAGATTAGCTGCCATTTTTTACTGGAGAGTGCTTTCAGGTTGATTCTTTTTGTAGATGTTAATAGACAAATTCCTCACATCCACCTATTTATTTCAGAATTTTTGGAGTTACAGAAGTATACGTTTGATACAGATTGCTACAGACTATTCTGTTTTTGACATATTCTGTTTTTCGTGTGTTGTTTGCTTATTTTGATGAATCTATGGCTAGTATCGAGGGGTATGAACCATAGAGAAGTTGGAATACATTAGGTTTAACATTAATATAAATAATTAATGAGTTCATTACAGTAATTTATAGTGGTGATTTGTTTTCTTATACTAACGGAGCTCATGAGATTTTCTGTTGAGTTTTGTGTTGTGAAGTTTTCAAGTTTTTGGGTAAAGATTTGATGGATTATGGAATAAGGAGTGGCAAGAGCCTAAGCTTGGGGATGCCCAAGGCACCCCAAGGTAAAATTCAAGGACAAACAAAAGCCTAAGCTTGGGGATGCCCGGAAGGCATCCCTCTTTAAATCTTAAATCTATCGGTAACTTTACTTGAGGCTATTTTTCTATTCACCACATGATATGTGTTATGCTTGGAGCGTCTTGTATGATTTGAGTCTTTGCGTTTTAGTTTACCGCAATCATCCTTTCTGTACACACCTTTTGGGAGAGACACACATGAATCGGAATTTATTAGAATACTCTATGTGCTTCACTTACATATTTTGAGCTAGATAATTTTGCTCTAGTGCTTCACTTATATTTTTTAGAGCACAGTGGTGGTTTTATTTTACTTTATAGAAATTATTGATCTCTCATGATTCACTTGCATTATTTTGAGAGTCTTTTATAACAGCATGGTAATGTGCTTTGGCTATAAAATTAGTCCTAATATGACAGGCATTCAAGATGGGTATGATAAAAACTTTCATCTAGAGTGCATTGAATACTATAATACTTGATAGATGTTTTGAGATATAAAGGTGGTACTGTTAGAGTCATGCTAGTTGGGCAATTGCGAAATTGAGAAATACTTGCGTTAAAGTTGGCAAGTCCCGTAGCATGCACGCATGGTAAACGTTGTGCAACAAATTTGAAGCATGGGGTGTTCTTTTGAGTGCTTTCCTTATGAGTGGTGGTCGGGGACGAGCGATGGTGCTTCCCTACCAATCTATCCCTCTAGGGGCATGCGTAGTAGTACTTTACTTTGAGGGCTGATGACCCACAAGTATAGGGGATCTATCATAGTCCTTTCGATAAGTAAGAGTGTCGAACCCAACCAGGAGCAGAAGGAAATGATAAGTGGTTTTATCAAGGTATTCTCTGCAAGCACTGAAATTATCGGTAACAGGTAGTTTTGTGATAAGGTAATTTGTAACGGGTAACAAGTAATGAAAGTAAAGAAGGTGCAGCAAGATGGCCCAATCCTTTTTGTAGCAAAGGACAATCCTGGACAAACTCTTATATAGAGAAAAGCACTCCCGAGGACACATGGGAATTATCGCCAAGCTATTTTTCATCACGCTCATATGATTCGCGTTCGTTACTTTGATAATTTGGTATGTGGGTGGACCGGTGCTTACGTGCTGTCCTTACTTGGACAAGCATCCCACTTATGATTAAACCCTATTGCAAGCATCCTCAACTACAAAAGAAATATTAAGGTAGACCTAACCATAGCATGAAACATATGGATCCAAATCAGCCCCTTACGAAGCAACTCATAAACTAGGGTTTAAGCTTCTGTCACTCTAGCAACCCATCATCTACTTATTACTTCCCAATGCCTTCCTCTAGGCCCAAACAATGGTGAAGTGTCATGTAGTCGACGTTCATATAACACCACTAGAGGAAAGACAACATACATCTCATCAAAATATTGAATGAATACCAAATTCACATGACTACTTATAGCAAGACTTCTCCCATGTCCACAGGAACAAATGTAACTACTCAAAAATCATATTCATGTTCATAATCAGAGGGGTATTAATACGCATAATGGATCTGAACTTATGATCTTCCACCAAATAAACCAACTAGCATCAACTACAAGGAGTAATCAACACTACTAGCAACCCATAGTTACCAATCTGAGGCTTTGGGATAAAGATTGGATACAAGAGATGAACTAGGGTTTGAGAGGAGATGGTGCTGGTGAATATGTTGATGGAGATTGAACCCCTCCTGATGAGAGGATCGTTGGTGATGACGATGGCGATTTTTTCCCCTCCCGGAGGGAATTTTCCCCGGCAGAACAGCTCCGCCGGAGCCCTAGATTGGTTCCGCCAAGGTTCCGCCTCGTGGCGCGGAGTTTCTTCAGCTTGCTTATGATTTTTCTCGGACGAAAGACTTCATATAGCAGAAGATGGGCACGGAGGCCTGCCGAGGGCCCCACGAGGCGAGGCGCGCCCGAGGGGTGGCGCGCCCCTCACCCTGTGGCCAGGTGTGGGCCCCTCTGGTGGATTCTTTCGCTAGTATTTTTATTAATTCAAAAATAACTTCCGTGAAGTTTCAGGATTTTTGGAGTGTGAGAATAGGTCTCTAATATTTGCTCCTTTTCCATTGAATTCCAGTGCGGCATTCTCCTCTTCATGTAAACCTTGTAAAATAAGAGAATAGGCATAAGTATTGTGACATAACGTGTAATAACAGCCCATAATGCAATAAATATCGATATAAAAGCATGATGCAAAATGGACGTATCAACTCCATAAGCTTAGACCTCGCCTGTCCTCAAGCGGAAGCCGAACAATAAATATGTCCACATGTTTAGAGATAGAGGTGTCGATAAAATAAAATACGGACATGAGGGCATCATGAACATTCTTATAACAGCAACATATATGGATATTGTCATATTATTTCTTTTGCTCAAGTAATAATCTATTCACAACGTCAAGTATGAATCAGAAACTTCATTAAGAACCAACAAACTATAATCTCATTCAATGAAGCAATTGCAATTTATGATAACATCGGAAAGAGTCAATATAAGAGCTTTTCAGCAAGTCCACATACTCAACTATCATTTAGTCTTTCACAATTGCTAACACTCACGCAATACTAATGGGTATGGAGTTTTAATCGGACACAGAGAAAGATAGGGGCTTATAGTGTTGCCTCCCAACCTTTACCTTAAGGGTAATGTCAACAATAATAATTCATGCTAACTTACATCCAATTGGATATATATATATATATATATATATATATATATATATATATATATATATATATATATATATATATATATATATATATATATATATATATATATATATATATAGGATCTTTCCAACACAATGTGCTACGATAAAATGTAAAAAGGAAAGGTGAAGATCACCATGACTCTTGCATAAGTTATAAGACAAAAGTAACAGATAGGCCCTTCGCAGAGGGAAGCAGAGGTTGTCATGTGCTTTTATGGTTGGATGCACGAAATCTTAATGCAAAAGAACGTCACTTTATATTGCCACTTGTGATATGGACATTTATTATGCAGTCCGTCGCTTTTATTGCTTCCATATCACAAGATCGTATAAATTTTATTTTCTCCACACTAATAGATCATACATATTTAGAAAGGAATTTTTATTGCAAGCAACATGACAACTTACTTGAAGGATCTTACTCAATCCATAGGTAGATATGGTGGACTCTCATGGCAAAACTGGGTTTAAGAATATTCGGAAGCACAAGTAGTATCTCTACTTGGTGCAAAGAATTTGGCTAGCATGAGGGGGAAAGGCAAGCTCAACATGTTGGATGATCCATGACAATATACTTTATTTCGGATATAAGAAAACATAACCCATTACGTTGTCTTCCTTGTCCAACATCAACTCTTTAGCATGTCATACTTTAATGAGTGCTCACAATCATAAAAGATGTCCAAGATAGTATATTTATATGTGAAAACCTCTCTTTCTTTATTACTTCCTATTAATTGCAACGATGACCAAAACTATGTTTGTCAACTTTCAACAACTTTTATTCATCACACTCTTTATATGTGAAGTCATTACTCTCCATAAGATCAATATGTTCTCTTTATTTATTTTTATTCTTTCTTTTTTTTAATTCCCTCACGATCATAGCAAGATAACCAAGCCCTTGACTCAACACTAATCTTTAATATATATAGCTCACGGACTCGATTACATAGAAGGATCATAAAGAAAAACTCAAAACTAAATCACACTAAAACTTTATTCTACTAGATCAAGATATTACCAAAAGGATCGAACTAAGAAAAGCGGTAAAGATAGGAGTGTGATGGTGATACGATACCGGGGCACCTCCCCCAAGCTTGGCAGTTGCCAAGGGGAGTGCCCATACCCATGTATTTATTGCTCTTTCTTCGGAGGTGGTCATGATGGAGTTAATTGTGCCTTCATCTTTTTCATATTGTATTTGAGAAGAGCAATTTCCTCCTTTAAATCATCAACTTCCGTTTCCAGCTTCAAGATCTTGTCACATAAATCTCCCTTGCTCTTCTGCCGAAAACGAGAAGGAATAGATTGGTTGTTAGACAGTTTAGCCCTCTTAGGAAGACTAGACTTATTGAACTTCACGTGCATATCCCCAGGTTGAGGAGAGGGGCATCCTCCTCCTCCAAACTTGAATCATTGATCCTTATCAAATGAGCATCCTCTTCATCATCCGTAGTTTGACCACAAGGAGATAGATCCCCATAGGTCTTTGGGTCAGCAACGAGATGTGAGACATAGCTCTCTCTGTCGGAATCCTGAGATGACATCTTGCTCCAAACCTGCTACAGAAACATCTCGAAACAAAAACAGAGGATATTTGCATGGTATGGTGGTCAAAACCTTTGGGAGATTATATAATGAATTTTTATCGACCAAAAGAAGTATCGTGCAAGAAAACGGAGTCCGGAGAGCACACGAGGTGCCTACGAGACAGGGGCGCGCCCAGGGGGGTAGGGCGCGCCCTCCACCCTCGTGGAAGCCTCGTTTCCTTCCCGGACTACTTCTTATTTTCCTATTTTCTTAAATATTCCAAAACGGAGAAAAATTGCCATCAGAACTGTTTTGGAGTCAATTTACTTACCATACCACATACCTATTCCTTTTCAGAGTCTGAAACGTTCTGGAAAGTGTCCCTTATGTATTCCTCCGGGGTTACAGTTTCAATAACATTGGTTTCAACATTTATTGGATTACCTGAAATATAATGTTTGATTCTTTGACCGTTCACCACCTTCGGATTTGTACCTTCGAAGTTGTTGATTTTTATGGCACCGGAACAATAGACCTCCTCGATAACGTAAGGACCTTCCCATTTAGAGAGAAGTTTTCCTACAAAAAATCTTAAACGAGAGTTGAATAGCAACACATAATCACCTATATTAAACTCATACTTTTGTATCCTTTTGTCATGCCATCAATTTAATTTTCTCTTTAAAAAGTTTGGCATTCTGATAGGCTTGAGTTCTCCATTCATCAAGTGAGCTAATGTCAAATAACCTCTTCTCACCGGCAAGTTTGAAATCATAATTGAGCTCTTTAATGGCCCAATATGCCTTATGTTCTAGTTCGAGAGGTAAGTGACATGCTTTTCCATAAACCATTTTATACGGAGACATACCCATAGGATTTTTATATGCAGTTCTATAGGCCCATAATGCATCATCAAGTTTCTTGGACCAATTATTTCTAGATCTATTAACATTCTTTTGCAAAATTAATTTGAGCTCTCTGTTACTCAATTCTACTTGACAACTAGACTGTGGGTGATACGGAGATGCAATTCTATGATTAACATCATACTTAGCAAGCATTTTACGAAAATCACCATGAATAAAATGTGAACCACCATCAGTCATTAAATATATAGGGACTCCAAACCTCAGAAAAATAACTTCTTTAAGCATCTTAATAGAGGTGTTATGATCAGCACTACTAGTTGGAATAGCTTCTACCCACTTAGTAACGTAATCAACAGCAACTAAAATATGTGTATACCCATTAGAGGAAGGAAACGCTCCCATGTAATCAAAGCACGAAACATCAAATGGTTCAATAACGAGTGAATAATTCATAGACATTTCTTGACGTCTACTAATATTACCAATTCTTTGACATTCATCACAAGATAAGACAAACTTACGGGCATCTTTGAAGAGAGTAGGCCAATAAAAACCGGATTGCAATACCTTATGTGCAGTTCTATCTCCAGCGTGGTGTCCTCCATAAGCTTCGGAGTGACACTTGCGTAGGATATGTTCCTGTTCATGCTCAGGTATACAACGTCTAATAACACCATCTACTCCTTTATAAAGGTGTGGGTCATCCCAGAAGTAATGTCTTAAATCATAGAAAAACTTTTTCTTTTGCTAGTATGTGAAACTAGGTGGTATAAATTTAGCAACAATATAATTAGCATAATCAGCATACTATGGAGCAGTGCGAGAAGCATTTATGACAGCTAATTGTTCATCAGGAAAGCTATCATCAATAGGTAGTGGGTCATCAAGAACATTCTCTAACCTAGACAAGTTGTCTGCAATGGGGTTCTCAGCTCCCTTTCTATAAATAATATGCAAATCAAATTCTTGTAGCAGGAGAACCCATCTAATAAGTCTAGGTTTAGCATCTTTCTTTTCCATAAGATATTTAATAGTAGCATGATCAGTGTGAACAATTACTTTAGAATCAACAATATAAGGTCTGAACTTATCACAAGCAAATACAACTGCTAAAAATTCTTTTTCAGTAGTAGCATAATTTCTCTGGGCATTGTCTAGAGTTTTACTAGCATATTGAATAACATTTAATTTCTTATCAACTCTTTGCCCTAGAACAACACCTACAGCATAATCACTAGCATCACACATAATTTCAATGGGTAAATTCCAATCAGGTGGCTGAACAATAGGTGCAAAAAATCAAAGCTTTCTTAAGTATTTCAAATGCTTCTACACAATCATAATCAAAGACAAAAGGAATATCTTTTTGTAAGAGATTAGTCAGAGGCCTAGAGATTTTAGAGAAGTCCTTAATGAACCTCCTATATAAACCGGCTTGACTATCGGTGTCAAAACCGGCGGATCTCGGGTAGGGGGTCCCGATCTGTGCGTCTTAGGATGATGGTTACAGGAAGCAAGGGACACAGATGTCTACCCAGGTTCGGGCCCTCTCGATGGAGGTAAAACCCTACTTCCTGCTTGATTAATATTGAAGATATGGGTAGTACAAGAGTAGATCTACCACGAGATCGTAGAGGCTAAACCCTAGTAGCTAGCCTATGATGGTATGATTGTAATTGTGATCGGCCTTCTAAGGACCAGCCTCTCCGGTTTATATAGACACCGGAGAGGGCTAGAGTTTACACGGAGTCGGTTACAAGGAAGGAAATACAATATCCGGATCGCCAAGCTTGCCTTCCACGCCAAGGAGAGTTCCATCCGGACACGGGACGAAGTCTTGAGTCTTGTATCTTCACGCTTCAATAGTCCGGACGCTGTATATAGTCTGGCTGTCCCGATACCCCCTAATCCAGGACTCCCTCAATGACCAAGGAAACTTCTTATACCTTTAATGTCCTTGGGACATGGCATCTTTTCAATAGCATCAACTTTAGCTTTGTCAACTTCAATACCTCTTTCAGAAATTTTATGCCCCAAGACAATACCTTCATTAACCATAAAGTGGCACTTCTCCCAATTCAAGACAAGGTTAGTTTCTTCACATCTCTGCAAAACTCGATCAAGTTTGCTCAAGCAATCATCAAAAGAAGTTCCATATACGGAGAAATCATCCATGAAAACCTCAACAATCTTTTCACAAAAATCAGATAATATAGCCATCATGCATCTTTCAAAGGTAGCAGGTGCATTGCATAAACCAAAAGGCATACGTCTATAAGCAAAGGTACCAAGAGGACAAATAAAAGTGGTCTTTACTTGATCCTCTTTGGACACAGGTATTTGAGAGAAACCAGAATAACCATCTAGAAAGCAAAAATGTGTATGTTTGGATAGTCTTTCTAGCATTTGATCAATAAAAGGTAAAGGGTAATGATCCTTTTTAGTAGCTTTATTTAATTTGCGGAAATCAATTACCATTCTATAACCTGTAATAATTCTTTGTGTCATCAATTCATCTTTATCACTAGGAACAACAGTAATCTCTCCCTTCTTAGGGACACAATGGACAAGACTTACCCACTGACTATCTGCAACAGGATAAATTATACCTGCCTCCAGAAGCTTTAGTATTTCTTTCCTTACCACTTCTTTCATCTTAGGATTTAACCGTCGCTGGTGATCAACAACTGGTTTAGTGTCTTTCTCCAATTTTATTTTGTGCTGGCATAAAGTGGGACTAATGCCCTTAAGATCATTAAGAGTATATCCAATAGCAGCATGGTGCTTCTTCAGAGTTTTCAATAATTTCTTTTCTTCATGCTCTGAAAGGTTAGCACTAATAATAACAGGATATATCTTTTTCTCATCAAGATAAGCATATTTAAGAGTATCAGGTAATGGTTTAAGCTCGAACACGGGATCACCCTTGGGTGGAGGAGGATCCCCTAGGATTTCAACAGGCAAGTTGTGTTTCAAAATAGGTCCCTGTTTAAAGAATACTTCATCTATTTCCCTTCTTTCATTCATATACATATCATTTTCATGATCTAGCAAATATTGTTCTAAAGGATCATTAGGAGGCACGACAATGGAAGCAATACCAATAATTTCATCTTTACTAGGCAATTCCCCATCACGGGGTTGTTTATGAAAATTAGCAAAGTTAAACTCATGAGACATATCCCCCAAACCAATAGTAACAACATCCTTTTCGCAGTCTGTCCTAGCATTAACAGTATTCAAGAAGGGTCTACCAAATATGATGGGACAAAAGTTATCTTGTGGGGAACCAAGAACAAGAAAATCAGCAGGATATTTAACTTTTCCACACAAGACTTCAACATCTCTAACAATCCCGATTGGTGAAATAGTATCTCTATTGGCAAGCTTAATTGTAACATAAATTTCTTCTATCTCAGAAGGTGCAATATCATGCATAATTTCTTTATATAAGGAATGAGGAATTGCACTTGCACTAGCACCCATATCACATAAGCCATGATAATAATGATCTCCTATTTTAACAGAAATAACAGGCATGCCTACAACAGGTCTATGTTTATTTTTAGTATCAGGTCTTGCAATTCTAGCAGTTTCCTCACAGAAGTAAATAACACACCCATCAATATTATCAGCCAAGAGATCTTTAACCATAGCAACACTAGGTTCTACTTTAATTTGCTCAGGGGGCTTGGGTGTCTTAATGTTACTTTTGTTGACCATAGTTGAAGCTTTAGCATGATCCTTTATTCCAATAGGGAAAGGTGGTTTCTCAATATAAGCAGTAGGAACGACATGATCATTATAAGTGATAGTATTTTCTTCAACTTTAATAGGTGCAACTACTTTTAATTCAATGGGAGGATTATATTTAAACCACTTCTCCTTAGGAAGATTAACATGAGTAGCAAATGATTCATAGAAAGAAGCTACTATCTCAGAGTCAAGTCCATATTTAGTGCTAAATTCACGGAAAACATCGGTATCCATAAAAGATTTAACACAATCAAACTTAGGTGTTATACCTGACTCCTTACCTTCGTCGAGGTCCCAATCTTCAGAGTTGCGTTTAATTCTTTCCAACAAATCCCACTTGAATTCAATAGTCTTCATCATAAAAGAGCCAGTACAAGAGGTATCGAGCATGGAGCGATTATTGAGATAAAGTCGAGCATAAAATTTTTGAATAATAATTTCTCTTGAGAGCTCATGATTGGGGCATGAATATAACATTGACTTAAGCCTCCCCCAAGCTTGAGTGATGCTTTCTCCTTCGCGAGGCCAAAAATTATATATATAATTACGATCATGATGAACAAGATGCATAGGATAAAACTTCTGATGGAATTCCAATTTCAATCGGTTGTAGTTCCATGATCCCATATCATCACATAGCCTAAACCATGTTTATGACTCTCCGTTCAAAGATAAAGGGAAGACCTTCTTCTTGATAACATCCTCGGACATGCCTGCAAGCTTAGATAATCCACAAACTTCATCCACATAGATTAGGTGTAAATTGGGATGCAATGTTCCATCACCTGTGAAAGGATTAGCTAGCAGTTTCTCTATCATACCCGATGGAACTTCAAAGTAAACATTTTCAGTAGTTTTAGTAGGTTGAGGAGCAACTCTTTACTCTACTGGTCGGGGTGAAGATACCCCGAACAAGCCCCTCAGAGGATTACTTTCCATAGTAACAAGTGACAGTAAATTTCAGCGCACTACATAAATTTTTCCTTACCAAATTCCACCTACCAAAGGCGCTTCACTCCCCGGCAACAGCGCCAGAAAAGAGTCTTGATGACCCACAAGTATAGGGGATCTATCGTAGTCCTCTCGATAAGTAAGAGTGTCGAACCCAACGAGGAGCAGAAGGAAATGATAAGTGGTTTTCAGCAAGGTATTCTCTGCAAGCACTGAAATTATCGGTAACATGTAGTTTTGTGATAAGGTAATTTGTAACGGGTAACAAGTAATGAAAGTAAACAAGGTGCAGCAAGATGGCGCAATCCTTTTTATAGCAAAGGACAAGCCTGGACAAACTCTTATATAGAGAAAAGCGCTCCCGAGGACACATGGGAATTATCGTCAAGCTAGTTTTCATCATGCTCATATGATTCGCGTTCGTTACTTTGATAATTTGGTATGTGGGTGGACCGGTGCTTAGGTGCCGTCCTTTCTTGGACAAGCATCCCACTTATGATTAACCTCTATTGCAAGCATCCGCAACTATAAAAGAAGTATTAAGGTAAACCTAACCATAGCATGAAACATATGGATCCAAATCAGCCCCTTACGAAGCAACTCATAAACTAGGGTTTAAGCTTCTGTCACTCTAGCAACCCATGATCTAATTATTACTTCCCAATGCCTTCCTCTAGGCCCTAACAATGGTGAAGTGTCATGTAGTCGACGTTCACATAACACCACTAGAGGAAAGACAACATACATCTCATCAAAATAACGAACGAATACCAAATTCACATGACTACTTATAGCAAGACTTCTCCCATGTCCTCAGGAACAAACGTAACCACTCACAAATCATATTCATGTTCATAATCAGAGGGGTATTAATATGCATAATGGATCTGGAAATATGATCTTCCACCAAATAAACCAACTAGCATTAACTACAAGGAGTAATCAACACTACTAGCAACCCGCAGGTACCAATCTGAGGCTTTGGGACAAAGATTGGATACAAGAGATGAACTAGGGTTTGAGAGTTGATGGTGCTGGTGAAGATGTTGATGGAGATTGACCCCCTCCTGATGAGAGGATCGTTGGTGATGACGATGGCGATGATTTCCCCTCCGGGAAGTTTCCCAGCAGAACAGCTCTGCGGAGCCTAGATTGGTCCGCCAAGGTTCCGCCTCGTGGCGGCGGAGTTTCTTCCCGAAAGCTTGCTTATGATTTTTTTCTCGGACGAAAGACTTCATATAGCATAAGATGGGCACCGAAGGCCTGCCAGGGGGCCCACGAGGCAGGGGGCTCGCCCGGGGGGTAGGGCGCGCCCCCACCCTCGTGGCCAATGTGTGGGCCCCCTCTGGTGGACTCTTTCGCCAATATTTTTTATTAATTCGAAAAATAACTTCCTTGAAGCTTCAGGACTTTTGGAGCTGTGCAGAATAGGTCTCTAATATTTGCTCCTTTTCCTGCCCAGAATTCCAGCTGCCGACATTCTCCCTCTTCATGTAAACCTTGTAAAATAAGAGAGAATAGGCATAATATTGTGACATAATGTGTAATAACAGCCCATAATGCAATAAAGATCGATATAAAAGCATGATGCAAAATGGACGTATCAAGGGCTAATAGACTTTTGCAATAAGTATATGAGTTCTTTATGACTAATGTGAGTCCATGGATCATACGCACTCTTACCTTTCCGCAACTTGCTAGCCTCTACGGTACCGTGCATTGCCCTTTCTCACCTCGAGAGTTGGTGCAAACTTCGCCGGTGCATCCAAACCCTATGATACGATATGCTCTATCACACATAAGCCTCCTTATATCTTCCTCAAAACAACCACCATACCTACCTATTATGGCATTTCCATAGCCATTCCGAGATATATTGTCATGCAACTTTCCACCGTCCCGTTTGTTAAGACATGCTCCATCATTGTCATATTGCTTTGCATGATCATGTAGTTGACATTGTATTTTTTGAAAATCCACTTTCATAATTCTTTCATACATGTCGCTCTTGATTCATCGCATATCCCGGTACACCGCCGGAGGCATGCACATAGAGTCATATTTTTGTTCTAGTATCGAGTTGTAATATTGAGTTATGAGTAAATAAAAGTGTGATGATTATCATTATTAGAGCATTGTCCCATGTGAGGAAATAAATAAAAGAGGCCAAAGAAGCCTAGACAAATTAAAAAAGAGAGGCCAAAGAAGCCCAAACAAAAAAGAGGCCAAAGAAGCCCAAATAAAAAATGAGAGAAAAAGAGAGAAGGGACAATGTTACTATCCTTTTTCCACACTTGTGCTTCAAAATAGCACCATGATCTTCATGATAGAGAGTTTCTTATTTTTTCACTTTCATATACTAGTGGGAATTTTTCATTATAGAACTTGGCTTGTATATTCCAATGATGGGCTTCCTCAAAATGCCCGAGGTCTTCATGAGCAAGCAAGTTGGATGCACACCCATTTAGTTTCTTTTGATGAGCTTTCATACACTTATAGCTTTAGTGCATCCGTTGCATGGCAATCCCTACTCCTCGCATTAACATCAATTGATGGGCATCTCCATAGCCCGTTGATTGGCCGCGTCAATGTGAGACTTTCTCCTTTTTTGTCTTCTCACATAACCCCCATCATCATATGCTATTCCACCTATAGTGCTATATCCATGGCTTGCGCTCATGTATTGCGTAAGGGTTGAAAAGGCTGAAGCGCGTTAAAAAGTATGAAACAATTGCTCGGCTTGTCATCGGGGTTATGCATGATGGGAGCATTTTGTGTGACGAAAATGAAGCATGGCCAAACTATATGATTTTGTAGGGATAAGCTTTCTTTGGCTATGTTATTTTGATAAGACATAATTGCTTGGTTAGCATGCTTGAAGTATTACAATTTTTATGTCAATATTAAGAGGGCTTGGATTTCCAATTCATCCGTTTCTCCAGGGGCTCCTGGAGTTCTACGGCCTCCAGTTGCACAACCTTACGCCTGCCTCCATATTGCATATCGCGGGCTTCGTAGCCCTTTGCTAGCTGTTCTTGGGCGTCGAGGCTCACTTCGCGTTGTGGAAGAAGCTGTTCTACCTTGTGCCCGTTCTCGGGAGGGTCGATATATCAAGTGGCGGAGCGAACTATGGCGCATCATTTGGGACCGAGATATCTATCCGGAACCCCAAAGAAGGCATCCAAGACCGGCCTTGAGAATGGTTTTATATAGAAGATGTCCCCTGCGGACCTGTGTGGATCGGCCTTCTGAGTTCAATAATGCTCCTTTGAAGAAGCGCCTAGTGGCGCCCATAGAGCCCTCAAAAGGAAAATAACAGGGCGTCCTTTACGATGAGCGGATAAGATTACTAGCTCATTCCGGATGACCATGATTGGGGTCATGGCCACATGCATCATCTTGGGGTGCAGCCGCAGATATAGAGACCACCCATGTGGGATTTCAATGGGAGGATGATGCCACCGCTGCTGGCCGTAAGGGCGGGATCGATTGTTGCTCGAGCGAAGGCCTTGTGCGCATTATACAAGGGAGAAGAGGAGGATTTCCTCGCGTCAATCCACATGGCGGATTTTCTATATACGATCCTCCAAGCTGGGTAGCGGACACTTCTTTATGCCCATCCGTTCCATATTCCGTAGTTAGGTACCTTATTACGTGATTTCGGCGCAGGAATTGCGCCGGGCTGTAAAGGATATAAACAGCCCCCCTCCACAACCCGAGGATCCGGAAAGGTCCCTCGATCCGGCCTCCCAAGAGGATTTGGACATATCCGTGGAGCTGATCGATGGGGTATTTTACCAACTAAGCATTGACAATGCCTTGGTCGCCATTATGGCCGATTACCCCGGAATATTTCCAGCCTCACAGGTAACTGAGACCGAAGTCCCAATACTTTGAAGATGATCCATATGTGCTTATCTTTGATCACCGTATATCAATGGTGTTTTGCAGGGGGAGCCCTTGAGGCGGAAGGCCGAGCCTGCGGTGGCTAATCAACAAGGGGCAGTAAGGCCCAGCAGGCTGAAAAGAAGTGCGGTCCGGATTGAGACGCCGACGCCACGGTATGGCATGCCGCCTTTTTCCCAAGTTTTATTCACGGAAGGTGTACTAACGCTCGTGCTCTCTTCAGGAAAAAGAGCGCCCGCCGGACTATATCCGGAGAGGCTGCCAATCGAGCCTCCACTAGCCAGGCTCCGAAGCCAGGCCCAGAGGTGGAGGCGAACATGAGGCGTGCGTCGGACACTCCTCCGACAGAGGATGCCGACGGACTATCTGCCACCAATTCCGAGGTGGAGAGTGCCATGAATCACAGGCGTCGCGGACTGTTCTTCGTGGCGCATGTTTCTCCCAAGAGGCATTGGATGCCTTCAATTCGGAGATCGCACCTCCGTGCCGCTCAAAATGGTCTAGCGAGCCACGGAGCAGTATGTGAAAGACATACGGGTGAGAAAATTTGATGGTTATATATACAAGTGGCCCGAGACTTGAAATAGTTAGAATAACTGATTTAAGGATCATTTATTATCTGAGGATCTTACAAAAAGAATACCCAACTGTCCCGGGAGCTGGAAGAGTGCAAAGCCCAACTTGAGGCCGCACTAGCGCTGCAAAGGAGGCCAAGGAGACCCCCTCACGGTAATATCGCTTGAAAGATAAATATGTTGCGAAGTCGCGGTATGTGTAAATCGACAATATCATTGCAGATGGCGGAGTAGATCGGACAAGCAAAAACTCTTGCGCGGATAAAAGCGGGAGGCGTGCTTACGAGGGTGAGGCGGAGAAGAATAATCTCCAAGATGCCAACACCCAGCTGGGAGAGGAACTCAAAATGTTCGTGCCCAGTGGCGGACTCCATGAAGGAGAATCGGCGGCCCGACGCGGCATTTTTAGTAAGTTCTTGAGCGAACTTTGAAAAAGAGTTGGAGAAGAAGTCGACTAACGAGTTATGTCGTAGGTATGCTCACAGGTAGTCTGTAGAGAAATGCCAGTTCTCTGAGTGACCTTCTTAGGAGCTCTTACGGCTACCTGACGAGTTCGCCGGTGATGAAGGCGTCGCCCGAGCCTTGTGGCCATCTGTCTCCCTGCCCGAAGGCCTTGGAGAGCTTGCAAAAGGCTTAAGGGGCGGCGGCGCTTCCGATTATGGAAGATATCGGCCTGCCGTCAAGGCGCCAGGAGGCTGGGCCATGGTGAAGGCAGCGGTACGAAGGCTGACCCAAACCACATGGCGAGGTCGGACCTGTGGGGCCCGATGGGAAGGAGATCCTGTGAGCTTAGTGTGCGGCCAAGTAGAATTGGCGCAAAGTATTCCCAACAGGATTGTAAACTAGACAGCCTATTAGATGGTATTGAGGAGGAATACACCCATCAATTTGACTATGTAATTTAAGATGACATGTAAAAATGCCTTCTAGCGGATTGTAGATCGTTTGTCATGGCGGACCTTTTCGCTTCAACCTCGGGACCCTATAGTCCGGAGTGTGTGAATACCATCACGGTTATGTAAGAACCGGGTATGCGTGGAGACCAAAGCGTAGGGGTCATTAGTGCTTTAGCAGACAAGTGCCCAACTAGTTATGTTATATTACATGGTTAGTAAGAAACATCTTCCAGGGAGAATAGTTCCGTTAGGGGTTCCTTTCCCTGGGAGGCATGCCTCAAAGTGCATGTCCGGACTGCGGAGAAAAGCAGAGAAGCATCTGGGGGCGGATAAGTAAATAAGTGAGGAATCATCTTTAGTTCACCGACCGAATATTCCCTTAAGAACACTAGCTTTCGGCTTCACCCAGTCTGAGGTACACATCCGGCTGACCCGGCGGTAACAATCGCAGAGGTGCTCCCTTTACCACCTAGCCGAACAATCGGGAACATAGGGGTAAGCACAGGAGCCAGGCAACCCAGCTTGGCCAAAACTTAAGTCATATCGATGCATATAATGGTGAATAAAAGGTACATGCGGAAGCATTACACATGTGTTAGGCATAGAGCCCGTAAAATAAGCTTATGTTAAAAAGCCCCGGTATAATGGCGCGGATAGTCGTCAAGTGTGTCTGAACAATGCGAATGAGCCTTTAAAGGCTGTAAGAGAAAAGGCGGAGAAGAGAGAAATATAAGACAGCTAATGTGTAAAAATAGCGAGAGGAAGGAGCGAACTCAGAATCCGGCGCTAGGCGTAGAATCTTCGGAGATGGGCTGCTTTCCATGGGTTCGGCTCGAGTCGGTTATCGATGCATCTGGCGGGCAGTGCGCTCCATCGGTCAGGACTTGGTCGATAATAAAGGGACCTTCCCATTTTGGCTTGAGTTTGTCCTTTTTCTTGTCCGACAGGCGTAGAACTAATTCGCCAACATTGTAAGTTTTGGCTCGTACTTCTCTGCTTTGATATCTTCGAGCCTGCTGTTGATAGAATGCGGAGCGGGCTTTGGCCACGTCACGCTCCTCCTCAAAGCGTCAAACTGTCCTGCCGATCGAGCTCGGCTTCTCTTTCTTCATACATGCGCGCGAGGTGAGTCATGAATTATGTCGCAGGAGAAGCGCCTCTGCGCCGTATACCAAAAAGAATGGTGTGAATCCGGTGGTGCGATTGGCGTGGTCCGCAGCCCCAGTCTGGTCGAGCTCCTCTACCGGTGCATGTTAGATTCCTTGAGGATCGCACTAACCTGGGTTTGATGCCGCTCATGATTAGACCATTTGCTCGTTAAACTTGACCGTTAGTTTGAGGTGATAGACGAAGCATAGTCGAGCTTGGTGCCCATGTTTTTGCACGAGTTTGACCTCATCGGCCGTGAAGTTTGTGCCGTTATCGGTGATGATCTTTGTGGAGGGGCCGTAACGATTATGCGACCCACGATATGAAGTCTATCACCCGTCCGGATTGGCCGTCTTAATGAGCTTGGCCTCTATCCATTTGATGAATTTATCCACCATGACCGGTAGGTATTTTTGCTTGTGGGTTCCTCCTTTAAGGGTCCAACCATGTCAAGCCCAGGACCGTGAAGGGCCAGGTGATGGGTATAGTTTGGAGGGCGGTGGGTGGCATGTGGCTTTGATTAGCAAAGAGTTGGCAACCGACGCATCGTTGGACTAAGTCCTGAGCATCTGCCCGGGCTGTCGGCCAATAGAATCCTGTACGGAAGGCCTTGCTTACAAGGGCCCGGGCTGCGGCGTGGTGCCCGCCGAGTCCGGCATGAATTTCAGCCAGAAGATTCCACCCTTCCTCTTCAGAGATACACCTTTGAAGGACTCCGGTGGTGCTTTTTTTATAAAGCTCTCCCTCATGGACTTTATAGGCTTTAGATCGCCGCATTATGCAGCGTGCCTCATTTTGGTCCTCGGGAAGTTCCTGCCTAGTTAGGTAGGCTAGGAATGGTTCCGTCCACGGGGCAATGACTGCCATTATTACGTGGGCTGAAGATGTTACTTCGTTGGCAGGGCCTCCAATTGTGTCGGAATGTTCGGTGTCGGGTAGTGCTGTTGGGTCCGGGCTGTTATTTCCGGACTCCCCTTCCCATGATACGGATGGCTTGAACAGCCTCTCTAAGAAGATATTGGGGGGGACGGTATCGCGCTTGCAATGCGTGCGGGGCGTCTGCTGCTGATTGTTTTCCGGGCTATATGGTGAAATTGAGCCCTTGAACCGAGCTGACATTTTTAGGGCGGCGTTGCGATAAGCTGCCATTTTGGATCCTTGGCATCAAAGTCTCCATTTATTTGGGATATCGCGAGGTTGAGTCCGCGCACCTCTAGGCGTTGAATGCCCATGGATCGCCATCCGGAGACCATGTAGAAGGGCCTCGTGATTTGACTGCGTTGTTGGAGTCCGTATACATTATCTAAATGCGTATTGAGCTGTATCTCTGTTGGGGACGTCGAGCAGCGCCAACCCCGTGCCAACCAACATTTTGGAGCCGTCGAAGTGCATGATCCAGTTGGAATATGTGCCGTACTCTTTAGGGAGTTGACTTGATCCATTCGGCGACGAAAGTCGGCCAAAACTTGCGACTTAATCGCTCGCCGTGGCTTATAGGTTATGTCGAACGGGAGGAGCTCAATGGCCCATTTGGCAATCCGGCCCGTCGCGTCACGGTAGTTTATAATGTCATTAAGAGGTACTTCGGAGGCTACTGTTATCGAACACTCTTGAAAGTAGTGTCGAAGCTTCCGGGATGCCATAAAACACCGCATATGCTATCTTTTGATAATGCGGATACCGTGACTTGCATGGAGTGAGGACAGTGGACACGTAGTAGACTGGTTTTTGAAGGGGAAACTTGTGTTCGTCCGTTTCTCATTCGACAACGAGCACCGCGCTTACAACTTGATGGGTTGCGGCGATGTATAATAGCATTGGTTCGCCCATGTTGGGCGCGGACAGGACGGGTTTGTTGCCAATATGGCTTTTATTTCTTGAGTCGGCCGTGGCGGCATCAAATCCACTCGAAGTGTTGATCTTGGCCGGAGGAGGCAATAGAGGGTAATTCCTTTTCTCCTAGGCGGAGATGAAGCGGCTTAGAGCCGCCACGCATCAGTCAATTTTGTATTTGTTTGAGGTCCTTTGGGATATCAATTGTGAAAGCTCGGATCTTGGCTGGGTTTGCTTCAATTCCTCTACCGATACAATGAAGCCCAAGAGCTTTCCGGTTAGTGCGCCGAAAACACATTTTCGGGTTAAGCTTGATGTCATATGTTGGAGATTATCGAATGTGAGCCTCAAGTCGTCTACTAGAGTTTCGACATGCTTGGTTTTGACGACCACATCATCTCGTATGCCTCCTTTGTTTTGCCGATCTGGTTTGCGGACATGTACGAATCATCGCTGATATATTTCTTGGCGTTTTTGAGCCCGAAGGGCATTGTGTTGAAGCAGAATGGGCCATATAGGGTGATAAATGCCATCCCGGCTTGATCAGGTTCTGCCATCTTAATTTTATGGTAGCCAGAATATGCGTCGAGGAAACACAACGAATCGTGTCCTGCGGTAGCGTCGATAATTTGATCGATGCGGGGGAGGGGGAAGGGATCCTTTGGGCAAGCCTTGTTGAGGTCTTTGAAATCGACACATAGGCGCCAGGATTTGTCCTTCTTTGGTACCACCACTAGGTTTGCTAGCCAGTCCGGATGTTTTATATCTCTGATGAATCCGACCTCCAATAGTTTGGCTAGCTCCTCTCCCATGGCTTGTCTCTTAGGTTCGGAGAAACACGAAGAACTGTTTGGTAGCTTGAATCCTTTTAGGATGTTTAGGCTGTGCTCGGCCAGCCGGCGTGGGATTCCTGGCATGTCTGAAGGGTGCCAGGCGAAGATGTCCCAATTTTCACGTAGGAATTCTCGTAGTGCGGCGTCTACATAAGGGTTTAATTTTGCCCCAATGGAAGCCATTTTTGTAGGGTCCGTTGGGTGGACTTGGAATTTGACTATTTCGTCTGCTGGTTTAAAGGAGGTGGACTTGGATCTTTTATCGAGTATCACATCGTCCCTGTTCACCGTGGAGCGTAGCGCAGTTAGTTCCTCGGCCGCTAGGGCTTCGTATAGTGCCTCAAGGGCTAGTGCAGCTGTCTTATTTTCGGCGCGGAGTGCTATGTCCGGGTCACTAGCAAGAGTGACGATTCCGTTGGGCCCGGTCATTTTGAGCTTCATGTACCCATAATGGGGTATAGCTTGGAAAATTGTGAATGCCTCTCGCCCTAATAGAGCGTGGTATCCGCTGCTGAACGGGGCCACTTGGAAGGTGACCTCCTCGGACCTGTAATTGTCCGGCGTGCCGAACACCACATCGGTGTGATTTTACTGTGCAACTTCGCTTCCCGATCGGGATTATTCCTCTAAAGGTTGTGCTGCTTCGCTCAATGCGGCTCCGATCTATTTCCAATTTTGAAGGGTTTCCTCATAAATGAGGTTCAATCCTTGCCACCGTCCATGAGTACCGTGGTAAGGAGAAAGTCGTCCACTATTGGATGAGGACCAATCTCTTTGGCGCTCGGGCTGTTGAATTTAGGTTCATCACGGCATTAAAGGTAATAGCCGTGTCCTCCATGGATTTATTGTTGCTACTTGGTAGACTTGGCAAGGCTGTGGAGTGTTCATTTTCGCATATTGTTTGATCGAAAGTCTCGAAGACTATTAATATCATCTTGGTATCCTTGGGCTGGTGCTCTGTGGATCTTTGGGGTTAAAGCTCCTCGCCGCTTTTGGCCACTGCGGAGTATCCAACATGCTCTAAGGCTATGAGTTGGTGTGGCGCCCTCGTACTATGAATTTTATAGGGTCCGTTGAGCCATCCCTCCAGTACGGTTCCATGCCCCGTGGGGGGTTTTGGTTTTTTGGTGTTTAACCCGGGTGATTGGCGATAATGCACCCTTTTGTTTCGGACTGGGTTTGTATTCGGGGCCGGATTGTCCCAAAATCTTACTTCGGTTTTCCAGGCACTTTCCATCGCGCAGTACTTTCGTACTATGGATGCCAAGTGTAACACCCGGATGATTAGGGAACAGTAATCCCCCCGGTTATGTTAATTAACCTCTCGTTGATTCGGACCCGTCCTAAAACAAAAATCAAAACTAAAACAAACGATAAAAAGTTTCGAAAACAAATTCTAAAATGTTCGGGGTTGTCTAAAATAGCTAACCTAATATTGGTGGGGTGCACTAAGTTTTGTAAAATGCTCTGGCATTTTAAATAAAATAAAAACAGAAAAGAAAATTAATAAAAGGAAAAGAAAGACTAAACATGTGGGGAGGGGAAAAACCTCTGGCCCACCCCCTCCCCACCTGGCCCCTCGCCCCCCTGGCCCGTTCCCCTTTCCCCCCTGGGCCGGCCCATCGGCCCAGCGGCCCCCGGCCACATACCCCTCCCCACCCCGCGGCTAACCCTAGCCGCAATCCCATCCCCCCCCCCCCTCCTCCTCTCTCCTCGATTGGATCGGGCGGGCTCACCCGATCGAGCCACCCCTCCGCGCGCCTCACCCACCTCGCCCGGCCCACCCCCGCCCGCCCCCCCTCTCCTCCTCCCCATCGCCATTGGGAGCCCCCTCCTCCTCCGTCGCCCCCAAGCGGGCACCCATGTGGTCGAGCTCGACCTCCGCCTCCCGTCGCCCGTGCCCTGCCTCCTCGACCGCCTCCCCCCGGTCATCGCCGCCCCCAGAGCCCTTGCGAGACCCGGCTCCCCTGTGAGGCCCTCTCCCTCTCCTCCCTCCCAGTCGGCCCACCCGCCTCGTCGTCGACCCCGAACCCCACTTGTGACCCGCACCGAACTCCCAGCTCCTCTCTCCTCTTGACGCCGTGGCCAGCCCCGTCGCCCGGCTCGGCCCGCCATGCTCTTGCGCTGGCCCCCCCGTTCCTCTCCTTTCCCCTGGGATCCGTGGTTCGAGGCCCCGAGCCGGCCCGGCCACCATGGCCTCTCCCCCCTTCCTTCCCCCTCCGGCGGCGACCTCTCCGGCGCCCTAAGCGCGCCCGATCCCTCGTTCCCCCCTTGGCGCTCGGCCCCGGCCGAACCCCCCCCCTCAGTCGCCTCCGCGCCGCTCGCCGCCCGCCGTCGGCGCCCGTGGCCTCGGCCGCGCCGCCCCGTGGCCTCGGCGCCCTGGATCGCGCCCTGGATCGCGCCCCAGGCATCGCCCGCATGCCGATTGGCCTTGGGCCCGGCGTGGGGCCCCCCCCCAAAAAAAACGTTTTTATTAAAGCAGGATAAAAATAAAATGAAAATGAATAAAATTAATTAACTAATTAATTAATTAATTAATTAATTGAGTAATTAATTAATCTAATTAATTCGAATTAATTAACCCTAATCATTAATTAACTTAATTAAGTAATGTTAATTAAATCTGATTAGGTTAATTAGCCATTAGTGAATGACATGCGGGACCCACATCGAGGTTGACTCGATCAACCTGTTGGCTGATAACGTCGGCATGACATCATCTTGATGTCATAAATGCATTTTCGAAATTAATTAAATAATTAATTAAATTCGAGAAATTAATATAATCTTTTAAAAATCATATCTTTTAATCCGTGTCCGGATTAAAATAATTTCAACATGAAAGTTGCTCGAGCAGCGAGGCGAATCCGGATCGCGATCCGTTCGTCCACCACCACGCCTCTAACCTATCGAACCTGCAAACTTTCCTCTCCGGTTCATCATCGGCGAGGCGTCGGGCAAGGAAAACTTCCGGATGTTTTCCCCCTAACCGATACCCCCTCATACCACGTTAGAACACGCCTAGCATCGCTTCTTGACATGTCATGCATCGATATGCATCTGTTTACCTTGTATTCATTGTTTCTTCCCCTCTTCTCTCCGGTAGACTACGAGGCCAAGCCAGCTGCGGTGGCGGTTCGACTACGGTGTTGTGACCCTCTCTCTTGCGAGCAACCAGGCAGCCCCCCCCCCTTGATCACGGATATCGCCTACTCTTATCTACCTTGCTTGCATTAGAGTAGCATAGCATATTCTTGTTTTGAGATACTCCTATCTTTCTTTGCATAGCTTTGTCCTTGTAACCATTTGTTACCTTACCTGCAGATCCTATATGCTTAGTATAGGATGCTAGTACTTTCATCTGTGGCCCTACATACTTATGCATCTGCCGTGCTATACTATCGGGCCGTGATCACTCGGGAGTTGATCACGGGTATATACTATATACTTATACATGATACATGCGAGACTAAAGTCGAATTGGTGATGGAGCACCATGAGTGGATCTTTGAGGCGGAGGCGGCAGGGGAGTTGAGACCGCCTAGGAGAGAGGTGGGCCTGGCCCTGTTCGGCGTTCGCGGTTACTTAACACGCTAACGAGGTCTTGGTATTTGATCTGGGTTGGCTCTGAGCTTATCGCACTAACCATCTCGCGGGAGTAGTTATGGGTATCCGGCGTCGTGGTATCGGCGAAATACTTCAGACGTCGGCGACGGCGGCGGCGCGCGCCGGATTGGGCTGGGAACTTCTTTGGGCTAGGTGCGCTTCGGGCGTCACATAGCGTCTTGAGTGTGCTCGAGGCGATGGGCCCCTGACCCTGGCGCTTAGGTTTGAACCGGCGTGTTGGCCTCTCTGTTGTGCCTAGGTGGGGCTGCGGCGTGTTGATCTTCTGCGGCGGGCATGACCCAGAAAGTGTGTCCGGCCAAATGGGATCAAGCGTCTTTGGGTAAGATGGTGCACCCTGCAGGAAGTTAATCTATTCGGATAGCCGTGATCTTCGGTAATAGGGCGACTTGGAGTTGTACCTTGAGCTTATGACAACTAGAACCGGATACTTGATAAAACACACCCTTCCAAGTGCGGATACAACGGTGGTCGCTCTCGCTCGAGGATATGGCGGGGATTACGGGTAGGATTATTGCTATATGATGTTACTTGGAGGACTTCCGTTGTCCTCTTACATGCATGCGAGACGGTGTCGAAGCGTAGTCTTCGTTAAGACTAACTATCCCCTCTCATTACGGCATTCTGCGATTCGGTCCATCGATATGGCCTTTACACATATATCCATGCATATGTAGTGTAGCTCCTTGCTTGCGAGTACTTTGGATGAGTACTCACGGTTGCCTTGTTCCCCTTTTTCCCTATCCCTACTCGATTGCTGCAACAGACGATGGAGCCAGAGAGCAGACGCGCCGCCTATGGCGACTACTACTCGGGCGCCTACTACTACGTGCAGCCCGGCCGGCGGCGACCGGGAGTGACCTAGGAGGATCCGAGGCGGGAGGCCTGCTCCTCTTCGATCTGTATCCCGGTTTGTGCTAGCCATCTTATGGCACCTTGTTTAACTTATATACGTACTCGAGATATTGTTGCTTCGGTGACTTCGTCTATGATCGAGCACTTGTATTCGAGCCCTCGAGGCCCCCTGGCTTGTATTATGATGCTTGTATGACTTATTTTATTTGTAGAGTTGTGTTGTGATATCTTCCGTGAGTAGTTATGGGTATCCGGCGTCATGGTATCGGCCGAAGTACTTGAGACGTCGGTGACGACGGGCGGCTACCGGATTGGGAGGAACGCTGGGCTAGAGTCTGCTTCGGCAGCGTCATAGCGTCTTGAGTGTGCTTTCGGCGATGGGCCCAGACCCTGCGCTTAGGTTTAGGCGGCGTGTTGGCCTCTCTGTTGTGCCTAGGTGGGGCTGCGGCGTGTTGATCTTCTGTGGCGGGCATGACCCGAGAAAGTGTGTCCGGCCAAATGGGATCAAGCGTCTTTGGGTAAGATGGTGCACCCTGCGGAAGTTAATCTATTCGGATAGCCGTGATCTCCGATAACGGGGCGACTTGGAGTTGTACCTTGAGCTTATGACAACTAGAACCGGATACTTGATAAAACACACCCTTCCAAGTGCGGATACAACCGGTGGTCGCTCTCGCTCGGGGATATGGCGCGGGGATTACGGGTAGGATTATTGCTATATGATGTTACTTGGAGGACTTCGTTGTCCTCTTACATGCATGCAGACGGTGTCGAGCGTAGTCTTCGTTAAGACTAACTATCCCCTCTCATTACGGCATTCTGCGATTCAGTCCTTGATATGGCCTTTACATATATCCATGCATATGTAGTGTAGCTCCTTGCTTGCGAGTACTTTGGATGAGTACTCACGGTTGCCTTGTTCCCCTTTTCCCTATCCCTACTCGATTGCTGCAACAGACGATGGAGCCGAGGGAGCGCGACGCCGCCTATGGCGACTACTACTCGGGCGCCTACTACTACGTGCAGCCAGCGACGACAACCGGGAGTGACCTAGGAGGATCGAGGCGGGAGGCCTGCTCCTCTTCGTCTGTATCCCGGTTTGTGCTAGCCATCTTATGGCACCTTGTTTAACTTATATGCGTACTCAGATATTGTTGCTTCCGCTGACTTCGTCTATGATCGAGCACTTGTATTCGAGCCCTCGAGGCCCCGGCTTGTATTATGATGCTTGTATGACTTATTTTATTTGTAGAGTTGTGTTGTGATATCTTCCGTGAGTCCTTGATCTTGATCGTACACATTTGCGTGCATGATTAGTGTACGATTGAATCGAGCGTCTGAGATTGATATCGAGCCATTGCTGTAGAATCCCCTTCCACACTCCTTGGCGAAGTCGAGTCTAGACATTACAAAACTTTTACTAACTTGGCTGTGTGCCTTAAGGGCCACGTCGCCATCGGGTGTTATTAGGATCTTTTACTCCTCGACCTTTACTCGGGACTCTGGACTCTCTTCTACTCGGGTTAAGCGATTTTACTAACTATCACTAGGATCCGTGACCGCATTCACCCGAAGATGGATATAGCCTTAGTTGTTTTTGGAATTGTATTTGAGCAATTTCCACCTTGTCATTTGACTCCTTTGAAGCGTCTTTGTTTTCAGATGGAACCCACGAGGCAGGTCATGCGCCACACGACGGCCATTGGTGCCTCGGGATCACTGCGGTGCTAGCGAGATGATGACCTATCTGGGTTATCGCTGGCACCCTGAGTACACCGTCTATGAGGAGTACCGGGACTACAACCGAGGAGCGATACCGCGCCATTGTCCACCTCTACTCTCGGGAGTATGAGTCCACTCTTGCTGCACACCGCACATGGTGTTGGAGTGACCATCGATATGGCAGTCCACGATGCTGCTTATGCTGCTCGACCCGTCTTCGTGCGAGTATCGAGTTGGATACCTCCCCTTCGGCACATTGCTATCGCGTCGATGTTGGTGAGGAGGTTACTACCTGCTGCCTACACCACTTTGTCACGAGCCCTTCCACCATCGAACTTTGTTACGCATGCGATGGGCTGGATCGAGCTAACCGAGCTCTTCGCCACGAGTTGTACATCACCCGTCGGCACCTCTACCGTGCTCGGCGCTAATGCACCCTTTGTCCGTTCGGAGAGCTGCGCGTTCGTGATCTACCCGCCGGGACCGTGATGCCCAGGGTGTTGGTTGGCGGGCGTGGGAGGCTACTCTCCGCACTTGGCCCTTTCTCGCCACACGGGCGTCGGATTCAGCACGAGTATCCGCGGCCCCAGTCAGCAGCGTGGAGGACTATCCACTGCCGCACTACCGACTTTGAGGCTCTGACTACCTCCATGATACCGCGTGGGGCTGATGTAAACTTGCTGTTAGCATTTGATGTATTCGCCATGAGCACTGTGTGCCGCCTATGATGTAGTAGTCTATGTCTTGGACTCTATGTATCGAACTCTATGCATGATTCCTTTTGTAAGATATGCCAACTACTATGTAGTTCCCATCATCTTGCTTTCATTATGCATGTTTCATCTTGAATGATTCTGTCTCTTGCTTAATTTCTCAAATCTTTGAACTACCTGTTATATAATAGCGGGATGGTTAGGCCAGCAGTCGTGGTCGTGGGGCCAACTTCCCACCACCGCTTTGAGTACATGGCTGGTATGATCCAACAGCTCGAGATGAATCGCCAGTTCATGGAGAACATGATGGCTCAGTTCCTCGCCCCAATATGCACCGGCACCCAAGCGGAACAACTCTGCAGGATTTCATACGCTGAACCCGGCGTGTACCGCAGCTCAACTCAGCCTTTGGATCTTGATGGTGGCTCCGTGACATCACCTATGAGATGGAGTCTGCTGATGTAGCCCTGCCAGCTATGTCACTTTTGCTTCCTTCTTCTGAAGGGACCCGCAGCTCAATGGTGGGACAGCCACGGCGTACTCTGCCAGTTGGAACACTCATCACTGGCGGACTTCGGGCTGCCTTCCGTGCCGCTTCATCCCTCAAGGGGTCATGGACGGAAGAAGCGTGAGTTCATAATCTCACCCAAGGCAACAAGGCTGTTGAAGCCTATCGTGAGTTCTGGACTTGTCTCGCTATGCGAAGAGGACATTGCAAGCGATGCCTTGAGACGGGAGAAGTTCCGTGGCGGTCTTCAAGCGACATCAAGCTCGCACTTCTAGTGCACGACTTTGCTGATTTCGCCACCTTGGTGAACAAAGCTATCAATGTCGAAACTGGTCTGCAGGAATACGAGCTCTAACGGCGCAACCGTGACACGGGCTCATCTTGGGCCCGTCCTCGCAGGCGCAAGATATGGATTCCCAACAGCATGTACCGGCCGAATGCACTGCTCCAAAGCGAGAACTATGCTACACCTCGTGCGCCTACAACTAAGCGGCGAAGCTTCCAGCTCCACCACCCCAAGCTCTGTTCCCCTCCCAATAATGGCTTATGCTTGGTGCGGACAGCGAGGGCACCGTGCTAGAGAATGCAACGAACCGAATCAAGCGGCCCTTCCGGAAGAGGCCGTGGAAACACCCGAACCGCAACAACACCGGCAAGTCTTATGGGCAAGCTCGGGCCAACCACGTTGATCTCGAGCGAAGCTCAAGACCAGCTGCTCTTGTGATGGGTACACTCCTCGTAAATTCAGTACACTGCATCTGTTTTATTCGATTCAGGAGCATCGCATTCATTCATGTCTGAAGACTTTGCATACAAGCACGACGTTAAGTGTGAAGAGATGAACTCTTCGGTAGTGGTAAAAACCCCATTGGGACAATGTCAAACCTCCATGGTTGGCGTCGACGTCCCCGTGGAAATTGAAGGGTTGGAATTCTATGCCTCCCCCATTATCCTGAAGACGTCTAACATCGACCTCATTTTGGGGATGGATTGGTTGAAAGCGCATACTGCGTCGATCGTTTGCGCCACTAAGACCGTCCATCTGCTGCACCCTTCGATGAAATAGTAGCTACAATGCTCGTCTAGTTCAAGATGCGAGGCAAGGCTCTATGCATTGAGCGCATTGAGCGCCGCACCCTCGAGGGAATTGAAAACATTCACTGTCGTTTGCGATTTCCAAGACGTCTTTCCTGAAGAACTTCCAGGGATTCCCCCTGCTAGAGCTGTCGAATTCGTCATCAACTTGAAACCAGGCACCACTCCTATAGCCAAGCGGCCCTACAAGATGCCGCCGCATGAACTCCTTGAGCTCAAGGAGGAAATCGACAAATCTCTTCAAAGTGGCTTCATTCGCCCAAGTTGCTCACCATGGGGAGCACCTTCTCTCTTTGTCAAGAAGAAGGATGGGACAAACCGATTGGTCCAAGACTACCGTCCTATAAATCAAGCTACCATTCAGAATAAGTATCCTCTTCCTCGGATCAATGATCTTTTGATCAATTGGCTGGTTCGTCAATGTTCTCGAAACTTCGACTTGAGGTTGGGTTACCACCAGATCCGTGTTCGCGAGGAGGATATCCCCAAGACCGCATTTGTGACTCGTTATGGTTCATACGAGTACACCGTCATGTCTTCGGCAACCAATGCCCAGCTACCTTCTCTCGCCGATGAACTATATATTCATGGATTACCTCGACAAGTTAAATGCGTGGTTTATCTGGATGATATCTGATCTATTCAAGAATGAAGAAGAACATCTGAACATCTTAGTCTTGTCTTTGGAAAAGCTACGAGAGCATCAACTCTATGCCAAGTTCTCCAAATGTGAATTACGGCTTCCGAAGTAACCTATCTTGGGCATGTCATCTCTAAGGATGGTATTGCCGTCAACCACGAAAGAGTTCAGGCTATTCTCGATTGGACTCCTCCGAAGAGCGTTAAGCAAGTCGAAGTTTTCTCGGTCTACTTGACTATTGCCGTTGATTAAGTCGAGAACTTCTCCAAGATTGCCGAGCCTCGACTAACTTTGTTGCATAAGGCGTCAAATTCCAATGGACAAGATAAATGTCAGGAAAGTTTCCAGGCACTCAAAGACAAGTTGACGTCTACCCCAGTGCTAGCTCCTCCTGATACTAAGAAGGACTTCGTCATTTACTGCGATGCTTCTCGTCAAGGTTTAGGCGGTGTCCTAATGCAAGAGCGCAAAGTAGTTGCTTATGCCTCTCGACAGTTGCGCCCTCACGAGGAGAACTACCCAGTTCACGACCTCGAACTTGCTGCTGTCATACATGCCTGAAGCGATGGCGACATTACCTTCTCGTGTCGTTGCGAGATCTTCACCGACCACCAAAGTCTGAAGTATCTGTTTACTCAGCCAGACCTGAACCTCCGTCGGCAGAGATGGATGGAGACTATTGCAGACTTTGATTTGGGCATTTCCTATCGCCGAGCAAGGCTAATGTAATGGCTGATGCCTTGAGCCGCAAGTCTTCTGCAACCACCTTGAGTTCACCAAGTTCAGCCCCACTTGTTGAAGAATTCAGAAAGCTGAACCTCCATATTGTTCCTCAAGGTGCACTCGCTCCCCTCCTCCGGAGTTCCAAAAGATGAATCTCCGTGTTGTTCCCCGGGGTTCCCTCTATACCTGGCTGTTGAACCTGATCTCGTGGGCACCATAAAGACAATGCAGGATTTGACTCTGAAGTCTACAAGCTTAAACAAGACATCGGAAAGGAAATCCTCATCCTTCACTATTCTTGATGATGGCGCCTTGTACTTCAAAGGTCGCCTAGTGGTGCCGTGTAAGAAGGAAAATCTGAATATGACTCGGAAGGTTATGAAAGAAGCTCATGATCGCCTCTATGTATCCATCTGGCGGTACAAAGATGTATCAAGACATTAACGAGAGATTACGGTGGTGTAATATGAAGCAAGACATTGCTCGCTATGTTTACGAGTGTGGCGTTTGCCGTCGTATCAAAGCGAACATCAAAGGCCTCTTTGGAACTCTGCAACCTATCTCTATTCCCGAATGGAAATGGGACCATGTTGAAATGGACTTCGTCCTTTGGATTTCCCGGATCGCGAGAAAGGTAATGATGCTATTCTTGTCGTCATTGACCGGCTTTCTAAAGTTGCACATTTTACGGTGGTCAAAGAAGCGATCCTGCTAGCCAGCTTGCAGCGCTCTATATGTCGAAATTGTTTCACTTCACGGTATTCCTTTGGTTATCGATTCGGACCGTGGCAGCTTATTCACTTCAAGATTACGGGCAAGTTTTCAAGAAGCTATGGGGACTCATTTATCATTCGATCTGCTTTTCATCCATGATCTCAAGGGCAAGTTGAGCGTGTCAACCAAATTCTCGAAGACATGCTTGAGCTTGTGTTGTTTCCTTCGCAAGAAATGGGAGGAATCTCTCCGTATGCTGAGTTCTCTTATAATAATAGCTATCAAGCTAGTCGAAGATGGCCCCTTTGAAGTGTTATATGGGCGAAAGTGCGAACCCTACGAACTGATCGAAGCGGGAACATCCACTCTTGGTCCGGATATTATCCAACATGCCGAAGAACAAGTCCGCATTATTCGCGAGAATCTCAAGACTGCTCGATCGCGTCAAAAGAGTAATTATGACCGTCATCACAAGGACATGGTCTACCAACTTTGGCGAAAAGGCCTATCTTCGCGTTACACCAATGAAGGGTGCTCACGCTTGGGATCAAGGGCAAGTTAGCTCCTCGCTATATTGGCCCTTTCACTATTCGGAAAGGCGTGGAAAAGTGGCCTATCAAGCTGGAGCTTCCGTCGAACCTTTCTCGGAGTTCACGATGTGTTTCACGTGTCACAACTCGGCGCTGCTTCAAGGACCCAATCCGGCGGTGGACCATGAAGTGCTCGAATTGCAACAGGACCTCTCCTATAAAGAGCATCTGGTCCGTATTCTCGACCAAGCTGAACGCAGCACACGTCGAAAGCGATCAAGTTCCTCAAAGTCCGATGGTGAATCACTCAAGAGGCGAAGCCACACAGGAACGCGAGGATCGTCTACGAGATGAATATCCGCACTCTTTCCGTCTACCTCCTAAATCTCGGGACGAGATTTCTTGTAGTGGAGGAGATTTGTAACACCCGGATGATTAGGGAACAGTAATCCCCCCGGTTATGTTAATTAACCTCTCGTTGATTCGGACCCGTCCTAAAACAAAAATCAAAACTAAAACAAACGATAAAAAGTTTCGAAAACAAATTCTAAAATGTTCGGGGTTGTCTAAAATAGCTAACCTAATATTGGTGGGGTGCACTAAGTTTTGTAAAATGCTCTGGCATTTTAAATAAAATAAAAACAGAAAAGAAAATTAATAAAAGGAAAAGAAAGACTAAACATGTGGGGGAGGGGAAAACCCTCTGGCCCAGCCGGCCCCCTCCCCACCTGGCCCCTCGCCCCCGGCCCGTTCCCCTTTCCCCCCTGGGCCGGCCCATCGGCCCAGCGGCCCCCGACCACATACCCTCCCACCATGCTGCTAACCCTAGCCGCAATCCCATCCCCCCGCCCCCCCTCCTCTCCTCGCCCATTGGATCGGGCGAGAGACCACCCGACCGAGCCACCCCCGCCGCGCCTCACCCACCTCGCCGGCGGCCCACCGCCGCCCGCACCCCCCCCTCTCCTCCTCCCCATCGCCGCCTGGGAGCCCCCTCCTCCCCTCCGTCGCCCCCAAGCGCGGGCACCCGCCGCGGTCGAGCTCGGCCTCCGCCTCCCGTCGTGGCCTTGCCTCCTCGACCGCCTCCCCATGGTCATCGCCATGCCCACCGAGCCCGCCGCCTAGACCCGACTCCCCCCCTGTGAGGCTCTCTCTCTCTCCTCCCTCCCGAGTCGGCCACCGGCCCCGCCTCGTCGCCGGCCCCGAACCCCACCCGCGGCCACCGCACCGAACCCCCCCCGGCTCCCCTCTCCTCTTCGACGCCGTGGCCTGACCGGCCCGTCGCCCGGCTCGGCCGCCATGGCTCTGCACTTGCGCCCGCCACGTTCCTCTCCTTTCCCCTGCGGATCCGGCCGTTCGAGGCCCGACTGCCCGCCACCGCATGGCCTCTCCCCCTTCCTTCCTTCCTCCGACGGCGACCTCTCGGCGCCCTAGCGGCGCCCGATCCCTCGTTCCCCCATGCGGGCTCGCCACCGCCGAACCCCACCTCCGTCGCCTCCGGCGCCGCTCGCCACGGCCGGTCGCGCAGTGGCCTCGGCCGCGCCGGCCCCCGTGGCCTCGGGCGCCCCTGGATCGCGCCCCTGGATCGCGCCCGACGGGCATCGCCCGCATGCCCGATTGGCCTTGGGCCACTGACGTGGGGCCCCACCCCCCCAAAAAGAACGTTTTTATTAAAACAGGATAAAAATAAAATGAAAATGAATAAAAATTAATTAACTAATTAATTAATTAATTAATTAATTGAGTAATTAATTAATCTAATTAATTCTGAATTAATTAACCCCTAATCATTAATTAACTTAATTAAGTAATGTTAATTAAATCGATTAGGTTAATTAGCCATTAGTGAATGACATGCGGGACCCACTGTCGAGGTTGACTCGATCAACCTGTTGGCTGATGACGTCGGCATGACATCATCTTGATGTCATAAATGCATTTTCGAAATTAATTAAATAATTAATTAAATTCCAGAAATTAATATAATCTTTTAAAAATCATATCTTTTAATCCGTAATCCGGATTAAAATAATTTCAACATGAAAGTTGCTCGAGCGATGAGGCGAATCCGGATCACGCGATCCGTTCGTCCACCACACGCCTCTAACCTATCGAACCTGCAAACTTTCCTCTCCGGTTCATCTGTCGACAGGCGTCCGGGCAGGAAAACTTCCGGATGTTTTCCCCTAACGATACCCCCTCATACCACGTTAGGGCACGCCTAGCATCGCTTCTTGACATGTCATGCATCGATATGCATCTGTTTACCTTGTATTCATTGTTTCTTCCCCTCTTCTCTCCGGTAGACTACTGAGACCCGACGCTGCGGTGGCGGTTCGACTACGGTGTTGGCGACCCTCTCTCTTGCGAGCAACCAGGCAAGCCCCCCCTTGATCACCGGATATCGCCTACTCTTATCTACCTTGCTTGCATTAGAGTAGCATAGCATATTCTTGTTTTCAGATACTCCTATCTTTGCTGCATAGCTTTGTCCTTGTAACACATTTGTTACCTTACTGCAATCCTATATGCTTAGTATAGGATGCTAGTACTTTCATCTGTGGCCCTACATACTTGTCATGCTGCGTGCTATACTATCGGGCCGTGATCACTCGGGAGTTGATCACGGTATATACTATATACTTATACATGATACATGCGAGACTAAAGTCGGGTTGGTGATGGAGCACCCATGAGTGGATCTTTGAGGCGGAGGCGGCAGGCAGGTTGAGACCGCCTAGGAGAGAGGTGGGCCTGGCCTGTTCGGGCGTTCATGATTACTTAACACGCTTAACGAGGTCTTGGTATTTGATCTGGGTTGGCTCTGAGCTTATCGCACTAACCATCTACGCGGGAGTAGTTATGGGTATCCGGCGTCGTGGTATCACCGGTACTTGAGACGTCACGACGGAGCGGCTGCGCCGGATTGGGCTGGAGCGCTTCTTTGGGCTAGGTGCGCTTCGGCAGCGTCACATAGCGTCTTGAGGTGTGCTTTCGAGGCGATGGGCCCGGACCCTGCTGGCGCTTAGGTTTAGACCGCGTGTTGGCCTCTCTGTTGTGCCTAGGTGGGGCTGCGACGTGTTGATCTTATGCGGCGGGCATGACCGAAAGTGTGTCCGCCAAATGGGATCAAGCGTCTTTGGGTAAGATGGTGCACCCTGCAGGAAGTTAATCTATTCGGATAGTCGTGATCTTGATAACAGGCGACTTGGAGTTGTACCTTGAGCTTATGACAACTAGAACCGGATACTTGATAAAACACACCCTTCCAAGTGCGGATACAACCGGTGGTCGCTCTCGCTCGGGGATATGAGCAGGGATTACGGGTAGGATTATTGCTATATGATGTTACTTGGAGGACTTCCGTTGTCCTCTTACATGCATGCAAGACGGTGTCGAGCGTAGTCTTCGTTAAGACTAACTATCCCCTCTCATTACGGCATTCTGCAGTTCAGTCCACCGATATGGCCTTTACACATATATCCATGCATATGTAGTGTAGCTCCTTGCTTGCAGTACTTTGGATGAGTATTCAAGGTTGCCTTGTTCCCCTTTTTCCCTATCCCTACTCGATTGCTGCAACCTGACGATGGAGCCAGAGGCGACGCGCGCGCACAGATGGCGACTACTACTCGAGGCGCCTACTACTACGTGCAGCCCGGCGGCGGCGACCGGGAGTGACCTAGGAGGATCCAGGCAGGAGGCCTGCTCCTCTTCGATCTGTATCCCGTTTGTGCTAGCCATCTTATGGCACCTTGTTTAACTTATGTCGTACTCAGATATTGTTGCTTCCGCTGACTTCGTCTATGATCGAGCACTTGTATTCGAGCCCTCGAGGCCCTGGCTTGTATTATGATGCTTGTATGACTTATTTTATTTGTAGAGTTGTGTTGTGATATCTTCCCGTGAGTCCTTGATCTTGATCGTACACATTTGCGTGCATGATTAGTGTACGATTGAATCGAGGGCGTCACACCAAGTCACCAAAGCGTGTAATTTCATGGCGTCCTATGGCGTTGAGGATTCCCATGTCTGTGCAATTATTGCAGAAGAATGAAATTGCGTCTTCCTCGCGGCAGTCCTTTATCCTGTTCATAACCAGGAGGAATCTGGCCCAGTAATGGCGTACTGTTTCTTCAGGCTCTTGCCTAATATTGGATAGATCGCCTATGTTCGGGTGGGTGGGTGGAATTAGATCCGAAACCCCACCCAGTCTGAGGCTCAAGGGCCAAGGAGTTTCCGAACTCGGAAGCTTGGATTCTTGGGTGTTGTCCACTTAATCTAGCCCGTTGCCTGACTCTAAGTTCAGGTCTTGAGTGACATCCTTCCCTCCACGGGTATCCGGCTTGGAGGGATTGGGAATCCGAACATAGTTAGTCCTTAAGATTGATGAGGGGTCGCCGCGTTGTTCCTCCACCACATCAACATGATGGGTGACCTGGGGACAGTTAATCTCTCTCAGATCGGGTTTAGGCCTGATCTGATCGTAGTCTGTAGCGACTCCCATGGCGGCGATGCGATCCAAGAGCTCGTTTAAATAAGAGAGATCTATTGGATCTAACTGCTCGGCGAGTTCCGAGTTGACGTGAAGATTGCTTTTGATGACCCGAGAAGTCATCGTCGGCGCGGCGGCCGAACAGGCGGTCATAAGAAAACCGCCTAGCTGGAGAGTTTGGCCGATAGCCAAAGCTCCTTTAGCAACAGAGCCATCTTTAAAGACGGGATGAGGCATCCTTCCTGAAGGCGACAACACATCGGAACTCTCAATGAAAGCACCAATGTCGGTGTCAAAACCGGCTGATCTCGGGTAGGGGGTCCCGAACTGTGTGTCTAGGCGGATGGTAACAGGAGACAAGGGACACGATGTTCTTACCCAGGTTCGGGCCCTCTCGATGGAGGTAAAACCCTACTCCTGCTTGATTAATATTGATGATATGGGTAGTACAAGAGTAGATCTACCACGAGATCAGAGAGGCTAAACCCTAGAAGCTAGCCTATGGTATGATTGTTGTTCGTCCTACGGACTAAAACCCTCCGGTTTATATAGACACCGGAGAGGGTTAGGGTTACATAGAGTCGGTTACAATGGAAGGAGATCTACATATCCGTATCGCCAAGCTTGCCTTCCACGCCAAGGAAAAAGTCCCATCCGGACACGGGACGAAGTCTTCAATCTTGTATCTTCATAGTCCAGGAGTCCGGCCAAAGGTCATAGTCCGGCCATCCAGACACCCCCTAATCCAGGACTCCCTTATTCCCCTTCTCCACCGCAGCACCTCCCTCCCTCCACCACACCACCTCCTTCCCGCATCGCCGCACCACCTGCCTCCACACGCCGCCGGGGGGCCCGAGCCAACGAGCTTCCACAACCTGCTCCGGCTTCCTCCCTGAGCCACCGTCCCACTCCTCCACCTCCTCCTTCAGATTAGAGCATACACGCCCCCCTCCCGGTAATGCACGGCCGCACAGATCCCGTGCCGGCCGACGATCCCCTGACCCCGCGCCGCCCGGCGTCGGGCCCTGGCTACCAACCCCCGCAACTCTTCCCCCACCTCCGTCGCTGCCTCGGCCCCGCCCCTCTGTGTCCAACCAACCGCTCGGTCGTCCCCTCCCTGCTCGCCCCCGGCGCCCTCGTGGCCTTCCCTTCCTCCCATCCCTCCCATTCCAAAGCGCAGATTCCTCCCGCAGGAGATGGGGCGCGCGACGGTGGCCGGATCCACACACACCCACCACAGTGATCTCCTTCGCGGGACCAACCTCCTCCGCCACGCTCCTCCTGCCGGCGTCCACCTCGGGACCGACCTCCTCCGCGTCCCCCTGTTGAAGTTCACTTGAGACTAAATCAGCCCCTCCTCCTCCCCTTGCAGCCCAGATGCCCCGGACTTGCAGTGTGCGGGGAACACGATGTGGTTCGGCGCGCCTAGCTGTGCAGTTGACGGCTCCGACGACATGTTGATGGTGGTGGTGGAAACTCGCACGGATCTCATCGGTGAACGGAAGCCATGCGTGCACGGCGGCGGCGAGCAGAGGAACAAGGCTAGAGGCAGGGAGGAAGAAGGTCCTCTCGCGGGTCTGCAGCCGACGTCCATCCTGGTGAGAATCCCCGCTCCTCCCACCATCACGCGCTCCGTCGCGACGGGCTTCCCCGTGCATCCTTCCCGGTCAACGGGGGACTCCTCCATGGTTGTCCGTGCGAAAGTTCAGTACTTATTTTAGTGTGTTTCATATATTGTTTCGTTGCAGTTCAGTAAGGTTTTTACTTTTATTTTAAATGTGTTTGGCGTTGCTGAATCTCTCCCAGGGGCCATAGACGACAGGTGCGGAGATTGCTAGCATCAACTAAGGTTCATGGCGTTGTACTGTGGTTCAGTTGCTGCCGGAGTAAGCTGTAGTTTGCTCTTAGTGCGCTGTAGTATGCTGTTTTTGTTCTTGAGGTTTACTTTTGTTATATTTGCAGATAAAAAACAACCAGCAAAAAGAGTGAGGAGACAAGTTCACTGCACTCCCGGACGAGACTAAAAAAGAAACAAGTGCACTGCATGCTACTCCTTAACTTGTGCTTTATCTCTGTTCTTTGTCAGTTGCAGTGTGTGAAGTATTGGTTTTGTTTCTCAGGGATGAAGAGAGAAAAGAGAAGTAAGAATGGATACACTTCGGCTTAAAAAGAGCAATTCAATTTCGTGCAAGATGGATGTGCGCACTAGGGAATCCGCGTGGTGTAAATTTTTAAATGCATTTACTCGTAGTTTCTGTTCGCCATGAAGTTCAGTTCGGTCGTGACAAAAGAAATTGCCATGTAGTTTAGCTTAGTTTAGTTGGTCACGATGCGGTTTGCTTACGGTTGCGCAGCAGCCCACTTCCACCTGGCTCGCAGTTAAGTTCCCCGTTCAAAAAAGTGAACCCCAATCCACACGTGTTTCATGTTTTTCACCTTTGTGTATGTAGCTCACATTTTCAAAGGGGATATGAAAAAAAGAAGGTTAAAACGGCATGCAACAGTGAAACGCCCTCGATGCGGCTATATCTCCCACGTGTCGAAGCACGACTTAGAGGCATAACCGCATTGAAAGCAATGTCGCAAGTGAGGTAATCTTCACACAACCCATGTAATACATAAGGGAAAGGGATACATAGTTGGCTTACAATCGCCACTTCACACAATACATGGGTAAAACATTACATCATACAGATACAATCAAGGTCCGACTACGGAACCAAAATAAAAGAAGACTACCCCAAATGCTACAGATCCCGATCGTCCCAACTGGCTCCACTCTTGATCAGCTGAAACGAAACAACACAATGAACAAGATCTTCATCGAGCTCCTCCTTGAGCTCGGGTCCATCACCGCACGGTTTCATCGGCACCTGCAAACTGGTTTGGAAGTATCACGTGAGTCACGGGACTCAGCAATCTCACACCAGCGAGATCAAGACTATTTAAGCTTAAAGGTAGGACAGGGTAGTGAGGTGGAGCTGCAGCAAGCGACTAGCATATATGGTGGCTACATACGCAAATGAGAGCGAGAAGAGGAGGCAAAGCACGGTCGAACAACTATGATCAAGAAGTGATCCTGAACTCCTACTTACGTCAGACATAACCCAGAAACCGTGTTCACTTCTCGGACTCCGCCGAGAAGAGACCATCACGGTTACACACGCGGTTGGTGTATTTTAATTAAGATCAACTTCGGGTTTTCTACAACCGGACATTAACAAATTCCCATCTGCCACATAACCGCTGGCACGGCTTTGAAAGTTCAAAACCCTGCAGGGGTGTCCCAACTTAGCCCATGATAAGCTCTCGCGATCAACGAAGGATATTCCTTCTCCCCGGGAAGCCCGATCAGTCTCGGAATCCCGGCTACAAGACATTTCACAGCAATAAAACAAGACCAGCAAAGCCGCCGGATGTGCCGACAAATCTGATAGGAGTCGCACGTACCTCGGTCTCAGGGCACACCGGATAAGTCAAGCTACGAGTAAAACCAACCCTCGAGTTGCCCCGAGGTGGCCCCGCAGGCTGCTCAGTTCGGACCAACACTCGAAGGAGCACCGCCGGGGGCTAAAATAAAGATGACCCTCGGCTCCGAAACCCAAGGAAAAGGGTATAGGTGAGGCAAATGGTAAAACCAATGTTGGGCCTTCTTTGGAAAAGTCTTATTCAAAGCGAACTGTCAAGGGGGTCCCATAAATCACCCGACCGCGTTAGGGACGCAAAAATCCGGGAACATAATACCGATATGACGGAAACTAGGGCGGCAAGAGTGGAACAAAACACCAGGCATGAGGCCGAGCCTTCCACCCTTTACCAAGTATATAGATGCATTAATTAAATAAGATATATTGTGATATCCCAACAAGTAAACATGTTCCAACGAGGAACAACATCTCCATGTTCCAACAAGGAACAAACTTCATCTTCACCTGCAACTAACAACGATATAAGAGGGGCTGAGCGAAGCGGTAACATAGCCAAACAACGGTTTGCTAGGAAAGGATGGTTAGAGGTTTGACATGGCAACATGGGAGGCATGATATAGCAAGTGGTAGGCATCGTAGCATAGGCATAGCAAAAGAGCGAGCAACTAGCAAGCAAAGATAGAAGTGATTTCGAGGGTATGGTCATCTTGCCTGAAATCCCGCAAGGAAGAAGAACGAGTCCATGAAGAAGACAAACGGACGTAGTCGAATGAATCCTCACAACTCCGGAACGAAACCGAAGCTAACGAGAGAAGCAAACCGGAAAGAAGCAAACAACATAGTAAAACAACCATCACATAAGCATGGCATGATGCACAATCAAATATGATGCATGACCGGTTTAAATAGCATGGCATGGCAATATGTACAAACAATCCTACAAATTAAGTGGAGCTCAATATGCAACGAATTGCATATTGACAAAACACCACATTGACATATTTAGTTCACTCTTGATTAGGCTACCCAACAATATTAAATGTTATTAAACATGGCAAGAGGGTGAAGCATATTGAAACTACCTATCTAGGCAAGTTTAAATGAGGCCGGAAACAACGAACAACAATTCCGGAAAATCCCCATATGCAAATTATGGATTCGGAACAGATCTGACCTAAAGCATATTTTAGAGTTGTTAAACATGCAAAGTAGTGCTACCATGTTAATCTATGCATTTTTCTACCCCATTTACATATATAATTTATTTAAAATGGATCTACGGTTATTAAGATATGAAATAAATCATTTTAGCATGGCATATAAGCAAATTAAAGCAAACAACAATATTAAACATTTAAATGTTGTTATCATGATGCGGATGACATGAGCAAGTTTTATGCAATATTATGAAAACGTTATCATGAGCATGATATGAAGCATTATGTCACCGGGGTGGAAGAAAGGGGTGCCACGGCAACGAATCCGAAAATGATGCCACGGCAACATATCGGTTCCGACAGCTCAATCGAGATATCGGTGCAAAGGAAAGCGTGGACGGAAGCGAGTCATGCAAGATGGTGGGGTGATCCCGGATTCCGGGTTCCCACGGAACGGTGGTATGGCAAAAGAGGGGCATCGCAAGAACTATTCGGACACGGCGGTCGTCACGGGTTATACCTCCGGAACGTTCAAACGGGACGGGTCGAGTTTCGTAGAGGGAAGTAGTGGTACACGGCGACGGTAGAGGAAGTAGTGTTTCACGGCGGCGTCGGTAGTTGTTCACGGACGTCGTGGAAGTAGTCGTTCTCGTTCGATGGTAGTGGTACATCTCGATTTAGGCGACGGTAGTCGTACACGTTATCGGGGTACTTGTCGGATCCACGTGTAGTCGAACTTGACGGTCCCGTTACACAGGTCTTCGGCGACGGTAGTTGTACACGTTTCATCGGGGTACTTGTCGTTTCCGGTTCGGTGGTCGTCGGGTCGTAGTGGTACTCGGCAATCCGAAGGGGTACTTGGCGTTTCCGGGTGTAGTTGAACTTGACGAAAACGAATGTCCTCGAAGTAGTCGTGGTACTTGGGGTCTTCGAACTTGCCGGTCTCGGTTCTTGCGACAGTAGATGTATTCGGTGCCAAAATAATCTTCAGGTACTTGACGTTATACGTGCGTAGAGGTACTTGGCAGTCTCCTGTAGACGTTCGGGCGCCGTGGAAGAACTTGGGGTCGCGCGCGGGGAGAGCTCCCTGGCTCCGCGCGACGCGGAGGAGGACAGGGCGCGGGGCGGCGATCTGGTGGCGGCGGCCTCTATGGGCGTACATGGCGGCGGGCGGCCTCCACGACGAGGAGGAGGAGATGGCCAGGGGCACCTGGCGCGGGCGCCATGGAGAAGCTTCAGAGGCGCTTCATGAAGGAGATGAAGAGGGGCCGGGGCTGGGAAGAGATGGGGAAACGAGGGAAGGAGCGAGAGGAGGGAGATGGGGCTCGGGGCGCTCGCAGCTCCCTGGCGAGGCATGCAGGCGGAGGACGAAGGGGGGGGGGTCGAGAGAGATGCGGGAGACCTGGCGGCGTGGAGAAGAGATGAGGGGATCGAGGAAGGGTCTCCTGGCGCTAGGGTTAGGAGAGACCGAGGGTCTTGGCTGGGCCAAGGCCGGCTGGGCCATGGGAGGTTGGCGGTGCAGGCTGGCTTGGACTAGCTAGATATGTAGTGGGCTGGGCTCTCTCTCTCTCACTAATGTTTAGCAGAAAAACAAATAAAGAGAAGAAAAGAAAGAGAGGGTTGGGGAAAGGATTTGCGGGCGCGGATAATTTTCCCGAGCTCGAAAAAATATGAGGGATTTAACAAAAATGATCCAAGGATTTTTGGTGGAACTCCGGAAAATGATAGAATAAAAAAAATGGCAAGGTTTTGAGAACAACTCGGAGCAGAAAAAGGCATGGGATTTTGCAAGTGTGTTATGGTGATTCCAAAACAATGGAATATTTTTAATATAGCTCCCTAATATTGGGAGGATATGTTATAAAGAGAAGTCACCACGTGAATATCCCTCGATTTAAATGGATCGAAAAATCCATACAATTTATTTAGAAGAGTTTTAAAAATAAAAGCGATATGATGGCATGATGACATGATGCAATGCAAAAACAAAACAAACCACACGACAAAACTCGAAACCACGGAAGGCAATGAAGCTCCGGTCTTGGGCGTCACAACACTCCACCACTACGAGAGGATCTCGTCCCGAGATCTAGGATGGCACCGGAGAAAACGGGAGAGGAAGAGGTAAAACAAAGTTGCTTCTTTGACAAACGACTGAAACCAAAGAACCTTGAGAGGTTGAACGAAATGAAAGAAAGAAAACAATGACGATGAAGGAAGTTGAAAACACTCTGCTAGAAAAGAGGAACAAGGGATACGACGAGAACCAAGAGGTTAAGTGATAACATAGATACTGAAACCACTCCGGTTAAAACTAGATAAACAAGGAATAAGATTGATAAAATTTGGGCAGCACTCCGACTAAAAGAAGGAGGAAAACTTGATAAGATGAGAGAACTCGAATGAAAACATGACACTCCGGTTAAAACGATAAGCAAGGAAAAGAACATGGTCTTGGCAAAACGAGACGATGGGTCGAAGAGAGCAACATCACAATGCCTCCGGTAGAAATGAAAGAATGCAAAGAAAAACTAGATGGTTGGAAAGAAAAGAACGGAGAAGATAATGACAACTTCTGCCGCAAATGAACTTAGAAAAGCACCCTTGCAAAGAAGAATTGAACGGAGTTGTTGGAAAACCAACAACGAAATGAATAAGCTTGTAGTGGGCTTATGGAAACATCTCCACATTATGAGGTGAGCTTCTGCCACCAACGGAAACAAACGATTGGATTGATATCAACAAGGAGACGAGAAACTTATATCACCGAGAGGACAAATGAAGAACTTGGGTCATTTATAAGCACCATAAATAACAACAATCCTTAGGGAAAGCTTTAGGTGAAATATAGCCCAAGACAACTCCAATGAAGAGATTGATGGATTTAAAATACCTCATTCTTGACAACATATGAATCATGAAACATGAATGAAATTGTCAAGAGTGACATAACACCACCTCAAATGATAAGGTAGAGAGAATTGCACTTCGAAATGCAAGTAGAAGAATTCTTGAACTCCCCAAAACAAAACATGTGTTGAGCACCATGCTTATTTTAGAGTAGCTTGACGGATCTTAACTCCGAGAGAAATCTTGATGAACAATTGAAGAATGAAAAGAATCCTAGAGGAAGCACCATGTAGAGCCTCCATGAAGAACTCCGGTAATAAAAAGGATGATAAAAGAAATTGGAGTTGAAAACACAAGGTGAAACCTTGCAGTGATAAGATGAAGCTTTGAAATGATATAACCGAGAAAACTTGGAACTCCGGAAAGAAAGATGAACAAATGAAACCAAGAATTTTGATGAACCTCCGGAATAAGGAATTGAATTAACTCGATGAAACAAGAATAAGAATTACATTATGCTCATCCTTCACCAATTAAATAGATGACCAAATGGATTAGGCATACTACTTATTCTCGTAGAAAGGATTGAAAAGAGATATAGCGCAACCTTGAGAAGGTATTGATGGAACCACCGGTAGGATTTGGAAAACAAGAGTTGAACGCTTGAATGAATAATTCTGAGATGATGGGCTCAGAAGAACCAAACTGAAAAGACTCCTGAATTACTCCGGATGGATTAAAAGAATTCTCACAATCAAAACAATTATGAGGATGGCACGAAGCTAGAACCATGAATCTTGAAGAGAAAGGAGCGAGATTAAAAGAAACTCTTCTTCAGTCTTCAAAATTCGAGAATGACGACGAGAACCAACACCATGAATTGTTGAAGCACTCCGGAATGAAAATTAGAAAGGTTGAACCAACAATGAAAATAATTTGAAAGATATTGGAGAAGGACGTTTGACTGATGATAACTCATTCTTACGTCAAACTTTGCAATGAATTTGGGAATAGCTCTTGAAAAATTAGAAGAGTCAGGTAAGATCCTGGAAAAAGACCTGTGGGTTAGGGCCCACTCAAAAGAAACCACCGTTGAACAATTGTTTGAAAAGAGAGATTGCACCGGTAGAATTAAATGGCTTGAATGAGATAACATCCTCAAAAGAACTTGAGTGAATTGAGAATGGAAACTAGAATCTTCTGAGATATCTTCAACACTCCGGAACGATTGAATAGCGAGAGGTGAATGACTAAGAGATGCACCGACATGAGAAAGCATTTGAAACGATGAAAAGAAAACGATCAACACTGAAAACTTGACTTAAATCCACCGGAGAAGAAAATTAGAATGGAACAATGATAAGGTTAAAGCTTCCTTAGCGTCTTCATGAGAAATCACCGGATAAAACATTAAAGGAAAAGAATGAAGAAACTTCACTCAATAGAATTGGTACTTGATTAAGAAATCTGAGTCCTTGAAGAAAAAGGGGTGGGAGGGCGGGAAAACAAAGGCAACTTAGGTCGGATGAAACGAACACCGTTGAGAAAAAGCTTAGAATTGATCTTGCGAATGTTGGAATAATCGGATCCACTTGAAGAGAAGCACGCCGGTTGGAAAAGAATTAACATGACAAGCTCAGTGATCAAGAAGGATTAGTATTCACATAGCAATATGAGAACACCATTAGGAAAGGTATGGAATCAACACTTGGCATTGAAGCAACTTGAATACCACAACTTAAAACAAAGCAAAGGAGTGGCTTGCAGAATAAGCCGAAACAAACATATGATAGATCCCATATCGTATCATGTGTTTGTTGGAAAGATATCCTACGAGATACTTGAATTCCCACCTATAAACTCCCGAAACTTTCTGGTTATGCAATCTGGTGTTGGGGATACAGGGGACACAAAATATATCACCCAAACTAACAATACCTAGATCCAGCTGTATCCATCCGTCAACACATAACCAAGAAAACTCCGGAAATCGTGTACCTCGACCTTCGAAAAACATCCGTTATACAAGTCATGGCAATACTCCCTTTTCGCCACAAGATCTTTGGGCTATCGGGGTTATCTCACCAACAACTGCACAAAAGAGATTTCGATGTCGGCAAAACTCAGGTATTCAGAACTGCAACGATAAAATTGTGACGACAACACCTCGGAGCTCAACTCCCCGGGACACTGCCACAACCCCTAAATGTCAGGAGGCACCAAGAACAATGTTCTCGTCACAAAACCATCGGAACGATTCCAAGATACCCACGTGATCCTAAAAATTTTAGTGAAATTTGAGGAGAGAAAAGTCAAAACTCTACGTCAGGATACCTCACCAGAGCGACGAAGGGACTGAGGAGTAAAAAGAATCCTACTCTCCGATATATATAATCCTAAGACTCAAAACATTTTCCATTCTAGACTCAACAGCGTCAACAAACAATCAAGTAGGGGGCTCCTAAGTCGGGGAAGGCTCTGATTACCAACTTGAAACGCCCTCGATGCGGCTATATCTCCCACGTGTCGAAGCACGACTTAGAGGCATAACCGCATTGAAAGCAATGTCGCAAGTGAGGTAATCTTCACACAACCCATGTAATACATAAGGGAAAGGGATACATAGTTGGCTTACAATCGCCACTTCACACAATACATGGGTAAAACATTACATCATACAGATACAATCAAGGTCCGACTACGGAACCAAAATAAAAGAAGACTACCCCAAATGCTACACAGATCCCCGATCGTCCCAACTGGCTCCACTCTTGATCAGCTGAAACGAAACAACACAATGAACAAGATCTTCATCGAGCTCCTCCTTGAGCTCGGGTCCATCACCCTGCGGTTTCATCGGCACTGCAAACTGGTTTGAAGTATCTGTGAGTCACGGGACTCAGCAATCTCACACCCGCGAGATCAAGACTATTTAAGCTTAAAGGTAGGACAGGGTAGTGAGGTGGAGCTGCAACAGCGACTAGCATATATGGTGGCTACATACGCAAATGAGAGCGAGAAGAGGAGGCAAAGCACGGTCGAACAACTATGATCAAGAAGTGATCCTGAACTCCTACTTACGTCAGACATAACCCAGAAACCGTGTTCACTTCCCGGACTCCGCCGAGAAGAGACCATCACGGTTACACACGCGGTTGGTGTATTTTAATTAAGATCAACTTCGGGTTTTCTACAACCGGACATTAACAAATTCCCATCTGCCACATAACATGAGCACGGCTTTGAAAGTTCAAAACCCTGCAGGGGTGTCCCAACTTAGCCCATGATAAGCTCTCGCGATCAACGAAGGATATTCCTTCTCCCCGGGAAGACCCGATCAGTCTCGGAATCCCGGCTACAAGACATTTCACAGCAATAAAACAAGACCAGCAAAGCCGCCCGGATGTGCCGACAAATCCTGATAGGAGTCGCACGTACCTCGGTCTCAGGGCACACCGGATAAGTCAAGCTACGAGTAAAACCAACCCTCGAGTTGCCCCGAGGTGGCCCTTGAGGTTGCTCGATTCGGACCAACACTCGAAGGAGCACCGCCCGGGGGCTAAAATAAAGATGACCCTCGGGCTCCGAAACCCAAGGAAAAGGGTATAGGTGAGGCAAATGGTAAAACCAATGTTGGGCCTTCTGGAAAAGTCTTATTCAAAGCGAACTGTCAAGGGGTCCCATAAATCACCCGACCGCGTTAGGGACGCAAAAATCCGGGAACATAATACCGATATGACGGAAACTAGGCGGCAAGAGTGGAACAAAACACAGGCATGAGGCCGAGCCTTCCACCCTTTACCAAGTATATAGATGCATTAATTAAATAAGATATATTGTGATATCCCAACAAGTAAACATGTTCCAACGAGGAACAACATCTCCATGTTCCAACAAGGAACAAACTTCATCTTCACCTGCAACTAACAACGATATAAGAGGGCTGAGCGAAGCGGTAACATAGCCAAACAACGGTTTGCTAGGAAAGGATGGTTAGAGGTTTGACATGGCAACATGGGAGGCATGATATAGCAAGTGGTAGGCATCGTAGCATAGGCATAGCAAAAAAGCGAGCAACTAGCAAGCAAAGATAGAAGTGATTTCGAGGGTATGGTCATCTTGCCTGAAATCCCGCAAGGAAGAAGAACGAATCCATGAAGAAGACAAACGGACGTAGTCGAATGAATCCTCACAACTCCGGAACGAAACCGAAGCTAACGAGAGAAGCAAACCGGAAAGAAGCAAACAACATAGTAAAACAACCATCACATAAGCATGGCATGATGCACAATCAAATATGATGCATGACCGGTTTAAATAGCATGGCATGGCAATATGTACAAACAATCCTACAAATTAAGTGGAGCTCAATATGCAACGAATTGCATATTGACAAAACACCACATTGACATATTTAGTTCACTCTTGATTAGGCTACCCAACAATATTAAATGTTATTAAACATGGCAAGAGGGTGAAGCATATTGAAACTACCTATCTAGGCAAGTTTAAATGAGGCCGGAAACAACGAACAACAATTCGGAAAATCCCCATATGCAAATTATGGATTCGGAACAGATCTGACCTAAAGCATATTTTAGAGTTGTTAAACATGCAAAGTAGTGCTACCATGTTAATCTATGCATTTTTCTACCCCATTTACATATATAATTTATTTAAAATGGATCTACGGTTATTAAGATATGAAATAAATCATTTTAGCATGGCATATAAGCAAATTAAAGCAAACAACAATATTAAACATTTAAATGTTGTTATCATGATGCGGATGACATGAGCAAGTTTTATGCAATATTATGAAAACGTTATCATGAGCATGATATGAAGCATTATGTCACCGGGTGGAAGAAAGGGTGCCACGGCAACGAATCCGAAAATGATGCCACGGCAACATATCGGTTCCGACAGCTCAATCGAGATATCGGTGCAAAGGAAAGCGTGGGGAAGCGAGTCATGCAAGATGGTGGGGTGATCCGGATTCGGTTCCCACGAACGGTGGTATGGCAAAGAGGGCATCGCAAGAACTATTCGGACACGGCGGTCGTCACGGGTTATACCTCCGAACGCTCAAACGGGACGGGTCGAGTTTCAGAGGGAAGTAGTGGTACACGCGACGGTAGAGGAAGTAGTGTTTCACGGCGGCGTCGGTAGTTGTTCACGGACGTCGTGGAAGTAGTCGTTCTCGTTCGATGGTAGTGGTACATCTCGATTTAGGCGACGGTAGTCGACTACGTTATCGGGTACTTGTCGGATCCACGGTAGTCGAACTTGACGGTCCCGTTACACAGGTCTTGGCGACGGTAGTTGTACACGTTTCATCGGGTACTTGTCGTTTCGGTTCGGTGGTCGTCGGGTCGTAGTGGTACTCGGCAATCCGAAGGGTACTTGGCGCTTCGGGTGTAGTTGAACTTGACGAAAACGAATGTCCTCGAAGTAGTCGTGGTACTTGGGGTCTTGAACTTGCGGTCTCGGTTCTTGCGACGATAGATGTATTCGTGCCAAAATAATCTTCAGGTACTTGACGTTATCGTGCGTAGAGGTACTTGGCAGTCTCTGTGAGAGCGTTGGCGCCGTGGAAGAACTTGGGGTCGCGCTGGGAGAGCTCCTGGCTCAGGCGCGCTTGAGGAGGACAGGCGCTGGGCGGCGATCTGGTGGCGGCGGCCTCTCTGCGGCGTACATGGCGGCGGCCTCCACGACGAGGAGGAGGGAGATGAGCGCTGGGCACCGCGACGCGGGCGCCAAGGAGAAGCTTCGAGCAGAGGCGCCATGAAGGAGATGAAGAGGGCAGGGCTGGGAAGAGATGGGGAAGCGAGGGAAGGAGCGAGAGGAGGAGATGGGGCTCGGGCGCCGCAGCTCCTGGCGAGGCATGCAGGCGGAGGACGAAGGGGGGTCGAGAGAGATGCGGAGACTGGCGTGGAGAAGAGATGAGGGGATCGAGGAAGGGTCTCCCTGGCGCTAGGGTTAGGAGAGACTGAGGGTGCGGCTGGGCCAAGGCCGGCTGGGCCATGGGAGGTTGGCCGGTCTGGGCTGGCTTGGACTAGCTAGATATGTAGTGGGCTGGGCTCTCTCTCTCTCACTAATGTTTAGCAGAAAAACAAATAAAGAGAAGAAAAGAAAGAGAGGGTTGGGGAAAGGATTTGCGGGCGCGGATAATTTTCCCGAGCTCGCAAAAATATGAGGGATTTAACAAAAATGATCCAAGGATTTTTGGTGGAACTCCGGAAAATGATAGAATAAAAAAAATGGCAAGGTTTTGAGAACAACTCGGAGCAGAAAAAGGCATGGGATTTTGCAAGTGTGTTATGGTGATTCCAAAACAATGGAATATTTTTAATATAGCTCCCTAATATTGGGAGGATATGTTATAAAGAGAAGTCACCACGTGAATATCCCTCGATTTAAATGGATCGAAAAAATCCATACAATTTATTTAGAAGAGTTTTAAAAATAAAAACGATATGATGGCATGATGACATGATGCAATGCAAAAACAAAACAAACCACACGACAAAACTCGGAAACCCTGGAAGGCAACTGAAGCTCCGGTCTTGGGGCGTCACAAACAGTAGTGCACATTTTGAGAAAATAAAGCCTAATGCAGTTGACTAACGTGAGTGTGGATGTAAAATTTTGAAGCTCACTTGTCTCACGCAGTTTGCTTAAAACTCCTCTGTGGTTCACTCGGTAAACAGAAACCAAAAACATCTCAAAAGAAGCTCACTTCTTATTAGATGTAGTTCGCTCGGTCAGCCCATGCGGTCCACTTGCCTAGTCTATGCGCATGAAAAATAATAAGTATGAAAATAGCAATAAAATCTCATGTGGTTTACTTTTCATAGTGTCGAGGTTCACTTTCGGTAGTGTTGCGGTTCACTTACGCCTCGACGTGAAGCGTGGTCCACTTCCTCGTTCGTGGAAAATTTACGTCCGACAAAAAAAGTTATGCAAGTCGCTTGCACGTCCGATGCAGTGTGGTTTTCAGTATGAAGCAGTGTGGTCGGCCGTATGCTGTTGTTCATCCCGTAAGTGCAAAAAAATTGTTACGGAAGCGGAGAAAACGAATGCGGTTCACTTTTTGATAGCGTTGTGGTTCATTTACACCCGATGTGAAATGCACTCTACTTTCTCGTCCTTGAAAAATATACGTTTGAATAAAAGAAACCATGCAGTTCTCTTACCCGTCTGATGCAGTGCGGTTTGTCGTCTGATGCAGTGCGGTTTTCAGTCGGATGAAGTACCCACGTCGATTTGGGTGTCGCAAAAAACAGAGTGTCCGCATTTCGGTAAATTTAAAATTCCTCTTAAACCGTAAAGAATTAGAGAGAGTATTATACATGAAAAAGTTGCACCTCGTCAATATCTTTCCAACGGCATATAATTCGAATCATTTCGACAAGCAGTTTGCAAAAATTTCATGAAAAACGGCCGCTGCCTCCCGTCATCAGCCGCACGATTTTCAAAATTAACTAAAAACCTTAAGGAATATCAAAAATATTCCAACATATGAAAGTTGTGCCTTGTCCGTAGCTTTCCAACGGCATATCATATGCCTCGTTTCAACAAACGGTTCAAAAACTGGAGCTAAAACAATGCCGAAAATTGGAAAAAAATTCAAAAAAAGTAATTCCGCGATTTAGTAAATTTGAAGCTGCTCTTAAACCGTAACGAATTAGAAAAAAAATAGATATGAAAAAGATGCGCCTCGATGATATCTTTCCAACGGCGTATCATTTGCTTTATTCCGATGAGCGGTTTTGAAAAATTCACGAAAATACACTCGCTGCGACTCGTCATCCGCCGCACCATTTTGGAAACTGCTCTTAAACAGCGAGGAATCTCGAAAATTGTTCAACATGGCGAAGTTGCGCCTAATCCATAGCTTTCCAATGGTATATCATACACGTCATTCGGATAAACGGTTAAAAAACTAAAGCGAAAATAGTACCGAAAAAACAACGTGTGCAGTTTTTTCCGACGAGAAGTTCACTCGTGTGAGTACTGCAGCACACTTGGTTCGAAGAATGACGTGCACTTTCATTGTGCGTGCAGTGCGGAAGTGATATCAGAATAGTTATTCTGCTAATATTAGCAGAATAGACCGTATATATATATATATATATATATATATATATATATATATATATATATATATATATATATATATATATATATGGGGGTGGGTGCCGTAGTGAAAGGATCGAGAAGAGTTGTCTACTGGAGGGGTGATTAGACCCTCAATGAAGAAAAGTAGTAGTTTTTAATTTCTTCAAGTTAAGGTGGAGTTTTTGCACAAGTTTAAACATTCATAATACATTTCAAGCAAGCATGGCAAGAGTATATGACCAACGGAAAGTAAAGCATGCAACTTGCAAGAAAGTGAAGCGATGGGATTGGAGTGTGCAAACGCAATTGGAGACATGAAGATTTTTCCCGTGGTTCCGATAGGTGATATGCTATCGTACATCCACGTTGATGGAGACTTCAACCCACAAACGGTAACGGTTGCGCGAGTCCACGGAGGGCTCCACCCACAAAGGGACCACGAAGAAGCAACCTTGTCTATCCTACCATGGTCGTCGCCCACGAAGGACTTGCCTCACTAGGGTAGATCTTCACGAAGAAGGTGATCTCCTTGCCCGTACAAACTTCTAGGTTCAACTCCACAATCTTGACGGAGGCTCCCAAGTGACACCTAACCAATCTAGGAGACACCACTCTCCAAAGGTAATAGATGGTGTGTTGATGATGAACTCCTTGCTCTTGTGCTTCAAATGATAGTCTCCCCAACACTCAACTCTCTCTGACATATTTGGATTTGGTGGAAAGATGATTTGAGTGGAAAGAAACTTGGGGAAGGCTAGAGATCAAGATTCTTGTGGTTGGATTGGAATATCTTGGTCTCAACACATGAGTAGGTGATTCTCTCTCAGAAAATGAATGCTGTAAGTGTAGGCACGTTCTGATGGCTCCCTCCATGAATGAAGAGTGGGTGGAGGGGTATATATAGCCTCCACACAAAATCTAGCCGTTACACACAATTTACCAAACTCGGTGGGACCGAATCGAGAAACCCGGTCATACCGATTTAGTTCAAAATGTGAACATTAGAGTTTTCGGTGGGACAGATATGATCAACTCGGTGGGACCGATGTGCTAGGGTTAGGGTAAAACCTCAACTCTGTTTGACATATTGCACAAACTCGGTGAGACTGATTTTGGTAATAAGCAAAACAGAGAGTTGGTCAAGCAAACTCGGTCGGACCGATTGCATATCTCGGTGAGACCGAAATAATTGCAACAGGCAACAGAGAGTTTACAAGCCCATCTCGGTGAGACCGAGATCCCATCGGTGAGACCGAACTGATTACGGTTTCTGGCAGTGGCTATGTCAAATGAACTCGGTGGCGCTGGATAGATCAAATCGGTGGGGCTAAGTTTGACTTTAGGTTTAGGACAAATGTGGAAATGAGAAAGTGGTTGAGGGCTTTGGAGCATATCACTAAGCACTTGATCAAGCAAGCCATTAAGCAACACCTCATCCCCTTTTAATAGTATTGGCTTTTCCTATGGACTCAATGTGATCTTGGATCACTAAAATGAAAATGAAGAGTCCTGAGTTTTAGAGCTTTTGCCTATCTTCTGTCTTTAGCATCTTGAAGGGGTTCCACATCCTCTTGTCCATGCCACTCCACTGTTGAACTCATCTGAAATATACTAGATAGAAGTATTAGTCCAACAAGAGATATGTTGACATTAGTTGCCAAAATCACCCAGGGAGCACTTGTGCTTTCAATCTCCCCCTTTTTGGTAATTGATGACAACATACATCAAAGCTTTAGATAAGAATATAGAGAATAGCATGTAAAGCTTTGGAAGGACATGTAACATGCATATGGTCCCCCTACATGTATGCAATCATGTAAATATGGAATGTACGAGCATGTGAATGCATAAGCATGACAGAGCAAACAATAAGTTACATGTATCTTGGCTGTATGCATCAAAGCAAATGGTGCGAATATAGGAAATGTACCTTCTGAAGGAATTATGCCCTAGAGGCAATAATAAAGTTATTATTTATTTCCTTATATCATGATAAATGTTTATTATTCATGCTAGAATTGTATTAACCAGAAACATAATACATGTGTGACAAGACCACTAGTTTCCTTATATAGACGAAAGTAATTCCCAAGCTCTTCGTGATGCTGAAATCGACGAAGGTAGAAATCAAGAAAAGAGCATCAAGTGTTGATGATTGACAAGACCACTAGTTTCAAGAAAAGGGCAAAGGAAAGAAAGGAACTTCAAGTAGAATGACAAGCAAGTTGTCGCTCCATGAAGAAGCCCAAAGCTGGACCAAAGCCTGAAACTGAGTGCTTCTACTGCAAAGGAAATGATCACTGGGAGCGGAAATGCCCTGAATATTTGGTAGATAAGAAGGGTGGCAAAGTGAACAAAGGTATATTTGATATACAGGTTATTGATGTGTGCCTTACTAGTGTTTATAGTAGCCCCTGAGTATTAGATACTTGTTCGGTTGCTAAAAATTAGTGACTCAAAACAGGAGTTACAGAATAAACAGAGACTAGTTGAAGGGGAAGTGACGATGAGTGTTGGAAGTAGTTCCAAGATTGATATGATCATCATCACACACTCCCTATATTTTCGAGATTAGTGTTAAAAGCCAAATAAATGTTATTTAGCATTTGCGTTGAGCATGAATATGATTTGATCATGTTTATTGCAAAATGGTTATTCATTTAAACTTAAAGAATAATTGTTATTCTGTTTACATGAATAAAACCTTCGATGGTTATACACCCAATGAAAATAGTTTGTTGGATCTCGATCGTAGTGATACACATATTCATAATATTGATGCCAAAAGATGCAAAGTTAATAATGATAGTGCAACTTATTTGTGGCACTGCCGTTTGGGTCATATCGGTTTTAAAACGCATGAAGAAACTCCATAAAGATGAATTTTGGAATCACTTGGTTATGAATCATTTGATGCTTGCGAACCGTGCCTTTTGGGCAAGATGACTAAAACTCCGTTCTCCGGAACAATGGAACGAGCTACTGAGTTATTGGAAATAATACATACCAATGTATGCAATCTGATGAGTGTTAAGGCTCGTGGCATGTATCGTTATTTTCTGACCTTCACAGATAATTTGAGCAGATATGGGTATATCTACTTGATGAAACATAAGTCTGAAACATTTGAAAAGTTCAAAGAATTTCAGAGTGAAGTGGAAAATCATCGTAACAAGAAAAATAAAGTTTCTACGATCTGATCATGGAGACAAATATTTGAGTTACGATTTTGGTCTTCATTTGAAACAATGTGAAATAGTTTCGCAACTCACGCCACCTGGAACACCACAATGTAATGGTGTGTCCGAACGTCGTAATCGTACTTTACTAAATATGGTGCGATCTATGATGTCTCTTATCGGTTTACCACTATCGTTTTGGGGTTATGCATTAGAGACAGCTGCATTCACGTTTAATAGGGCACCATCTAAATCCGTTGAGATGACACCGTATGAACTATGGTTTAGCAGTAAACCTAAGCTGTCATTTCTTAAAGCTTGGAGTTGCGATGCTTATATGAAAAGGTTTCAACCTGATAAGCTCGAACCCAAATTGGAAAAGTGCGTCTTCATAGAATACCCAAAGGTAACTATTGGGTACACCTTCTATCGCAGATCCGAAGGCAAGTTATTCGTTGCTAAGATGGATCCTTTCTAGAAAAGAAGTTTCTCTCAAAAGAAGTGAGTGGGAGGAAAGTAGAACTTGATGAGGTAATTGTACCTTCTCCCTTATTGGAAAGTAGTTCATCACAGAAATCAGTTCCAGTGATTCCTACACCAATTAGTGAGGAAGTTAATGATGATGATCATGAAACTTCAGATCAAGTTGCTACCAAACCTCGTAGGTCTTCGAGTAAGATCCGCACTGAGTGGTACGGTAATCATGTTCGGAAGTCATGTTACTAGACCATGATGAACCTACGAACTATGAGGAAGCGATGATGAGCCCAGATTCGCGAAATGGCTTGAGGCCATGAAATCTGAGATAGGATCCATGTATGAGAACAAAGTATGGACTTTGATTGACTTGCTCGATGATCAGCAAGCCATGTTAAATAAATGGATCTTCAAGAGGAAGACGGACACTGATAGTAGTGTTACTATCTACAAAGCTCGACTTGTCACAAAAAGGTTTTCGACAAGTTCAAGGTGTTGACTACAATGAGATTTTCTCAACTGTAGCGATGCTTAAGTCTGTCCGAATCATGTTAGCAATTGCCACATTTTATGAAATCTGGCAAATGGATGTCAAAACTACATTATTTAATGGATTTATTAAAGAAGAGTTGTATATGATGCAACCAGAAGGTTTTGTCAATCCTAAAGGAGCTAACAAAATGTGCAAGTTCCAGCGATCCATCTATGGACTGGTGCAAGCATCTCAGAGTTGGAATATACGCTTTGAGAAGTTGATCAAAGCATATAGTTTTATACAGACTTGCGGTGAAACCTGTATTTACAATAAAATGAGTGGGAGCACTACCGCCTTTCTGATAAATATATGTGAGTAACATATTGTTGATCGGAAATGATGTAGAATTTTTCTGGAAAGCATAAAGGAGTATTTGAAAGGAGTTCTTTAAAAGAAAGACCTCAGTAAAGCTACTTACATATTGAGCATCAAGATCTATTGAGATAGATCAAGACGCTTGATAAGTTTTTCAAAAGTACATACCTTGTCAAGATTTTGAAGTAGTTCAAAATGGAACAGTTAAAGAAAGAGTTCTTTCCTATGTTGCAAAGGTGTGAAATTGAGTAAGACTCAAATCCCGACCACGGCAGAAAATAGAAAAGAGAATGAAAGTCATTCCCTATGCCTCAGTTATAGGTTCTATAAAGTATGCTATGCTATGTACCAGACCTATTGTATACCTTGCTCTGAATTTGGCAAGGGAGTAGAATAGTGATCTAGGAGTAGATCACTGGACATTCGTCAAGAATATCCTTAGTGAGGACTAAGGAAATATTTCTCGATTATGGAGGTGATAAAAGAGCCCGTCGTAAAGAGTTACATCGATGCAAGCTTTTTACACCGATCCAGATGACTATAAGTCTCAATCTGGATACATATTGAAAGTGGGAGCAATTAGCTATAGTAGCTCCGTGCAGAGCATTGTAGACATAGAATATTTGCAAAATACATACGGCTCTGAATATGACAGACCCGTTGACTAAGCCTCTCTCACGAGCAAAACATGATCACACCTTAGTACTCTTTTGGGTGTTAATCACATAGCGATGTGAACTAGATTATTGATTCTAGTAAACCCTTTGGGTGTTGGTCACATGACGATGTGAACTATGGGTGTTAATCATATACAGATATGAATATTGGTGTTAAATCACATGGCGATGTGAACTATATTATTGACTCTATGCAAGTGGGAGACTGAAGGAAATATGCCCTAGAGGCAATAATAAAGTTATTATTTATTTCCTTATATCATGATAAATGTTTATTATTCATGCTAGAATTGTATTAACCGGAAACATAATACATGTGTGAATACATAGACAAACATAGTGTCACTAGTATGCCTCTACTTGACTAGCTCGTTGAATCAAAGATGGTTAAGTTTCCTAGCCATAGACATGAGTTGTCATTTGATTAACGGGATCACATCATTAGGAGAATGATGTGATTGACTTGACCCATTCCGTTAGCCTAGCACTTGATCGTTTAGTATGTTGCTATTGCTTTCTTCATGACTTATACATGTTCCTGTAACTATGAGATTATGCAACTCCCGTTTACCGGAGGAACACTTTGGGTGCTACCAAACGCCACAACGTAACTGGGTGATTATAAAGGAGTACTACAGGTGTCTCCAAAGGTACATGTTGGGTTGGCGTATTTCGAGATTAGGTTTTGTCACTCCGATTGTCGGAGAGGTATCTCTGGGCCCTCTTGGTAATGCACATCACTATAAGCCTTGCAAGCAATGTAGCTAATGAGTTAGTTACGGAATGATGCATTACGTAACGAGTAAAGAGACTTGCCGGTAACAAGATTGAGCTAGGTATTGACCGACGATCAATCTCGGGCAAGTAACATACCGATGACAAAGGGAACAACGTATGTTGTTATGCGGTTTGACCGATAAAGATCTTCGTAGAATATGTAGGAGCCAATATGGGCATCCAGGTTCCGCTATTGGTTATTGACCAAGAATAGTTCTAGGTCATGTCTACATAGTTCTCGAACCCGTAGGGTCCGCACGCTTAAGGTTTTGATGACAGTTATATTATGAGTTTATGAGTTTTGATGTACCGAAGGAGTTCGGAGTCCCGGATGAGATCGGGGACATGACGAGGAGTCTCAAAATGGTCGAGACGTAAAGATCGATATATTGGACGACTATATTCGGACTTCGGAAAGGTTCCGAGTGATTCGGGTATTTTTTGGAGTACCGGAGAGTTACGGGAATTCGCCGGGGAGTATATGGGCCTTATTGGGCCATACGGGAATAGAGGAGAGAGGCCAAAAGGAAGGAGGCCTGCGCCCACCCTCTGGTCCGAATTGGACAAGGGGGGCAGCCCACTTTTCCTTCTCCCTCTCCTCCTCTTTCCTTCTCCAACAAGGAAAGGAGGAGTCCTACTCCTCCCCTTTCCTTCTCCTACAAGGAAAGGAGGAGTCCTACTCCCGGTGGGAGTAGGACTCCCCCCTTGGCGCGCCTCCTCCATAGGCCGGCCGCCTCCCCCTTGCTCCTATATATATGGGGGCAGGGGGCACCCCAGAGACACAACAACAATTAATCCTTGAGATCTATTAGCCGTGTGCGGTGCCCCCCTCCACCATAGTCCTCCTCGATAATATTGTAGCGGTGCTTAGGCGAAGCGCTGCGACGGTAGAACATCAAGATCATCACCACGCCGTCGTGCTGACGGAACTCTCCCTCGACACTCGGCTGGATCGGAGTTCGAGGGATGTCATCGAGCTGAACGTGTGCTAGAACTCGGAGGTGTCGTAGTTTCGGTGCTTGATCGATCGGGCCGTGAAGACGTACGACTACATCAACCGCGTTGTTCTAATGCTTCCGCTTACGGTCTACGAGGGTACATGGACAACACTCTCCCCTCTCGTTGCTATGCATCACCATGATCTTGCGTGTGCGTAGGAAATTTTTTAAATTACTACGTTCCCCAACACCTTCATGTTCATGAGTCCTTCTTGCAAACAATATGTACATCAGCAAGAGATCATCATGCACATGAGTGTGATGCATATACTTACCTTGTGGTCTTGAGCTGGCTTTGGAAGAGATGAACCTCAGTAAACAAGGTTAGATAACACAGAAACATCTACTAAACAGAGCAAGAACAACAAACCACAAGAGTACCAAGATTGGGATGACATGTAGAGAGTGAGTACTAGGTACTCTATTGGATATAGACATTTCCCCAAAGAGGTAAATATATGCAATGAATTCGAAAATTTCCTTCCTTTAGATGTCTTTCTCCCCCTGAATCTTGTATGGGATACTGGGAGAAAGTGGGGAAAAGAAAATCGGAGCAAAACAAGAAAATCAGAACAAATAATCATAACATATACTAACATGTATTTCCCCTCTCAAAGACATGTGACTTCTCTCCTCTTGAATACCAAGCATCTGGGAAGACTAAGAAATCATTCCTTCCCATAGGGTCTCTCTCCCTTTGATGTGATTAAGATTTGATGTGATCTCTCTCTCCCCCTTCTACATCAATTTCCAAGAAGGGATCTTCTGGAGTGCGAGTCAAATAGGTTTGGTCCTTGAGTCACATAACAAAGCAGCATATAGAACGTGACGCCGATAGAGGATAAGAATCATTGAGTCGAGCTGGAACAAATATGCAGGATGCAAATGGCAAAGTGTCTTCTCAGCATTGAAATCGGTAACACCGAGTTGTTTTCTTTGGTGGCACCGAGGTGGTTCGGTTTGACCAAAAGAGACAAACCGGTGAGTCCGAGTTCAACACAGAGAGAGAACAATTGTCATCTCAGCTCACTAGGCAAATAAGATCTCACAAGGATTTACAAGGAATTGACTGAAAGCTTTGCAATGAATTGGATGCAGGTAATGCATAACATAACAGAGAAAAGAAAATAAATCTAGATGAAGTTTTTTTATTTAGGAAGGGGAACAACCATGCAAGAGTCAAATGCAAGAACTCAGAAAAACACTAGAGAACTTCATCTAGAATTGGTCAGCGACAAAGTCACCTATGTTAGAGTATATTGACTGAGGAGTCAAGTGAGAACACTCGATCGTAGGTCATACTCATCATTTAAGATCAAAATGGGGTTACCATTTTTTTAAGCATTTTGATGTATTCACATCTTGTTGAGCTGCTTTGACCCATGACTTGGGGCAAAGCTTCTCTAAGATGGAATAACATACCTTGGGTGGTGGTGTTGAACTTGATCACGTAGTTGAACTTGTGTGGGATGCTCAAGGTTGATGTAGAACATCAAGAGTTGGGAGCACCACTTGTAGTTTGATTTCATCTACCTACATGGGTTAGTCTTGCAAGGAAGAGCACTTGTGTATCCAAAATGACAATCATGAAATTTGATATAAATAAAGTGTCTAAGGATATGTTGAAAGGTTTCATGCTTCCTTGTCTTCAACCACCATATTGTAGAGACTTGGTAATATAGAGGTTGTTCATGATGTGAGTGATTTGCAATCTTATAGATTTAGATTCATCCAAGTACCTACAAGGGTTAGATAGCATGCAAGGGTGCAAGTATATCCAAGACATAGGATCATCATCATAAGAGAAATATCAAGGATTAGTAAAAGGCTCATGCCTTGCATGTATCCAGATGGAGTTTCTACTCCAAGTTTGAAGCATCAATGATGTCCAATTCACCTCTCAAACGACAAAATACTTTCTCATCAAGCGGTTTGGTGAATATATCCGCCAATTGCTTATCGGTATGAACATGCTTAAGATCAATATCTCCTTTAGCAACATGATCTCGAATGAAATGATGACGAACTTCAATATGCTTAGTTCGAGAAAGTTGCACATGATTATGAGCAATCTTAATAGCACTTTCATTGTCACATAGCAATGGAACACGTTTCACATTGATCCCGTAATCTTTAAGAGTTTGGGTCATTAAAAGTAATTGAGCACAACATGAACCGGCGGCAATGTATTCCGCTTCGGCGGTGGATAAGGATACCGAGTTTTGTTTCTTGGAGGACCAAGACACAAGAGATCTACCAAGAAATTGACAAGTACCAGAAGTGGACTTTCTATCAACCTTGTCACCGGCATAGTCCGAATCGGACTAACCAACAAGATCAAAAGAAGAACTCTTAGGATACCAAATGCCAAAATTTGGTGTATGAATTAAGTATCTCACTATCCTTTTCACAGCCTTAAGATGACATTCTTTGGGGGCCGCTTGATATCGTGCACACATGCACACACTTAGCATAATATCGGGACGGGAGGCACATAGATATAATAATGAACCAATCATAGAGCGGTAAACCTTTTGGTCAACCGATTTTCCATCCTTAGTCAAGTCAAGATGTCCACTAGTAGGCATGGGTGTTTTCATACCTTTGCTTTCTTGCATGTTGAACTTCTTGAATAAGTCATTGGTATACTTCGTTTGAGAAACAAAGGTGCCCTCCTTAGTTTTCTTGATTTGCAAACCAAGAAAGAACTTGAGTTCACACATCATAGACATCTCAAACTTCTTTGACATTAGCTTTCCAAACTTTTCACTAAAATGAGGGTTAGTTGAACCAAATATGATATCATCAACATAAATTTGGCACACAGATAATTAACCATTAACCCTTTTAGTAAAAAGAGTAGAATATATCTTTCCAATCTCAAAGCCTTTTTCAATAAGGAACTTGTTCAAGCATTTATACCACGCTCTAGGAGCTTGTTTAAGACCATTAAGAGCTTTGTGAAGTTTGTAAACATGATCGGGTTTCTTAGGATTAACAAAGCTGGGAGGTTGTTTAACATAAACTTCCTCCTCAATTTCACCGTTTAGAAAGCACTTTTAATGTCCATTTGGTACAAGGTAATATCATGGTGATTTGCATAGGCAAGTAAGATCCATATGGACTCAAGTCTAGCAACGGGGGCATATGTCTCACCATAGTCCATACCTTCAACTTGAGTGTAGCCTTGGGCGACGAGACGTGCTTTGTTGCGAACAACTTGTCCATCTTCGTCTTGCTTGTTGCGAAACACCCATTTGGTACCGATGATGTTGTGGTTGTTGTCGAGCTTCTCAACCAATGTCCACACTTGGTTTCTCTCAAAGTTGTGTAGCTCTTCGTGTATGGCATTTATCCAATCCGGATCTTCTAATGCTTCTTCAACCTTCATAGGTTCAATGCTAGAGATGAATGAATAATGTTCACAAAAATTAGCCAAATGAGTTTTAGAGCGAGTGATTCTCCCGGTTTGGATATCATTGGAGATTTGTTCAACGGGACGGTCTCTTGAGATTCTTGCTCGAACTCGTAAGAGCTTTTGTTTGGGTCGTGGTGGAACATCTTCTTCATCATCTTATTCTTCCTCTTGGCCTTCTTCATTGTTGACATTGTCGTTCTCTTGTCTAGGTGGAGAAGGAGGTTGATGAGGTTCATCTTGGTGTAATTCCTCGTTTTCTTCATCTTGGTGTCTCCCACTTGTGGATGCCTCGTGTCAATTCTTGGTTCACCTTGTCGTGAGGTGGAAGCTTCCACTTGGACGGACGAGGTACTCTCCTTCACCTCGTTGGACGATCTTGCCAATAGGCAAGTCTTGGATTGCTTCCGAAGGGTCTTTGTCTCCTACATCAATTGGCAATTGCTTTACTTGCGAGCCATTAGATTCATAAAACTTCACACCTACCGTCTCTTCAACCTTTCAGGTGAAATTGTTGTAGACACGGTAAGTGTGAGAGTTTGAGCCATAACCGAGTAGAAAACCTTCACGAGATTTAGGAGCAAACTTAGAACGACGATGCTTATCAAGAATATAGCACTTTGAGCCGAATACTCGAAAGTATCCAACTTGGGGTTTGTTACCAGTGAGAAGCTCGTATGTCGTCTTGCCGAGTAGCTTGTGAAGATACAAGCGATTTGTTGCATGACAAGCTATCTCAACCGCTTCCGCCCAGAAGTGTTTTGGCGTCTTGTACTCATCAAGCATCGTTCTCGCCATCTCAATAAGAGCTTGGTTCTTCCTCTCAACAACTCCATTTTGTCGAGGCATGTACGTAGCAGAGAACTCATGTGAAATCCCTTCTTCGTTAAGAAAGGTATCCACATTTGCGTTCTTGAACTCTGTTCCATTGTCGCTGCAAACCTTCTTGATCTTCAATTACAATTGATTTTGGGCCTTCCTAGCGAAGTTCTTGAAGATCTTTTGGACCTGCGATTTATCATCAAGAAAGAACACCCACGTAAATCTTGAAAAATCTTCGACTATGACTAGACCAAATGAGTTTCCACCGAGACTTTTATAGGCATTGAGACCAAAGAGATCCATATGAAGTATCTCGAGCAGTCTTCTCGTGGTCATGATGTTCTTCACGGGGTGGCTTCCTCCAACCTTTTTTCCTGCTTGACAAGCACTGCACAATCTATCCTTATCAAATATAACATCTTTTACTCCAAGGATATGATCACCTTTAATAAGCTTATCAAGATTTTGCATGCCCACATGACCTAACCTTCTATGCCACAACCAACCTTTAGAAGATTTAGCAATTAAGCAAGTTCTAGGTTGAGCCTTTTTAGTGAAATCAACAATGTAAAGATCACCTCTACGTATACTGGTAAATACCATATTGTGATGATCTCTTCGAAACACTTGGCAATCTACTTCAGTAAATAGGACATTGAAGCCAAAGTCAGCAAGTTTAGATACGGAACATAAATTATAGCCAAGAGATTCAACGAGCATACCATTTTGTACGGAGCTATCATGTGAGATGGCCACCTTACCAAGGCCAACCACCTTACCCTTCGAGTTATCACCAAAGGTGACATACATTCGAGGGCCGTTGTTTTCAGCTAGCTCACGAAACATATCCTTGTCTCTGGTCATGTGATCGGTACATCCACTATCAAGGACCCATTCCTTTCCTCCAACCATGTAGCCACGAAGATTAGCCATAATACCAAAGTGTCTCATAGACTCATCAAGATCAAAGTCACTATCATCATCCTCATCATAGTATCCATGTTCAACATTGTCTTGTGATGGGTCAATTCCTAGAGAGAGTGATTTATTAGATAAATGATCATCACAATGTTCATCTTTATGAATTCTAATGGCTTCGGAGATGATATTGCTAATGATTCCAACATCTCCTTTGGCACGCATAAGGTTACTAAGCTCAAATAGACAATCACCAAACTTAGGGTCATTGGAATTCATCTTACTCAAAGCAATAGACTTGTGAAGAATCTCATCTAAGTTTTGCAAGGAATAGTTTGGAAATCGTTCCAAAAGATATCTCCATATAGTGTAGGCACAATTAAGAGTAGGCAAGCAACCAAACAAATTTCTAGGCAAACCTCTAGTAATAAGATTGACGGTTCTAAGGTTGTGAATCTTGTCAATAGACTCATCAAGGGTAGGATACAAAGGATCAACATGGGGTGCACAAGGGCTAGTAATGTACTTGTTCAAATGATATTCATTGAAAACCTCAAGCATCTCATTTTTCCACTCATGAAAGAACTCTCCATCAAGTATAGGCACTCTACGTCTAAGACTCCCCAATGTAGACTCATCCATCTTCCTCCAATGGTGATTAAACCAAAGCAATGGAGACCAATGCTCTGATACCAATTGAAAGGATCGAGAAGAGGTGTCTAGAGAGGGGGAGTGATTAGACTCTCAATGAAGAAAAGTAGCAGTTTTTAATTTCTTCAAGTTAAGGTGGAGTTTTAGCACAAGTTTAAACATTCACAATACATTTCAAGAAAGCATGGCAAGAGTATATGAGAAACGGAAAGTAAAGCATGCAACTTGCAAGAAAGTAAAGGGACGGGATTGGAGTGTGCAAACGCAATTGGAGACACGAATATTTTCCCGTGGTTCCGATAGGTGGTGCTATATATCATACATCCACGTTGATGGAGACTTCAAACCACGAAGGGTAACGGTTGCGCGAGCCCACGGAGGGCTCCACCCACGAAGGGTCCACGACAAAGAAACCTTGTCTATCCCACCATGGTCGTCGCCCACGAAGGACTTACCTCACTAGGGTAGATCTTCATGAAGTAGGTGATCTCCTTGCCTGTACAAACTCCTTGGTTCAACTCCACAATCTTGACGGAGGCTCCCAAGTGACACCTAAGCAATCTCGGAGACACCACTCTCCAAAAGGTAATAGATGGTGTGTTGATGATGAACTCCTTGCTCTTGTGCTTCAAATGATAGTCTCCCCAACACTCAACACTCTCTCACAGATTTGGATTTGGTGGAAAGATGATTTGAGTGGAAAGCAACTTGGGGAAGGCTAGAGATCAAGATTCTTGTGGTTGGACTGGAATATCTTGGTCTCAACACATGAGTAGGTGGTTCTCTCTCAGAAAATGAATGCTGGAAGTGTAGGCACGTTTTGATGGCTCTCTCCACGAATGAAGAGTGGGTGGAGGGGTATATATAGCCTCCACACAAAATCTAGCCGTTACACACAATTTACCAAACTCGGTGGGACCGAATCTAGAAACTCGGTCAGACCGATTTAGTTCAAAATGTGAACGTTAGAGTTTTCGGTGGGACCGATATGATCAACTCGGTGGGACCGATGTGCTAGGGTTAGGGTAAAACCTCAACTCGATTTGACCGATTACACAAACACGGTGAGACTGATTTTGGTAATAAGCAAAACAGAGAGTTGGTCAAGCAAACTCGGTGGGACCGATTTCATATCTTGGTGAGACCGAAATAATTAGAAACAGAGAGTTTGCAAGCCCATCTCGGTGAGACCGAGATCCCACCAGTGAGACCAAACTGATTAGGGTTTCTGTCAGTGGCTATGTCAAATGAACTCGGTGGCATCGGATAGATCAAATCGGTGGGGCCGAGTTTGACTTTAGGTTTAGGACAAATGTGGAAATGAGAAAGTGGTTGAGGGCTTTGGAGCATATCACTAAGCACTTGAGCAAGCAAGCCATTAAGCAACACCTCATCCCCTTTTAATAGTTTTGGATTTTCCTATGGACTCAATCTGATCTTGGATCACTAAATTGAAAATGAAGAGTCCTGAGCTTTAGAGCTTTTGCCTATCTTCTGTCCTTAGCATGTTGAAGGGGTTCCAGATCCTCTTGTCCATGCCACTCCACTGTTGAACTCATCTGAAATATACTAGATAAAAGTATTAGTCCAACAAGAGATATGTTGACATTAATTACCAAAATCACCCAGGGAGCACTTGTGCTTTCACCTAGCACATCCGAGACAATTGTTTAGCCGTGTGCGGCGCCCCCCTTCACCGTTTACTCCCCGGTCATATTTTCGTAGTGCTTAGGCGAAGCCCTGCGAAGATCACTTCACCATCACCGTCACCACACCGTCATGCTGACGGAACTCTTCTACTACCTCGACGTATTGCTGGATCAAGAAGGCGAGGGACGTCACCGAGCTGAACGTGTGCAGAACTCGGAGGTGACGTGCGTTCGGTACTTGATCGGTTGAAGCGCGAAGAAGTTTGACTACATCAACTGCATTAAAAAAACACTTCCGCTTACGGTCTACGAGGGTACGTAGACACACTCCCCCCTGCTATGCATCTCCATGGATAGATCATTGCGTGTGCGTAGAATTTCTTTTGTTTTCCATGCAACGATTCCCAACACTTATCTGCTAAGTATTTGTGGTAGTTCCGCCTCCAGTGACCATTTCCTTAATTTGCAGTAGGAGCACTCAGTTTCAGGTTGGGTCCAGCTTTGGGCTTCTTCACAGGAGTGGAAACTTGCTTGCCAGTCTTCTTGAAGTTCCCTTTCTTTCCCTTACCCTTTTTCTTAAAACTGGTGGTCTTGTTAACCATCAACACTTGATGCTCTTTCTTGATTTCTACCTCCATCGATTTCAGCATCGCAAAGAGCTTGGGAATCATTTTCATCATCCCTTGCATATTATAGTTCATCACGAAGCCTTTATAGCTTGGTGGCGGTGACTGAAGAACTCTGTCAATAACACTCTCAACTGGAAGATCAATTCCCAGCTGAGTCAAGTGGTTGTTGTACCCAAACATTTTGAGTATGTGTTCACCGACAGAACTATTCTCCTCCATCTTACAGCTAAAGAACTTGTTGGAGACTTCATATCTCTCGACCTGGGCATTAGCTTGAAATATAAATTCCAGCTCTTGGAACATCTCATATGCTCAGTGGCGTTCAAAACACTTTTGAAGTCCCAGTTCCAAGCCGTAAAGCATGGCACGCTGAACTATCGAGTAGTCATCAGATCGAGCCTGACAGACGTTCATAACATCTGCATCAGCTCCTGAAGTAGGTCTATCACCAAGCGGTGCATCAAGGACATAATTCTGATGTGCAGCAATGAGGATAATCCTCAAGTTACAGACCCAGTCCGTGTAGTTGCTACCATCATATTTCAACTTAGCTTTCTCTAGGAACACATTAAAATTCAAGGGAACGGTAGCACGGGCTATTGATCTACAACATAGATTTGCAAAAACTATCAGGACTAAGTTCATGATAAATTTTAGTTCAAATAATCAAATTACTAATGAACTCCCACTTAAATGAACACCCCTCAAGTTGTCTAAGTGATACATGATCCGGATCAACTACCCCATGTCTGATCATCACGTGAGATGGGGTAGTCTTAAATGGTGAACATCTCCATGTTGATCATATCTACTATATGACTCACGTTCGACCTTTCGGTCTCCAGTGTTCCGAGACCATGTCTGTACATGCTAGGCTCGTCAAGTTTAACCCAAGTATTCTGCATGTGCAAAACTGGCCTACACCCGTTGTATGTGAATGTAGAGTCTATCACACCCGATCATCAGGAGGTGCATACTTGGGGAGAACACTTGTATCTTGAAATTAAGTGAAGGGATCATCTTATAATGCTACCGTCGTTCTAAGAAAAATAAGATGCATAAAGGATAAACATCACATGCAATCAAAATATGTGACATGATATGGCCATCATCATCTTGTGCTTTTGATCTCCATCTCCAAAGCAATGGCATGATCTCCATTGTCACCGGTGCGACACCTTGATCTCCATCGTTGCGTCGGGATCGTCTCGCCAACTATTGCTTCTACAACTATTGCTAATGCATAGCAATAAAGTAAAGCAATTGCATGGCGCTTAGTGATTGACACGCAAGTCATACAATAAATTAAAGACAACCCTAAGGCTCCTACCGGTTGTTGTACTCATCGACATGCAAGTCGTGAACTTATTACAAAACATGATCATCTAATACATCAACATATATCATATCATGTCTTGGCCATATCACATCACAACATACCCTGCAAAAACAAGTTAGACGTCCTCTACTTTGTTGTTGCAAGTTTTATGTGGCTGCTACACGCAACTAGCAAGAACCGGTCTTACCTACACAAAACCACAACGGTGATTTTCAAGTTGCCTTTTAACCTTCTGCAAGGACTGCCGTAGTCAAATAAGATTCAACTAAAGTAGGAGAAACGGACACTCGCCAGCCACCTTTATGCAAAACAAGTTGCAGGTCAGTCGGTGGAACCGGTCTCATGTACGTGGACATGTAAGGTTGGTCCGAGCCGCTTCATCCCACAACACCGCCAAATCAACATAAGACATTGGAGTTAAGCAATATGAACATCACCGCCCACACAACTCCTTTGTGTTCTACTCGTGCATATCATCTACGCATTGGCCTAGCTTTGATACCACTATTGGAAACGTCGCATAGAAAACAAAAAAATTATACGCTCACGCAAGATCTATCCATGGAAATGCATAGCTACGAGATGGGGAGAGTATCTACATACCCTTGTAGATTGCTAAGCGGAAGTGTTTATCAACGCGGTTGATGTAGTCGTACACCTTCACGATCCGTCCCGATCACGTACCGAACGTACAACACCTCCGCGTTCAGCACACGTTCAGCTTGATGACTGATGACCCACAAGTATAGGGGATCTATTGTAGTCCTTTCGATAAGTAAGAGTGTCGAACCCAACGAGGAGCAGAAGGAAATGATAAGCGGTTTTCAGCAAGGTATTCTCTGCAAGCACTGAAATTATCGGTAACAGATAATTTTGTGATAAGGTAATTTGTAACGGGTAACAAGTAATGAAAGTAAACAAGGTGCAGCAAGATGGCCCAATCCTTATATGAAGGAAAGCGCTCCCGAGGACACATGGGAATTATCGCCAAGCTAGTTTTCATCACGCTCATTTTATTCGCGTTCGTTACTTTGATAATTTGGTATGTGGGTGGACCGGTGCTTGGGTGTTGTACTTTCTTGGACAAGCATCCCACTTATGATTAACCCCTATTGCAAGCATCTGCAACTACAAAAGAAGTATTAAGGTAAACCTAACCATAGCAAGAAACATATGGATCCAAATCAGCCCCTTACGAAGCAACTCATAAACTAGGGGTTAAGCTTCTGTCACTCTAGCAACCCATCATCTACTTATTACTTCCCAATGCCTTCCTCTAGGCCCAAACAATGGTGAAGTGTGATGTAGTCGACATTCACATAACACCACTGGAGGAAAGACAACATACATCTCATCAAAATATCGAACGGATACAAAATTCACATGACTACTTATAGCAAGACTTCTCCCATGTCATCAGGAACAAACGTAACTACTCACAAATCATATTCATGTTCATAATCAGAGGGGTATTAATATGCATAAAGGATCTGAACATATGATCTTCCACCAAATAAACCAACTAGCATCAACTACAAGGAGTAATCAACACTACTAGCAACCCATAGGTACCAATCTGAGGCTTTGGGACAAAGATTGGATACAAGAGATGAACTAGGGTTTTAGAAGAGATGGTGTTGGTGAACATGTTTATGGAGATTGACCCCCTCCCGCTAAGAGGATCGTTGGTGATGACGATGACAATGATTTTCCCCTCCCGGAGGGAAGTTTCCCCGGCAGAACAGCTCTGCCGGAGCCCTAGATTGGTTCCGCCAAGGTTCTGCCTCGTGGCTGCGGAGTTTCTTCCTGAAAGCTTGCTTATGGTTTTTTTCCAGGGTAAAAGACTTCATATAGCAGAAGATGGGCACCGGAGGCCTGCCAGGGGGCCCACGAGGCATGGGGCGCGCCTAAGGGGGTAGGGCGCCCCCCCCCCACCCTCGTGGCCAGGGTGTGGGCCCCCTCTGGTGGATTCTTTTGCCAGTATTTTTTCTTAATTCCAAAAATAACTTCCGTGAAGTTTCAGGACTTTTGGAGCTGTGCAGAATAGGTCTCTAATATTTGCTCCTTCTCCAGCCCAGAATTCCAGCTGCCGGCATTCTCCCTCTTCATGTAAACCTTGTAAAATAAGAGAGGATAGGCATAAGTATCGTGACATAACGTGTAATAATAGCCCATAAAGCAATAAATATCGATATAAAAGCATGATGCAAAATGGACGTATAACTCCCCCAAGCTTAGACCTCGCTTGTCCTCAAGCGGAAGCCGATAATGATAAATATGTCCACATGTTTAGAGATAGAGGTGTCGATAAAATAAAATACGGACATGAGGGCATCAAGATCATTCTTATAATAGCAACATACGTGGATATTGTCATATGATTTCTTATGCTCAGGTAATAATCTATTCACAATGTAAAGTATGAATCAGAAACTTCCTTGAGAACTAACAAACTATGATCTCGGTCATTGAAGCAATTTCAATTTATCATAACATCGGAAAGAGTCAATGTAAGAGCTTTTCATCAAGTCCATATACTCAACTATCATTTAGTATTTCACAATTTCTAACACTCACGCAATACTTATGGGTATGGAGTTTTAATCGGATACAGAGAAAGATATGGGCTTATAGTGTTGCCTCCCAACCTTTTACCTCAAGGGTAATGTCAACAATAATAATTCATGCTAACTTACATCCAATTGGGGGATCTTTCCAACATAAGGTGCTTGCCAAAGGATAAAATGTAAAAAGGAAAGGTGAAGATCACCATGACTCTTGTAAGGTATAAGACAAAAGTAAAAGATAGGCCCTTCGCAGAGGGAAACAGAGGTTGTCATGTGCTTTTATGGTTGGATGCACGAAATCTTAATGCAAAAGAACGCCACTTTATATTGCCACTTGTGATATGGACCTTTATTATGCAGTCTGTCGCTTTTATTTCTTCCACATCACAAGATCGTATAAAGCTTATTTTCTCCACACTAATAAATCATACATATTTAGAAAGCAATTTTTATCGCACGCAACATGACAACTTACTTGAAGGATCTTACTCAATCCATAGGTAGATATGGTGGACTCTCATGGCAAAACTGGGTTTCAAGGGTATTCGGAAGCACAAGTAGTATCTCTACTTGGTGCAAAGAATTTGGCTAGCATGAGAGGGAAAGGCAAGCTCAACATGTTGGATGATCCATGACAATATACTTTATTTCGGATATAAGAAAACATAACCCATTACGGTGTCTTCCTTGTCCAACATCGACTCTTTAGCATGTCATATTTGAATGAGTGCTCACTATCATAAAAGATGTCCAAGATAGTATATTTATGTGAAAACCTCTCTTTCTTTATTACTTCCTATTAATTGCAACGATGACCAAAACTATGTTTGTTACCTCTCAACAACTTTTATTCATCATACTCTTTATATGTGAAGTCATTACTCTCCATACGATCGATATGATCTCTTTACTTCATTTTGTTCTTTCTTTTTATTTTATGATCATAGCAAGATAATCAAGCCCTTGACTCAACACTAATCTTTATTATATATAGCTCACGAACTCGATTGCATGGAAGGATCATAGAGCAAAACTCAAAACTAAATCATACTAAAACTTTATTCTACTAGATCAAGATATTACCAAAAGGATCGAACTAAGGAAAACGGTAAAGATAGGAGTGTGATGGTGATACGATACCAGGGCACCTCCCCCAAGCTTGGCAGTTGCCAAGGGGAGTGCCCATACCCATATGATTATGTCTCTTTTGCTGGTGAAGGAGATGGTGGTGATGATGGAGTTAATTGTGCCTTCAGCTTTTCATATTGTATTTGAGAAGAGCAATTTCCTCCTTTAAATCATCGACTTCCGTTTCCAGCTTCAAGATCTTGTCACATAAATCTCCTTTGCTTTTTTGCCGAAAATGAGAAGGAATAGATCGGTTGTTAGACAGTCTAGCCCTCTTAGGAAGACTAGACTTCTTGAACTTCACGTGCATATCCCTAGGTTGAGGTAGAGGGACATCCTCCTCCTCCGAACTTGAATCATTGATCCTCATCAAATGAGCATCCTCCTCATCATCCGTAGTTCGACCACAAGGAGATATATCCCATAGGTCTTCGGGTTAGCAACGGGATGTGAGATATAGCTCTCTCCGTTGGAATCCTGAGATGACATCTTGCTCCAAACCTGCTACAGAAACAGCTCGAAACAAAAACAGAGGATATTTGCGTGGTACGGTGGTCAAAACCTTCGGGAGATTATATAATGAATTTTTACCGACCAAAAGAAGTATCGTGCAAGAAAACAGAGTCCGGAGAGCACACGAGGTGCCCACGAGGCAGGGGGCGCACCCAGGGGGGTAGGGCGCGCCCTCCACCCTCGTGGACGCCTCGTGTCCTTCTCGGACTACTTCTTATTTTCCTATTTTCTTAAATATTCCAAAACGGAGAAAATTTGCCATTAGAACTGTTTTGGAGTCGGTTTACTTACCATACCACATACCTATTCCTTTTTGGAGTCTGAAACATTCTGGAAAGTGTCACTTATGTATTCCTCCGGGGTTACGGTTTCAATAACATTGGTTTCAACATTTATAGGATTACCTGAGATATAATGTTTGATTCTTTGATCGTTCACCACCTTCGAATTTGTGCCTTCGAAGTTGTTGATTTTTATGGCACCGGACCGATAGACCTCCTCGATAACGTAAGGGCCTTCCCATTTAGAGAGAAGTTTTCCTGCAAAAAATTCTTAAACGAGAGTTAAATAGCAACATATAATCACCTATATTAAACTCACACTTTTGTATCCTTTTGCCACACCATCTTTTAACCTTTTCTTTAAACAGTTTGGCATTCTCATAGGCTTGGGTTCTCCATTCATCAAGTGAGCTAATGTCAAATAGCCTCTTCTCACCGTCAAGTTTGAAATCATAATTGAGCCCTTTAATGGCCCAATATGTCTTATGTTCTAGTTCGAGAGGTAAGTGACATGCTTTTCCATAAACCATTTTATACGGAGACATACCCATAGGGTTTTTATATGCAGTTCTATAGGCCCATAATGCATCATCAAGTTTCTTAGACCAATTCTTTCTAGATCTATTAACAGTCTTTTGCAAAATTAATTTGAGCTCTCCATTACTCAATTCTACTTGACCACTAGACTGATGGTGATACGGAGATGCAACTCTATGATTAACATCATACTTAGCAAGCATTTTACGAAAGGCACCATGAATAAAATGTGAACCACCACCAATCATTAAATATCTAGGGACTCCAAACCTCGGAAATATAACTTCTTTAAGCATCTTAATAGAGGTGTTATGATCAACACTACTAGTTGGAATAGCTTCCACCCACTTAGTAACGTAATCAACAACAACTAAAATATGTGTATACCCATTAGAGGAAGGAAACGGTCCCATGTAATCAAAGCCCCAAACATCAAATGGTTCAATAACATGTGAATAATTCATAGGCATTTCTTGACGTCTACTAATATTACCAATTCTTTGACATTCATCACAAAATAATACAAACTTACGGGCATCTTTGAAGAGAGTAGGCCAACAAAAACCGGATTGTAATACCTTATGTGCAGTTCTATCTCCAGCGTGGTGTCCTCCATAAGCTTCGGAGTGACACTTGCGTAGGATCTGTTCCTGTTCATGCTCAGGTATGCAACGTCTAATAACACCATCTACTCCTTCTTTATAAAGGTGTGGGTCATCCCAGAAGTAATGTCTTAAATCATAGAGAAACTTTTACTTTTGCTGGTATGTGAAACTAGGTGGTATAAATTTAGCAACAATATAATTAGCATAATCAGCATACCATGGAGCAGCACGGGATGCATTTATGACAGCTAATTGTTCATCAGGAAAGCTATCATCAATAGGTAGTGGGTCATCAAGAACATTCTCTAACCTAGACAAGTTGTCTGCAACGGGGTTCTGGGCTCCCTTTCTATCAATAATATGCAAGTCAAATTCTTGTAGCAAGACAACCCATCTAATAAGTCTAGGTTTAGCATATTTCTTTTCCATAAGGTATTTAATAGCAGCATGATCAGTGTGAACAGTTACTTTAGAATCAACAATATAAGGTCTGAACTTATCACAAGCAAAAAGAACTGCTAAAAATTCTCTTTCAGTAGTAGCATAATTTCTCTGGGCATTGTCTAGAGTTTTACTAGCATATTGAATAACATTTAAATTCTTATCAACTCTTTGCCCTAGAACAGCACCTATAGCATAATCACTAGCATCACACATAATTTCAAAGGGTAAATTCCAATCAGGTGGCTGAACAATAGGTGTAGAAATCAATGATTTCTTAAGTATTTCAAATGCTTCTACACAATCATCATCAAAGACAAAAGGAATATCTTTTTGTAAGAGATTAGTTAGAGGCCTAGAAATTTTTGAGAAGTCCTTAATGAACCTCCTATAAAAACCGGCATGACCAAGGAAACTTCTTATACCTTTAATGTCCTTGGGACACGGCATCTTTTCAATAGCATCAACTTTAGCTTTATCAACTACAATACCTCTTTCAGAAATTTTATGCCCCAAGACAATACCTTCATTAACCATAAAGTGTCACTTCTCCCAATTCATGACAAGGTTAGTTTCTTCACATCTCTACAAAACTTGATCAAGGTTGCTCAAGCAATCATCAAAAGAAGTTCCATATACGGAGAAATCATCCATGAAAACCTCAACAATCTTTTCACAAAAATTAGAGAATATAGCCATCATGCATCTTTGAAAGGTAGCAGGTGCATTACATAAAACAAAAGGCATACGTCTATAAGCAAAGGTACCAGAAGGGCAAGTAAAAGTGGTCTTTTCTTGGTCCTCTTTTGACACAGGTATTTGAGAGAAACCAGAATAACCATCTAGAAAGCAAAAATGTGTATGTTTGGATAATCTTTCTAGCATTTGATCAATAAAAGGTAAAGGGTAATGATCCTTTTTAGTGGCTTCATTTAATTTGCGGAAATCAATTGCCATTCTATAACCTGTAACAATTCTTTGTGGGATCAATTCATCTTTATCATTAGAAACAACAGTAATACCTCCCTTCTTAGGGACACAATGGACAGGACTTACCCACTGACTATCAGCAACGGGATAAATTATACCTGCCTCCAGAAGCTTTAGTATTTCTTTCCTTACCACTTCTTTCATCTTAGGATTTAACCGTCATTGGTGATCAACAACTGGTTTAGCGTATTTCTCCAATTTTATTTTGTGTTGGCATAGAGTGGGACTAATGCCCTTAAGATCATCAAGAGTATATCCAATAGCAGCACGATGCTTCTTCAGAGTTTTCAATCATTTCTTTTCTTCATGCTCTGAAAGGTTAACACTAATAATAACAGGATATATCTTCTTCTCATCAAGATAAGCATATTTAAGAGTATTTGGTAATGGTTTAAGCTCAAAAACGGGATCACCCTTGGGTGGAGGAGGGTCCCCTAGGATTTCAACAGGCAAGTTGTGTTTCAAAATAGGTCCTTGTTTAAAGAATACTTCATCTATTTCCCTTCTTTCATTCATAAACATATCATTTTCATGGTCTAGCAAATATTGTTCTAACGGGTCATTAGGAGGCACGGAAATAGAAGCAAGACCAATAATTTCATCTTTACTAGGCAATTCCACGTCACGGGGTTGTCTATGAAATTTAGCATAGTTAAACTCATGAGACATATCCCCCAAACCAATAGTAACAACATCCTTTTCGCAGTCTATCCTAGCATTAACAGTATTCAAGAAGGGTCTACCAAATATAATGGGGCAAAAGTTATCTTGTGGGGAACCAAGGACAAGAAAATCAGTAGGATATTTAACTTTACCACACAAGACTTCAACGTCTCTAACAATCCCAACTGGTGAAATAGTATCTCTATTGGCAAGCTTAATTGTAACATCAATTTCCTCTATCTCAGCAGGTGCAATATCATGCATAATTTCTTTGTATAAGGAATGAGGTATTGCACTTGCACTAGCACCCATATCACATAAGCCATGATAACAATGATCTCCTATTTTAACAGAAATAACAGGCATGTCTACAACAGGTCTATGTTTATTTTTAGTATCAGGTCTGGCGATTCTAGCAGTTTCCTCATAGAAGTAAATAACATGCCCATCAATATTATCAGCCAAGAGATCTTTAACATAGCAATACTAGGTTCAACTTTAATTTGCTCAGGGGGTTTGGGTGTCTTAATGTTACTTTTATTGACCACAGTTGAAGCTTTAGCATGATCCTTTATTCTAACAGGGAAAGGTGGTTTCTCAATATAAGCAGTAGGAACAATAGGATCATTATAAGTGATAGTCTTTTCTTCAACTTTAATAGGTGCAACTACTTTTACTTCAATGGGAGGGTTATATTTAAACCACTTCTCCTTAGGGAGATCAACATGAGTAGCAAAGGATTCACAGAAAGAAGCTACTATCTCAGAGTCAAGTCCATATTTAGTGCTAAATTCACGGAAAACATCGGTATCCATAAAAGATTTAACACAATCAAACTTAGGTGTTATACCTGACTCCTTACCTTCGTCGAGGTCCCAATCTTCAGATTTGCGTTTAATTCTTTCCAATAAATCCCATTTGAATTCAATAGTCTTCATCATAAAAGAGCCAGTACAAGAAGTATCGAGCATGGAGCGATTATTGAGAGAAAGCCGAGCATAAAATTTTTGAATAATCATTTCTCTTGAGAGCTCATGATTGGGGCATGAATATAACATTTACTACGCCTCCCCCAAGCTTGAGCGATGCTTTCTCCTTTGCGAGGCCAAAAATTATATATATAATTATGATCACGATGAACAAGATGCATAGGATAAAACTTCTGATGAAATTCCAATTTCAATCGGTTGTAGTTCCATGATCCCATATCATCACATAGCCTAAACCATGTCAATGCCTCTCCCTTCAAACATAAAGGGAAGACCTTCTTCTTGATAACATCCTCGGGCATACCCGCAAGCTTAAATAATCCACAAACTTCATCCACATAGATTAGGTGTAAATCAGGATGTAATGTTCCATCTCCTGTAAAAGGATTAGCAAGCAGTTTATCTATCATACCCGAAGGAATTTCAAAGTAAACATTTTCAGTACATTCAGTAGGTTGAGGAGAAACTCTTTGCTCTACTGGTCTAGGTGAAGATACCACGAACAAGCCCCTCAAAGGATTACTTTCCATAGTAACAACTGACAGTAAATTTCAGCACACTATATAATTTTTTCCTTACCAAATTCCACCTACCAAAGGCGCTTCACTCCCCGGAAACAGCGCCAGAAAAGAGTATTGATCACAAGTATAGGGGATCTATCGTAGTCCTTTTGATAAGTAAGACTGTCGAACCCAACGAGGAGCTGAAGGAAATGATAAGCGGTTTTCAGCAAGGTATTCTCTGCAAGCAATGAAATTATCGGTAACAGATAGTTTTGTGATAAGGTAATTTGTAACGGGTAACAAGTAATGAAAGTAAACAAGGTGTAGCAAGATGGCCCAATCCTTTTTGTAACAAAGGACAAGCCTGGACAAACTCTTATATGAAGGAAAACGCTCCCGGGGACACATGGGAATTATCGTCAAGCTAGTTTTCATCACGCTCATATGATTCGCGTTCGTTACTTTGATAATTTGGTATGTGTGTGGACCGGTGCTTGGGTGCTGTCCTTTCTTGGACAAGCATCCCACTTATGATTAACCCCTATTGCAAGCATCCGCAACTACAAAAGAAGTATTAAGGTAAACCTAACCATAGCATGAAACATATGGATCCAAATCAGCCCCTTACGAAGCAACTCATAAACTAGGGTTTAAGCTTCTGTCACTCTAGCAACCCATCATATACTTATTACTTCCCAATGCCTTCCTATAGGCCCAAACAATGGTGAAGTGTCATGTAGTCGACGTTCACATAACACCACTAGAGGAAAGACAACATACATCTCATCAAAATATTGAATGAATACCAAATTCACATGACTACTTATAGCAAAACTTCTCCCATGTCCTCAGGAACAAATGTAACTAGTCACAAATCATATTCATGTTCATAATCAGAGGGGTATTAATATGCATAAAGGATCTGAACATATGATCTTCCACCAAATAAACCAACTAGCATCAACTACAAGGAGTAATCAACACTACTAGCAAACCGCAGGTACCAATCTGAGGCTTTGGGACAAAGATTGGATACAAGAGATGAACTAGGGTTTTAGAGGAGATGGTGCTGGTGAAGATGTTGATGGAGATTGACCCCCTCCCGCTGAGAGGTTCGTTGGTGATGACGAAGATGATGATTTCCCCCTCCCTGAGGGAGGTTTCCCCGGCAGAACAGCTCTGCCGGAGCCCAAGGTTGGTCCCGCCAAGGTTCCGCCTCGTGGCGGCGGAGTTTCTTCCCGAAAGCTTGCTTATGATTTTTTCCAGGGTAAAAGACTTCATATAGCAGAAGATGGGCACCGGAGGCCTGCCAGGGGGCCCGCCAGGAAGGGGGCGCGCCCAGGGGGTAGGGCGCGCCCCCACCCTCGTGGCCAGGGTGTGGGCCCCTCTGGTGGATTCTTTCGCCAGTATTTTTTATTAATTCCAAAAATAACTTTCATGAAGTTTCAGGAATTTTTGATTTGTGTAGAATAGGTCTCTAATATTTGCTCCTTTTCCAGCCCAGAATTCCAGCTGCCGGCATTCTCCCTCTTCATTTAAACCTTGTAAAATAAGAGAGGATAGGCATAAGTATCGTGACATAACGTGTAATAACAGCCCATGAAGGAATAAATATCGATATAAAAGCATGATGCAAAATGGACGTATCAATGATGTCCTCGCCTTCTTAATCCAGAAAGAGGGGCGAAGTAGAAGATGAGTTCCGGCAGCACGACGGCGTGGTGATGGTGGTGGTGAAACTATTTCCGTAGGGCTTCGCCAAGCACAACGGATTTAGAGCGGAGGAGATTATAGCCATACTGGGCTTCTAATTATGAGGATTAGAGGTAGCTAGGGATAACTCTAATTAGTCAACTAGGACCAACTAGAGGAGGCTCAAAAACTTGTGTTCTATGGGCTAGCCCTGCTCCTCAATATATATGTTGAGCCCTGGGGTCGTTACTTGGGGAGAGGGCCTCCCCAAAATCGGTTTGGAACGCAAAGATAGTCCTTCTCGGACTCCAGGGCCAAATGCCACGGTACTTGGCGTTTACGTAAACGCCACGGACTACAACGTCTAGCCCGGGGGTAAATGCCAAGAACCTTGGCGTCTAGCCCCTGCCCTTCGAGAAAACCCCTTTGTGCACTGTCTTAAGCCTTGTGGGCCTTACCCATTGGCCCAACCATATCATCCTATATATCAATCTTTACCTCCGGACCATTCCGGAGCTCCTCGTCATGTCTGTGATCCCATCCGGGTGTCCGAACAATATTCGGTTACCAACATACATAACTCATATAATACTATATCGTCAAAGAACGTTAAGCATTCGGACCCTACGAGTTCGAGAACGATGTAGAGATGACCGAGACGCTTCTCCGGTCAATAACCAATAGCGGGACCTAGATGCCCATATTGGTTCCTACATATTCTACGAAGATCTTTATCGGTCGAACCATTATGACAACATTTGTAGTTCCCTCTGTTCATCAGTATGTTACTTGCCCGAGATTCGATCGTTGGTATCTCCATACTTAGTTCAATCTCGTTACCGAAAAGTCTCTTTACTCGTTCTGTAATACATCATCTTGTAACTAACTCCTTAGTCACTTTGCTTGCAAGCTTCTTGTGACGATGTATTACCGAGAGGGCCCAGAAATACCTTTCCATCATACAGAGTGACAAATCCCAATCTCGATTCACGCCAACTCAATAGACACCTTCGTAGATACCTGTAGAGCACCTTTATGATCACTCAATTACGAAGTGACGTTTGATAGCACACAAGGTATTCCTCCGGTATCTGGGAGTTGCATGACCTCATGGCCGAAGGAACATGTATTTGACATTAAGAAAGCAGTAGCAACAACTGAACGATTATATGCTATGCTAACGAATGGGTCTTGTCCATCACATCATTCTCCTAATGACATGATCTCGTTATCAAGTGACAACACATGTCTATGGTTAGGAAACCTTAACCATTTATTGATCAACGAGCTAGTCTAATAGAGGCTTACTAGGGAATTAGTATTTGTTTATGTATTCACACATGTATTTAGGTTTTCGGTCAATACAATTCTAGCATGAATAATAAACCTTTATCATGAATAAGAAAACATGATAATAACCAATTTATTATTGGCTCTAGGCCATATTTCGAACAGTCTCCCACTTGCACTAGAGTCAATAATCTAGTTCACATCGCCATGTGTGATTAACACCCAATGAGTTCTAAGGTGTGATCATGTTTTGCGTGTGAGAGAGGTTTTAGTCAATGGGTCTGCAACATTCAGATCCATGCGTACTTTGCAAATATCTATGTCTACAATGCTCTGCATGAAGTTACTCTAGCTAATTGCTCCCACGTTTAATGCGTATCCAGATTGAGACTCCGAGTTGTCCGGATAGGTGTCAAAGCTTGCATCGATGTAACCATTTACGATGAACTCTTTATCACCTCCATAACTGAGAAACATTTCCTTAGTCCTCTTTAGGTACTGATGTGGCTTGAACTACGTCGGTATTTCCCCAAAGAGGAAGGGATGATGCGGCACAGCTACGGTAGTTATTTCCCTCAGTGATGAGACCAAGGTTATCGAAACAGTAGGAGAACCACGCAACACTACACAAACCGTACCTGCACACAAAGAACAAATACTTGCAACCCGACGCAAAAGAGGGGCTGTCAATCCCTCTCGGGTAAAAAGGTAGATAAAATTGTAGTAGATTGGATAAATAGATCTCGCAGGAACGCGAGATAAAATAAATAACAATAAATTTCAGCAAGGTATTTTTTGGGTTTTTGGATTAATAGATCTAAAAATAAAAGCAAATAAAAATATATCTCGAAGGTAAATACATTAAAGAAGAGACCCAGGGGCCGTAGTTTTCACTAGTGGCTTCTCTTGAGAAAATTAGCATACGACGGGTAAACAAATTACTGTTGAGAAATTGATAGAACTTCAAATAATTATGACGAGATCCAGGCAATGATCATTGTATAGGTATCACGTCCAAGATTAGTAGACCGACTCCTTCCTGCATCTACTACTATTACTCCACACATCGACCGCTATCCAGCATACATCTAGTGTATTAAGTTCATGGAGAAACGGGGTAATGCAATAAGAACGATGACATGATGTAGACAAGATCTATTCATAGGAACAGACCCCATCTTATTATCCTTAATAGCAATGATACATACGTGTCATTTCCCCTTCTGTCAATCGGATTGAGCACCGTAAGATCGAACCCATCACAAAGCACCTCTTCCCATGGCAAGAAAAAATGATCTAGTTGTCCTAACTAAACCAAAGATTTGAAGAAGAAATACGAGGCTATAAGCAATCATGCATATAAGAGATCAAAGCTCAAATAGCTTTCATGGATAAAATAGATCTAATCATAAACTCAAAGTTCATCGGATCCCAACAAATACACCGCAAAAAGAGTTACATCAAATAGATCTCCAAGAGACCATTGTATTGAGAATCAAAAGAGAGAGAGGAAGCCATCTAGCTACTAACTATGGACCGGAAGGTCTACAATGAACTACTCACGCATCATCGGAGAGGTACCAATGATGATGATGAACCCCTCCGTGATCGTGTCTAGATTGGATCAGTGGATTCTAGAACTTGCGACGGCTGGAATTTTGTTTCGTAGACTCCCCTAGGGTTTTTGGAATATTGGGGTATTTATAGAGCAAAGAGGCGGTGCGGGAGGTGGCCGAGGTGGGCACAACCCACCAGGGCGCGCCTAGGCCACCAGGCGCGCCCGGCGTGGGTTGTGCTCCCCTCGGAGCCCCCCTCTGGTACTTCCTTGGCCCACATCGTGTGTCTTCTGGTCCAAAAAAATCTCCTAAAAGTTTCGCTGCGTTTGGACTCCGTTTGGTATTGATTTTCCGCGAAGTAAAAAACAAGCAAAAAACAGCAACTGGCACTGGGCACTGTATCAACAGGTTAGTCCCAAAAAATGATATAAAGTTCCTATAAAATGATTGTAAAACATCCAAGAATGATAATATAACAACATGGAACAATAAAAAAATTATAGATACGTTGGAGACGTATCAGCATCCCCAAGCTTAATTCCTGCTTGTCCTTGAGTAGATAAATGATAAAACAGAATTTTTGATGTGGAATGCTGCCTGACATGTTCATCACATATTCTTTTCTTTTGTAGCATGGACATTTAGACTTTTATATGATTCAAAGCAATACTCTAGTTTTGACATGAAGATTTCAATACTCAAGCATATCAACAAGCAACCATGTCTTTCAAAATATCAACACTAAAGCAAGTTATCCCTAGCCCATTATGCTCAATCATTGATCCATTCACGAAACACACTCGCATATTAGCTACACCCAATGCTCAAGTACGATCATATTGCCCCTTAGTTGGTACTTTATAAGAGAAGATGGAGACTCAAATAAAAATTGCATAAAGTAAATAGAAAGGCCCATCACAGAGGGGAGTAGGAATTTGTAGAGGTGCCAGAGCTCAAAGATAAAAAGATAGAGATAAAACATCTTGAGTGGCATGCTTTTCCTGTCAACAAAAATGATCAAGTAGTCCCAATACTTTCCATGCTAGATATATCATAGGCGGTTCCCAAACAGAAAATAAATTTTATTCCTTTTTCCACCATACTTCCACATTCCACGGCTAACCAAATCCATGGGTGTCATCCATACCAACACTTTCCAAGGAATTTATTATTTGACAACATAAAGTAAATTCATTTTTTTCATTTCGGGACAGGGCATCCCTAATACTTTGTCGTACTCTCATGCAATGACAAGTGAATAAACACTCATCTTGAGAATAACACATCTAGCATGGAAAAATATCAGCCACCCCCAACCATTTCATGAGCGGTACGAGCACACAAAAAGAAAATTTATTTTGAAGATTAGAGATGGCACATACAAATTTGCTTAGAACGGCAAAAGAATACCGCATATAGGTAGGTATGGTGGACTCATATGGCAAAACTGGTTTAAGGATTTTTGATGCACAAGTAGTAATCCCACTTAGTACAAGTGAAGGCTAGCAAAAGATTGAGAAGCATCCAACCAAGAAACGAAAAATCTCATAAGCGAGCATTAAGCATAACTAACATCGAATAATGCACCATAAGTAGGATGCAATTTCATTGCAGAACTATTGACTTTCGTGCTTGCATAGGGAATCACAAACCTTAACACCAATATTTTTACTAAAGCATAACTACTCATCAACATGACTCACATATTATATCATCATACCGCAAAAATATTACAAAGAATCAAGTTTATTTTGTCCAATGATCTTCATGAAAGTTTTTATTTTATCCCTCTTGAATATCTATCACTTTGGGACTAGTTTCATATGTTGCTTTCAAAATAATTTTCTTCTCTCAAAATAACAAATCTAAGTGAAGAACATGAGCATAAATTTTTCTTCTCTCAGAATAATTTAAGTGAAGCATGAGAGAAGTTCTTAAAAATTTTACTAACTATCAAATAAATCTAAGTGAAGCATGAGAGGATTTCTTCAAAAATAATAAAGCACACCATGCTCAAAAATATATAAGTGAAGCACTAGAGCAATTCCATAACTCAAAAAAATAATTTAAGTGAAGCATAGAGAGCAATTCTAACAAGTCATAGCATAATTTTGGCTCTCTCAAATAGGTGTGTCCAGCAAGAATAGATGACACAAAATAAAAAGCAAAACAAGTGAAGACTCATATAATAAAAGACGCTCCAAGCAAAACTCATGATATGTGATGAATAAAAATATAGCTCTAAGTAAAACACTGATGGACATTAAAAGAAAGAGGGGATGCCACTTGAGCATCCCCAAGCTTAGTTGCTTGCTTATCTGTTACATAATAGCTTGAGATGCCATGGGCATCCCCTCTTATTACTCCTTATTCCTTCATCCATCGTGATCTCACCCAAAACTTGAAAAGTTCAATCACACAAAACTCAACAAAACCTTCGTGAGATAGGTTAGTAAAACAAAGCAAATCACTACTCTAAATACTGTTCCAAACCAATTCATATTTTATTCTTGCATTATATCTACTGTATTCCAACTTTGCTATGGATCATACCCCCGACAGAGTCCATAGATTCATCAAAATAAGTACACAACGCAAAGAAAATAGAATATGTCAAACACAGAACAGTCTGTAGCAATCTGAAAACTTTGAATACTTCTGTAACTCCAAAAATTCTGGAAAATTAGGAAAGCGTAGGCAATTTGTATATAAATTTTGTGTCAACAATACAGAATTTTATCATGCTTCTATGATTTTAAAAAATTATGTGACTGACGCACAAAGTTTCTATTTTTCAACAAGATCAAAGCAACTATCACCCAAAATGATCCCAAAGACTTTGCTTGGCACAAACACTAATTAAAACACAAAAAAATACAATCATAACGGTAGCACAATTGTGAAAACACTCAAGAACAGACAAAAAAAACAAAAATAAAATTTATTCATTGGGTTGCCTCCCAACAAGCGCTATCGTTTTATGCCCCTCGCTAGGCATAATGCATAGATTCAAGTGTTGTCATCTTTATTTCTAGATACATAAGATGCCCTCATGATTGATTCATATGGTGGCTTAATTCTTGTTTTAGGAAAGTGTTTCATACGCTTCCTTAGTGGAAATTGAAATTTAATAGTGCCTTCTTTCATATCAATCACGGCACCAATAGTACGTAAAAACGGTCTACCAAGTACAATTGGACAAGATAGATTGCAATAAATATCAAGAAATCTATGGGCATATAGTTCCTATTTGCAAGAATAAGAACATCATTAATTGTGCCCAAAGGCTTTTTAATAGTAGAGTCCGCTAAGTGCAAATTTAAAGAACATTCTTTAATATCTGTAAGACCAAGCACATCACATAAAGATTTCAGAATTGTAGAAACACTAGCACCCAAGTCACATAAAGCAAAAAACTCATAGTTTTTAAACTTGATTTTGATAGTAGGTTCCCATTCATCATGTAATTTTCTATGAATTGAAATCTCTAATTCCCACTTTTCTTCCAAAGCTTTCATCATAGCATCAATGATGTTTAATAAAAGCTTTATTTTATTCATAAGCATGGGGTGAATTTATCATGGATTGCAACAAAGAAATACAATCAATCAAATAACAATTATCATAATTAAAGTCTTTGTAATCCAAAAGAGTGGGCACATCACTAGTTAAAGTTTTGACCTCTCCAAACCCACTTTTATCGGGAGTAGGTGTGATTGCGTGAGCAGGTGCTGGTGCAACGCTAAACGAGCTGCTCCCGACGAAGCTGTGAAGGGGAAAGTCTGCTGCCTCTTTATCTGGATTTTGCTTGGTCCAATTGATGACAGCCAGAATCAAGGCAGCAAACGAAGATACCATTTCCTCTCTTGCGGCAGCTACCGCTGCTTTGACTGCCTCGTTCAGCAAACGAATATACCATTTCTCTCTTGTTTATATTCTTCATTGCCCGGTCTTGCCACGGTCGAGTATATTTGATTTCATCCCGGCTAGAGAACAAGAATCTCTGCTGCAGCTTCTTTAGGAGGGGGTGTTCCATATTTGGTATCTTCCTTAATTTTTCATTATTGATAGTGGCGGTTTCCTATAGGATGCAGCCTACTTGATTGTCGTAGCACATGCGCGCTTCTGTGGGCTCTGTTGGCTCGAAATTGTCGGGGTCCACTGTCGTGACCACCAGTCTAGTAGTGTTGAGTTGGTTTGGGCGTTGTATCCTCTTCGGTTTCGGTTCTATACTGGCTAATTCGCCAGCATCGGTGCTGGTCTCGGTGGCTCCAGTGGCGGCGTGGGCGGCTCCGGTGGCGTTGAGGGCGCGCGGCTCTGGTGGCTCTGGGGGCGTCGACGGCGGCAGGAGACGGCGAGGGTGGCAGCGGCGATGAGGGATGCAGAAGACGGAGGCAGGAGCGAATGAGAAGAGAATGGGGAATTGAGGGAAGGAGGGACACCCGCTCAGGGCTAAGTCAAACTTAGCTATAGCGCGGGTCTTTAGAACGCACTACTGCTACATTAGCTACAGCGCTTGTTGAAAACAAGTGCTACTGCTATGTCTTTCTCCTTTATTTTTCTTTTTATTTTATTTTTCTTTACATTTTCATTTTTTCCTTTCTCCTTTGTCTATTTATTTTCATTTTCATTTACTTTTCTATTTATTTTTTATTTTATTTCCTTTTTCTTTTTGGTTTATTTTATCTTCATTTATTTGGTTTACTTTGAGCAACAGCGTGGGCTTAAAAACGTAGCAGTAGCGCGCTCCTGTAACACGCGCTACTTCTATGTGGGGCCCACCATGTGGCACGGTGCAAACTTAATAGTAGCGCTCTCCCCTGAAAATGCGCTACTATTACACACTTAGCGGTAGCGCGTGTTCTTCAAGCTCGCTACTACTATGCCTAGCCTGTCGGCAACAGTGTGGGAATTATAGTAGTAGCACGTTTTCATGGAGCCACGCTACTGCTATCACAATAGCAGTAGCGCCCTGTGTGACCCCACGCTACGGGTAAGTAGCAGTAGTGTGTAGTTTTAACCAGCGCTACTGATAATCCTCCGTGTATAAGCTTTTCCCTTGTAGTGTGATGTATCAGTCCATGTGCAACGCCCGCAACATCTGCCGCAAGCGTTGACGGTTGCCGCGCGTCCTATGGGCAGAGAAAGATTCCCTCTTCGCGAGCTGGAAGCGGAGGCGGACGAAGAGGAGGTGCATCCGACCACGGACATTGCTTGCTCTGCGTTGGCCGTGCCACCTCCACGGTTCACGCCCCAGCGCAACAACCACGAGGCTCGCCCGTCCACGTTTAACACAGTCGACACGGCGGAATCCAGCGAGAAAGAGTAGGGCATGGGGCGTGGGCACGTCTTGGGTCCCAAGTAGGTTGTGCCCCACATCCTATTCTTTGCCTCGAGCAACTTCACATTCCTAGGCTCAAGGACGTTGAGCTTGCCGGACATGGAGAAGTCAGGATGTGAGACACGGACACCGCCGCAGTCGGCAAACATTTAGACTAGGTTACAAAGTGACGTTCACTTTTGTTTAGTTGAATGTGTCGATAATATAATGAATTTGGTCATGTTTTAATGAAAATCTTCCGTTTGCATGAATTTTGTTCAGATTGTTTAAATTTCATTTGGAATGTGTCCAGGCGTTTGACGTCTAGGGTTGGATGGTCGGCTCCATATAAGGCTAGCCACAGTGGTGGTATCTTAGCTGATATCATGCACTCGGGAATAGCAAACACACTGATGTGTAGAGAATTAAAGAAAAGAGAGGGGGTTAGAGTAACACAGGTAGATACCGTATAATATTAAATGTTATACTACTTTGTGTCATGCATGGCAATAAATATGATCATCTATGGTACTGTGTACTATGAAGGTAGTATCATACACTAGTATCATGTGCATATTAGAGATCCATGTTGGAGATGTGCTCATAAACTATCTTGGTGATTAAATACACCACAAGTGCCTAAACTTTTCCGGTGCGGTCAGATTAGTGCCTAAAGTTGCAAAATACGTAAAAGTGGTGACATAACTTGTCTAAACGGTGCATATACGGTGCCTTCGCACGTAAGCCGCCCAATATTCAGTGATCTGTACTATTCAATACAACAAGATACCAGTTAATTATCAGAACAATTTAGTTGTGTACTTTACATACACTGCACACATTCACTACATCTCTAACGCATTGCACTTGCACACATTCAGCATAAATATTTAGTTCACTGCAGTGCACACATTCAGTACATCACATGTCACGAAAATTCAGTTAACTGTACAATCATGTGTCACCAAATTCAGTTAACTATGCATCATCTGTACCCAAAATTTAGTTACAAATCTTTCTAATTTTTCAGTTCGAACAATCTCAGATCTGAGCAGAAATGACCAACAAGGCAAATGATCACATCTGAGTAATATTATAGTCTAATTTGCTGCGCATACAAGCATGACCAACTACTTTGACAGGAAAAGGCGCCTACTTTCAAAAACCCGAATAAACCCTAGCAAAATTCAGGAACAGTGCCCATATCTACTCTGCAACAATCCATATACACAGTATCTCCTTAACATGGATGAAAGATGACGATCAAGCACGCCAGAAAATTACTCTCACTCCAGCAAACCCTACCCAACGTTATGGACAAGGAAGAGATACTCAGCATGAAGTAAAATAGGGAGGGCGCGACTTACCATACGAAGGAGCTGCTTCGCCTGGAGGACGACATGCGGGTCGTCCATCGCCTCTAACGCCGGTCGTCGTGCCGCATGACCTCTACCGCCGCCACCTTGGATTGATCGCGAGTCGTGCGAGAAAGAAAGCAGAGATAGGGAAACAAAGCGGTGAGGAGTTAGAATGAAAGAGCGCGGCCTTCCGGGTACCTATGCGCAAACATAACAGGCAATCACTTCCTGCTGTTGGAGGGACTTTTTGCGATAATTAATTAAATCCTAAGGGGTTTTCTACAAAATAACCACAGCGCCGGTCTCACCTAGCTCTGCCAACGGTCACACACACCGACATGTGGGCCATACGCCAACTATCAAGCCACGTGGGAGGCACATACGGCGGCGTACGAGCGAAGGCACCGTATATGCATCATTTGGACAAGCTATGGCATCACTTTTATGTATTTTACAACTTAAGGCGCTAAACAGACCACGCCGGACAAGTTCAGGCCCTTGTGATGTATTTAACTTTTTTTTAATGACACTCTATAACATAATGGTCCGCCACTAGGCCCAACCGCCGATTCGCTCAGTTCGAACGTGGTTCACACGTATATAAATTGGATTTTTATTAGTAAACTCACACACATAATTAGTTAGCCCAGTTAGTTGTTTGATTCAACCCTCATCCAAAATAATTTGGGAACGTTCGCCCTTTAGCTTTATCGTTTAATTTAATTTAACCCATCATTGCAGTTTATGCTAATGCTCATCTCACATGATTCCTTTTGGATGGCCCATATATATGTCCTATAATTCAATACGGGCATACAGTAGTTGTCGTTATCCAGCATGTGGTCCGTTGATTGTCTTGCTAATCTCATTGTTTGGTCGGCTGAAAAAAAAATCCCATTATTTTGTCAACGCCTGCCTCCTCAAGCCTCCATTATCCAGCATGTCGTCCATTGATTGCCTTGCTAATCCCGATCTTTGGTCAACTCCTGCCTCCTCAGGCCTCCATAAAGTCGTCGGCCCCATTTCTGACCTGAGCAAGTTCCCATCTTCTCCTCCTTCCCGAGGAACCATGAGGTCGTCGTCGATGGCGACCGCGATACTATCCATCGCCGCCGTTGTCCTCCTCCTCGCCGTCCAGGAAAGCCATGGCGCGAAACTGTGCATGGACTCGAGTATGCCGTCGATTTCTTGCAGCTTTGTGTTGTTTCTCCGAGCAGCTTGTGATTATTATGCTTCGATCATGTCAAGCAGCGTTCCCGAGGGCGGTCAACGGATCCCTTTCCTTCTGCGGCTACAACGGCACCGCTTGCTGCAACACGACGGACGACGCCGCTGTCCGGAGGCAGCTTGCCGCCATGAACATCTCAGGCACGCCGTGCGGCGACCTCGTCAAGTCTATCCTTTGCGCGGTACGGTTTCCTGCTCACTCGCTGGACTGAATTACCATGTGTATGGAAGGCTCTGCCACTGAGACAATGGGGATGCTGGTGTTGCAGAGATGCAACCCGTACGCCGGCGAGCTCTTCACCGTCCGGACAAGCCCTCGGACGGTGCCACTGCTATGCAACAGCACCGGCGTGTCGAGCCGTGTCAGCGGCGTGGCCGCGGCGACGGGGTACTGCGCGAAGGTGTGGGATACCTGCAAGGGCGTGTCCATCCCGGGGTCGCCGTTCCAGCCGCCCAAGGGCGGCGCATCGGCGCCGAAGCTCGCCGAGGTGTGGGAGTCAGAGGGCGACTTCTGCGGCGCGCTGGGCGGCGAGTCCATCTGCTTCGACGGTGAGGCCGCGGCGTTCAATGCGACCCGCGTCGTGCCGCCGGTGAACGGTATGTGTCTGGAGCGCGTCAGCAACGGCTCGTACCTCAACATGGCGGCGCACCCGGACGGCTCCAACCGCGTGTTCCTCAGCAACCAGGCCGGCAAGGTATTCCTTGCCACCGTGCCGCCGCAGGGCTCCGGCAAGCCGCTGGAGCTGGACGTGGCCAACCCGTTCCTCGACATCACCGACGAGGTGCACTTCGATAACGAGTTCGGCCTCCTCGGCATGGCCTTCCACCCGGACTTCGCCAAGAACGGACGGTTCTTCGTCTCCTACAGCTGCGACAAAACGCAATCGGCATCGTGCTCTGGCAGGTGCGCCTGCAACTCAGACATCGGCTGCGACCCGTCCAAACTCGGCGCCGACAACGGCGCGCAGCCGTGCCAGTACCAGAGCGTGATCGCCGAGTACACCGCCAATTCGTCCTCCGGCTCGCCTTCGAAGGTACGTACGCCATCATGTCAATTCTTGTCCGGCGATGTGTGTATTTGCTTCTGTGCTGATGCGCGGCCGTTTGTTGCCTCAGGCGACCTCTGCGAACCCGACGGAGGCGAGGCGGATCATGACGCTCGGGCTGCCGTTCACGACCCATCACGGCGGGCAGATCCTCTTTAGCCCGGGAGACGGCTACATGTACTTCATGATGGGCGACGGCGGCAGCGTCGGCGACCCGTGGAACTTCGCGCAGAACAAGGGGACCCTGCTCGGAAAGATCATCCGGATCGACGTCAACAACATGCCAAGTAAGGCAACTAGAGACTCACTTTTTACTTCATTTATATTATAGGACGGAGGAAGTAGTATAATTGATCAAGTTTTTTTTTTCCGAGAGCACGCAAAGCACGTGCCTTGCTTTATAGAAAACAGCAAAGTTAATGTGGTTTTTGGAAAGAGAAAATGAATATAGCAACTGAAACTGTAAGGACAGAGATCCTGAACTCAAACCCATCAGTACCACTTGGTTTACAATTCGCGATTATATTCAAATTCAAATTTATTCACAATCTTCAATTGTTTATAGTTCACGATTATATTCGAATTCAAATTTATTTACCAGAGTGCCAAATTGTTCATTTTCAAGTTTGCACCGCGTGCAGGTGGTAACAACACTCCTAGTTGGGGCAACTACGGTATCCCCAAGGACAACCCGTACTCCATGGACCCAAAGTTCGCGCCAGAGGTCTTCGCCATGGGTTTCAAGAACCCGTGGCGTTGCAGCTTTGACTCCGCGAAGCCATCCTACTTCTTCTGCGCCGACGTCGGCCAGGTAACCTCTCGTATCCCCATGCTTTTATGACCACAATCCCTGCTACTAAATTCATGACGAAATCTGTGTGAATTTGTAGTCTTTGTACGAGGAAGTCGACCTAGTGGTGAATGGCGGGAACTACGGGTGGCGCGTGTTCGAGGGCCCCCAGTCATACCCGGCACTGTCAACTCCCGGTGGGAACACCTCGGTCGACTCCATCAACGCCATCTTGCCGGTCATGGGTTACGCCCACAACACTGTCAACAACAATGTTGGCTCTGCCTCCATCATCGGCGGCTACGTCTACCGCTCCATGGCTAACCCCTGCCTCAACGGCAGGTAATAATAACAGCCCTCCATCGACTTCATTCACCATCTCATTTTGTTCTTGCTTTCATGACATCGTTCGACGATTTGTGACCATGACATGCGTATGTCTTGTGTTAATTTCATCTTGTCCTTGCTTGTGTGTAGGTACATTTACGCGGACTTGTATGCACAGTCCATGTGGTCAGGAATTGAGACGCCGGAGAACAGCGGGGTCTACAATGTGACGCCGCTGACATTCGGCTGCTCCAAGACGTCACCTATCCCGTGTGACGTCGCGGCCAAGAGCCCGCTGCCGTCGTTGGGCTACATTTTCTCCTTTGGCGAAGACAACGCCAAGGACTTATACTTGCTTACCAGCAAGGGAGTGTACAGGGTGGTCGACCCTAGCAGTTGCAACTACGCATGCCCAATCAAGAGCTCCACGCAGGAAGGGGTGCCCCCGCCTACTTCGTCGCCAAGCTCGGCATTCAATGCGCAAACTTCCACCGTACCAATGACTTTGTTGGCAGGAGTGTTACTTGTCTTGCTGAGCTTGGGCTTTTGAGAACTATTCGTTTTAAGTTCAAAATGTTTTGCAAAGTTGCCATATGGTTATGGTGTTTTGATGTTGTATATTTTGGATACTCTCTCTATGTGTGTAAGCGTGTAAATTTTTAGATTGTATTTATCAAATTAAAAGTCAAATATTGCATGAGAGAAAAAGCTCTTAAGGTTCAAAATGAAGAAAAAGCATGAGAGACAATTCACTCTTTGGCTTGAGGCCCTGTTGTAATTTTCTTTTATTTTCTTAGCCTAGTTCTTTCTTTCTTTCTCTTTCTTTCTTTCTTTCTCTCCTCCCTATTTCTTTCCTTTTTTAGTTTTTTTAGTTTTCTTTTCGTTCCTTTCTTTTTCCTCTCTTTCTTTAGGCTTATCTCAAGCCTTTAAGACTACTTGTTACTATGCTCTATAATTATAAAAATTGCAGCGGGGTTTTATCCTACTGTTTATAGTAAAAAAAAGTCAAATATTGCGCGAAATGGATTGAATCTGGGTTTTCCCAATTGCGCAAAAATTGCTTCTTCACTATTTTAAAGGGAAATGTCGTAATTCTCAGACTATTATGTGGGATTATTTTCACAGAAAGTTTAGTAAAACTCTGAGCAGATTATACACATCTGTGTTCCAAACGCAGCACATCTTGGTTAACCCTTCAACACAAAGTGAGGACAAAAGTGTAAGTGAGTTGATATGTATATATGTGTATAGATGGTAAGATGTTGATTGAATTTGGATGAGGGTGTTATAAGTGTAATCAAAGTAGACCTGGGTGACGATCGAAGATCTTAACTCTAATTAACCATTTTTACACGAAGCAAGTGAAGAAGATTCAAAGGTGTTAAATAGAGGGGTGGTGAATATGCGACTACTTTCTTAACCAATTAGTTGGTTTTAGGAAATCGTAGAATTATAAGTTCTCTAAAATGCAACCATGTGCATCAACCTATATGACAAAATGACTCTAACAATAAAGGTTAGAAAGATTAGGTTTATACACAGAGTCCCAACTGTCAAAAAGACGTAGCCTTGTCCTACTAGACATTTGGCCATGAAGTCCAAACTCAACCACTAAAGGTAGATCTAGAGGCAATCTTTGATCTTCACAAACTTTCACAGGGCCGGTGCACAATTGAAAGCCCCTTGTTTTACTCCAACCATCTAGGAGTTTACTAAACTTCAAGAACACAAAGCTTCAAGAAGAACTCAAAAGGGGATTCAGGTTTGGTTAGTGGAACAATGGACTAAAATATAGAGTTTTACCGGTTAAAATCCGAGGTGCCTGATATGCATGTTGATACTATAATGGAATCTCGTGATGCAACATTTTTTGAGAATATTTTTCCTATGATAGATATGCATAGCACTTCTAGAATTTGTCCTAAGATATTTCCTAAATCTAGTACATCTCGTGAGTATTTCGAAAAACCACATGAGGAAGTCCTAAGAAAGATGACAGTGCAACACCTGCAAGGAGCGATGATTTCATTGTATACCTTGGGCAATACTCCCACGTCCATTGCAGAGCATATGTATTTCCATATGCAGATGACCAGATAGAATTTGTCCATGATGAGATGGACTCTATTCTTTCTAATTGATTTTTACAGTATTAAATTTCTACTATATTTTAAATACGTTTGTCAAAAAAGTGTGAAACTTCTCCAGATTTGTCATCATGGTAGTGTTGATTTTATAGAAAGTTTTTGGTTTTTTCGGAAGACTTTCATTTCTTTGTCAAAATTTGACAAAACAGGGCTGAAATGATATTTCTACTATATTTCCAATATAACTGTAAAAAAATGTGAACTTTCTCATATTTGTCAACATGGTAGTGTTGATTTTACATGATTTTCTCAATATTTTCTGGACAATTTGAAATTTTGGTCAAAATTTGGAAAAAAAGGGGCTGGAATTGAATTTCGATCGCATGTTTAAATTTGTTTTTTAGAAAATTGTGAAACTTCCCTTTATTGGTCAGCATGGTATTTTACAGAAAAATCATTTTTTCTAGACACTTTGAATTTTCGATCAAAATTTGACCAAAAAGTGGGTCCTGACATGGCGCGCTGACGTTGTCGGATGTGGGGTTCCGGAAAACCCTTAAGGTTCGAACACTGGGGTGCGCACGAAGTCTTTCCCTCCTACCGATCTACGCCCTAACTCGCTAAGATCTCGCGGACGAACTCGACGAACTCACGGCACAGAAAGACACGAGATTTATACTGGTTTGGGCCATCGTTGTGGTGTAATACCATACTCCAGTGTGGTGGTGGTGGATTGCCTCTTGGGCTGATGATGAACAGTACAGAGGAAAGAACAGCCTCCTGAGGTTGAGGTGTTCTTGTGCTTGGTGACTTAGCGGGTGAGATCTGGATGAACTGCTCGATGCCCTACTGTGGTGGCTAGCTCTAGTTATATAGGCCCTGGTCCTCTCCCCAAATATTGAGCGGGAAGGGAGCCAACAACAGCGGGCAAATTTGAAGGGGGACAACTAGTATAAGCTATTCTGACAAAAGTGGTCTTCGCCTGCAAAAGGCTCCCTGCAAAAGGCTCTGGTGGTGACGCCGTCTTGGGCTCCACGATGACCTCCTTCTTGCAATCCTCCTGGTTTTGGTCTCGTTGCACCGATATAGCAACCTTTGCCTGATGCCTCGGTACTCCTCGCATGCGCCTGCTTCCTTAGCACCAAAGAGGAAACAAGGACGCCTGTGGCTGGCGCTCACTTTGGCGCTTTGCACAGTGTCGATCGTCATGGCTCACGTCACGAGAGCCTCGTGAAGTTTGCCCCGCCTTGATATCTCCGCTCCTCGTGAGCCTGCCTGACTAGGCCACTCCTGAGGAGGTCTTGCGTCGTCCGCCTCGCGAGGCTTGGCCCCTCGCGAGGGTCTTGGATGCCTTGTTAATGAAGATGGGGCATACGGCCTGCTGGCTTAGCCATGCCGCGGGCCGCAGGCAGGCAAGTCTGGGGACCCCCGTTCCCAGAACGCCGACAGTAGCCCCCGGGCCGAAGGTGCGCTCGGGCTTGGCTTCGCGGCGAAGCCAAGGGTCAAGTACGGAGCACCGCGGGCCCCAAAAGCCTGCGGCCTCGATTGACGCGTGGCGGTTGATTGGACGTGGGCGTCTCCGCTTCCCCACGCTGCCTCGGCAACTGCCTGACCTGGCAAAAGGCTGGCATAGGCAGTACTGGCCTTCATTGCTTCTTCCTCGCCTCGCTCCAGATCCCCTTTCTTTCTCCTCGCCACCATTACCTCCAGATCCGCTCCAATTTCATCCTGCATCTACGATCCATGGCGCCACGCAAAGTCAGGACTTCCTCAGCGCCGGCTTGGTATGAGCTGCCCTTGAGGGCCCCAAATCCTGAAGAAGATCCTCGCCTCATGCGCTTTCAACGACGGTTGGTGAGAGCAATGAGTGGGGGGAGACCAAGCTCCGGCTTGCCTCCGACATGTCGGAGCCTGAGGAAAGCACCTTCTTCCCTTTCTTCTTGAGCAGCGTTGCCGTCGGGTTGGTTCCTCCCTTCTTCGATTTCTTTTATGAAGTCCTCGACCACTACGGGTTGCAGGCGTTTCATCTCCATCCCAACTCTGTCCTCCTCCTATCCATCTTCGCCTACTATTGCGAGGCGTACCTGGGCGTGATGCCATCCGTGGCGCTCCTGCGCCATTTCTTCTTCCTCCGTGTCAGCGAGGGTCACATCTCCGGATGCGCTAACTTCGTCGCATCCGGCAAGGCCAACTCGATCTCGAGCACCGGGAAGAGGGCCGACAACATTCGATCCAAATGAGTCATGATGGACGCCAAGCGCGCCGATCCGCATCTGGTGTTGCCTATGGTGGCGCCCTCTTCCAATGGGGGGCGGCCCAAGGCAGAGCTTGCTGATGAGCGGGCATCGTTAGTGTTGGGGCAGATGATGACTGACTTGAAGCCAGGCAACGCGAGGGCGGCCAAGGTGACGGGGGTCATGCTCCTGAAGAAGTTCTTGACACTGCGAGTTGCCCCGCTCCAGGCGCGCACACGCCCCCTGTGGGAGCTTGAAGAAGAGGGAAACAAGACCCGCCTGAGGCCGGGCGCCCTGCCTGACGATGAATTGGCCGCTGTTTTGTGCCTCATAGTTGGGGACAACCAGGAGTACCCACCAAACGCCTTCGTTCCCCTGTTCCAACACAGGGACCAGGAGGAATTCGTCACCTTCAGACCGACCTTTGACGCTCGTGGGCTGGTGCCGCCGGCGCTCCCGGGGGCTCCTGCGGCGCCGAAACCGGTGGAGGTGTCCTCTGACGAGTCCCGTGGGGAGGGGGAAGAGGAGGTGGACTCAGAGAAGACTCTTGAAGAGGTGGGGGAGACTTCCCCTCTGAGCAAGGCTGAGATCCTCCGCGCTCTTCCTGACGATGCCGAGGCCGACGCCCGCCAAGAGGAGAGGGAGCAGCCCCTCATCGACAAAGGGTAGATCGTCGCTGGTGTCTCGCGATGCCGCCTCCGTCCCGACACCTTCTGGGGCTGGCTCCGGCTCTGCTTCCGCACCGCCTGCCGCCGGTGGAACCCGAACGCCTACTCCTCAGGTCCCGATGCTGTCAGGCTTCAAGCTCCCCAAGCGGAAGTATGTTGCGGTGGATCAGTAAGTGTCTTAAGCTTTGCCTTGTCCCTGTTTGTACTCGTCATTTCCTGATGCTCGCCCTTGGTTGATCAGGCCGACGTCTTCAGCGAAGAAGAGGAAGGAGGATGTGGCGGCCGTGCCTCCCTTCGCAGAGAAAGGAGGTAGCAGCGCCCGCACCTCCCCAGCCCGGTCGTCCTCGCGGGGCCAAGAGGAACATCACCGCGTGGAATCAGCCCCCATGGCCCCGCTGGCTCCGGAAATGCCGGCGCCTGGTGTGGCTGATGAGGTCCAGCTGCTCCGGAACCCGTGATCTCCCAGGCCCTGGTGACAATGTCGCCTCCTCCCACTGTTGCGCCTCCACTCCTTGGTTCTTCCACTCCTGCTGCTGTTCTGGAACATGCTCTTTCGGAGATGACCCGGTTGCAGGCAGATCTCCTGGGCGCGGACCCACGCCTGGTGGCCGGGCACCTGGAGCTGGCCTCTAGCTGGCTTCACTCCGACCTGGCGGTTCACGCGGCGTTGGGCCAGGCTGCTGCGGCTTCCGAGAAGGAGAAGCAAGGTGCTGCCAGCGCTGCAGCCGATCATGAGACGGTGCTGAAAGATGCCAAGGCAGCCCGTGACCGCTGCCAAGTGCTGGAGGGCGAGTTGCAGAGCCTGCACGACAAGCACGCCGAAGAAGCACGCTAGCGCCAAGCGAAGGAGGAGGAGATGAAGGCCCGGGAGGACGTCGTCAAGAACTGTGATGTTGAGCTGGCGGAGTTGGGGAAGGCGTAGGCCGTTGAGCGCAACCGGTTGGAAGAGTTGGAGCGGAAGATGGGGGCGAGGGAAGCCGATCTTGATGCCAAGGCGCGAGTCCTAGCCGAAAACCGCGTGGCCTTCATCGATCTCGAGAAGAGATCTCGCAAGGCGTTGAAGACGCTCTACGAGCACGGCCTGGAGAAGTCGCTGGCCACCGACGAGGACGGCCCCGCCCGGTTGCTTCCTCTCTTGCTGAAGGTGCTCGAGGAAGTCGTTGACAGCATTGGTCCTATGGCGGAGGCAGAGGCTCGCATCCTATCTTCAGCTGCATTGACCCGCGTTTTCAGCCACTTGCACATTCGCGACCCCAACGCTTGCCTTGACGAGCTGCTGGAGCCTGTGGCTGAAGATCAATGCGAGGCCGCCGCCGCAGTCGTACAAGGTCAAGTGGAGGCCTTGCTGAAGAAGTTCCGCGGCTTTGTCTCCGCTCCTCTGTCCGGCAATGTCGCCGATCCTGCAGCTGGTGGTGAAGGTGAAGACAACGTCGCTCACAAATTAGCACCTTCCGCAGGTGATGGCGGCGCCCGGTGGGGACCTACGACTATTCTCCCGTTTCGTTCCTGCAACATGCATTAGGCCTCGTGGAGGCGTTTAGACTTTTCATTTGATATCATGAGGACAATGTGTTTGTAATATTTGCTTTGAGATTTTGCGTTTTCCTTCCTATTTGCTTTGCGTTATGCGTCGGCAGAGCCCGGCCACGCGCATACCTCAACCGTCATTGGGCGACCGGAGACCGGACGGACCAAGGAGTGAGGGGCTACGTGACCAGTTAGGCTCCTGAGTCGCGATGCTCAGGAGTCCCCCTTGACGCGCAAACAGCTTATAGGGAGAGTTCGCGAGGATAGATTAATGTTCTACGTCGGCAGAGCCTGGCCCTACGCATACCTGAACCGCCATTGGGCCGACCGGAGACCAGGACGGACCAAGGACTGAGGGGCTACGTGACCAGTTAGGCTCCTGAGTCGCGATGCTTAGGAGTCCCCCTTGACGTGCAAACAATTTCCATACCTGCCCTCGCCGAGGCCTCGGGAGGGGTGCGTGACGCCCAGGTCCGGGAGACCTGGTTGGGTGGCGTGCGCTTAGGTGTGATCCGAGCGCAGCCCCCATGCCCAGCCCCCTCGCATGTCTCTCCCGAGGGGAGGCGTTGCGGTGAGGCTGGACGCTGAGCTCTGGGCTCCCTGAGGTTGGTACGACCGTGGGGCCGCCCTCAGTTGTTTATCACCAGCACAGAGCATAGTGCTTCCGCTTGTGCACGGGCATAGCCGCTCCCCGGCAGTGTCGATGGCCAGCACGGAGCATGGTGCTTCCACTTGTGCGTGGGATGGGGGGCCCCTCCGAGAGGAGCCCCCGGGGCGTGTACAACCCCGCCCTGACACGTGGCTTGCACGGCAGGGCTGCGAGGTGTATCTGGGCACTCGTGAGCCAACGCGGGACTCACGAGGCCCTACCTGAAGGCGGGTTGCGCCTGGTCTTGAGTCTTGGTGACTGTGTGTTCCTGCAAAGCGGTTAGGTGCAAGCACTCTACGTCCTCAGGTCCTGGCCTTCGAGCAAGCTCAGCCGCCGCTGGTATGCCAGGTCGCGATGTCGTGGTCAAGGCCAGGGGGTGAGGGCTGGAGAGCCAGTAAGAGCTCCTGAGTCGCGATGCTCAGGAGCCCCCCTTTTAACGCGCAAGCGAATTGCACATGATGAACGGACCCGTGGCAGGTGGCGATTGAGCAGGCGATGACCGTAGGCAGGTTAAGCATGGAGAGCAGATGAACTTGGGTAAATGGAGGAAGATACAAGCCACTGGGTCTGGCCCGAGCGGCTTGGGGATGATGCAGCCCGAGGGGCGCCCCCAGCAAGGTAAGCTAAAGACATAAGCAAAGGGATACATGCCACAGGGACGGACCCATGTGGCCTGGGAATGATGCAGCCCGAGGGGCGCTCCCAGCTAAACGAGCTTGGAAGATGTCACCTGGTTCTGTAGACGAAGTAGAGTTGGTGCAGCTGAAGGCGTGCGTCGAAGGAATGACTCTTCACGAGCCACCGAGGCCCTGAGCCTCGGGAGGCTCTGGGGGCTCGGGAGGTTCCCTGAAGACCATCTCCATCTCTTCCAGGACGGCATGGTACTGTTGGGAAACGTAGTAATTTCAAAAATTTTCCTACGATCACGCAAGACCATGGTGATGGCATAGCAACGAGAGGGGAGAGTGTCCGTCCACGTACCCTCGTAGACCGAAAGCGGAAGCGTTATATTAACGCGGTTGATGTAGTCGTACGTCTTCACGATCCGACCGATCCAAGCACCGTTACTCCGGCACCTCCGAGTTCTTGGCACACGTTCAGCTCGATGGCGATCCCGAGCTCCGATCCAGCAAAGCGTCGGGAAGGAGTTCCGTCAAGACTGACGGCGTGGTGGACGATCTTGATGTTCTACCGTCGCAGGCTTCGCCTAAGCACCGCTACAATATGACCGAGGTGGAATATGGTGGAGGGGGCACCGACACGGCTAAGGAACGATCCGTAGATCAACTTGTGTGTCCTAGGGTGCCCCCTGCCCCGTGATATAAAGGAGCAAGGGGAGGGCGGCCAGCCCTTGGGCGCACAGGAGGGGGGAGTCCTCCTCCTAGTAGAGTAGGACTCCCTTTCCTAGTCCTACTAGGAAGAGGAAGGGAAGGAAAGAGAGGGAGAGGGAGAGGGAAAGGGGCTGCGCCCCCTCCTAGTCCAATTCGGACTCCCCATGGGGCGCACCACCTCTGGTGCAGCCTCTCTCTCCCTCTTGGCCCAATAAGGCCCATAACTTCCCCGGGGTTCCGGTAACCCCTCGGCACTCCGGTTTTCTCCGGAAACTTCCGGAACCTTTCCGGTGTCCGAATATAACCATCCAATATATCAATCTTTATGTCTCGACCATTTCGAGACTCCTCGTCATGTCCGTGATCACATCCGGGACTCCGAACTCCTTCGGTACATCAAAACTCATAAACTCATAATATAACTGTCATCGAAACCTTAAGCGTGCGGACCCTACGGGTTCGAGAATTATGTAGACATGACCTAGAACCATTCTCGGTCAATAACCAATAGCGGAACCTGGATGCCCATATTGGTTCCTACATATTCTACGAAGATCTTTATCGGTCAAACCGCATAACGACATACGTTGTTCCCTTTGTCATCGGTATGTTACTTACCCGAGATTCGATCGTCGGTATCCAATACCTAGTTCAATCTCGTTACGGTAAGTCTCTTTACTGTTCCGTAATACATCATCTCACAACCAACTCATTAGTTGTAATGCTTGCAAGGCTTAAGTGATGTGCATTACCGAGAGGGCCAGAGATACCTCTCCGACATTCGGAGTGACAAATCCTAATCTCGAAATACGCCAACCCAACATCTGCCTTTGGAGACACCTGTAGTACTCCTTTATAATCACCCGATTCGTTGTGGACGTTTGGTAGTACCAAAGTGTTCCTCCGTAAACGGAGTTGCATAATCTCATAGTTATAGGAACATGTATGGGTCATGAAGAAAGCATTAACATACTAAACGATCAACTGTTAAGCTAACGGAATGGGTCATGTCAATCAGATCATTCAACTAATGATGTGACCTTGTTAATCAAATAACAACTCCTTGTTCATGGTTAGGAAACATAACCATCTTTGATTAACAAGCTAGTCAAGTAGAGGCATACTAGTGACATCTTGTTTGTCTATATATTCACACATGTATTATGTTTCCGGTTAATACAATTCTAGCATGAATAATAAACATTTATCATGATATAAGGAAATAAATAATAACTTTATTATTGCCTCTAGGGCATATTTCCTTCATCTCCCACTTGCACTAGAGTCAATAATCTAGATCACATCACCATGTGATTAACATCGATAGTTCACATCATCATGTGATTAACACCCATAATTCACATCGCCATGTGACCAAGACCCAAAGGGTTTACTAGATTCAGTAATCTAGTTCACATCGCTATGTGATTAACACCCAAAGAGTACTAAGGTGTGATCATGTTTTGCTTTGTGAGAGAAGTTTAGTCAACGGTCCGCCACATTCAGATCCGTATGTATTTTGCAAATCTATATGTCAACAATGTTACGCACGGAGCTACTATAGCTAATTGCTCCCACTTTCAATATGTATCTAGACCGAGATTTAGAGTCATCTAGATCAGTGCCAAAACTTGTATCGACGTAACCCTTTACGACGAACTTTTTGTCACGTCCATAATCGAGAAACATATCCTTATTCTACTAAGGATAATTTGACCGCTGTCCATCGATCTACTCTTAGATCACTATTGTACTCCTTGCCAAACTCAAAGTGCAGGGTATACAATAGATCTGGTACACAACATGGCATACTTTATAGAACCTATGGCCAAGGCATAGGGAATGACTTTCATTCTCTTTCTATCTTCTGCCGTGGCCGGGTTTTGAGTCTTACTCAATTTCACACCTTTGTAACACAGGCAAGAACTCTTTCTTTGACTGTTCCATTTTGAACTACTTCAAAATCTTGTCAAGGTATGTACTCATTGAAAAAACTTATCAAGCGTCTTGATCTATCTCTATAGATCTTAATGCTCAATATGTAAGCAGCTTCACCGAGGTCTTTCTTTGAAAAACTCCTTTGAAACACTCCTTTATGCTTTGCAGAATAATTCTACATTATTTCCGATCTACAATATGTCATTCACATATACTTATCAGAAATGCTGTAGTGCTCCCACTCACTTTCTTGTAAATACAGGCTTCATTGCAAGTCTGTATAAAACTATATGCTTTGATCACACTATCAAAGCGTTTATTCCAACTCCGAGATGCTTGCACCAGTCCATAGATGGATCGCTGGAGCTTGCACATTTTGTTAGCTCCTTTAGGATTGACAAAACCTTCTGGTTGCATCATATACAACTCTTCTTTAATAAATCCATTAAAGAATGTATTTTTGACATCCATTTGCCAGATTTCATAAAATGTGGCGATTGCTAACATGATTCGGACAGACATAAGCATCGCTACAGTTGAGTAAATCTCATTGTAGTCAACACCTTGAACTTGTCGAAAACCTTTCTGCGACAAGTCGAGCTTTGTAGATAGTAATACTACTATCAGCATCTGTCTTCCTCTTGAAGATCCATTTATATAATATGGCTTGCCGATCATCGGGCAACTCCATCAAAGTCCACACTTTGTTCTCATATATGGATCCCATCTCAGATTTCATGGTCTCAAACCATTTCGCGGAATCTGGGCTCATCATCGCTTCCTCATAGTTCGTAGGTTCATCATGGTCTAGTAACATGACTTCTAGAACAGGATAACCGTACCACTCTGGTGCGGATCTTACTCTGGAAGACCTACGAGGTTTGGTAGCAACTTGATCTGAAGTTTTATGATCATCATCATTAACTTCCTCACTAATTGGTGTAGGAATCACTTTGGAACTGATTCTGTGATGAACTACTTTCCAATAAGGAGAAGGTACAATTACCTCATCAAGTTCTACTTTCCTCCCACTCACTTCTTTCGAGAGAAACTTCTTCTCTAGAAAGGATCCATCTTAGCAACAAATATCTTGCTTTCGGATCTGTGATAGAAGGTGTACCCAATAGTTACCTTTGGGTATTCTATGAAGACGCATTTCTCGATTTGGGTTCGAGCTTATCGGTGAAATTTTTTCACATAAGTATCACAACTCAAACTTTAAGAAACGACGACTTAGGTTTATTGCTAAACCATAGTTCATACGGTGTCATCTCAACGGATTTAGATGGTGCCCTATTAAGCGTGAATGCAGCTGTCTTTAATGCATAACCCCAAAACGATAGTGGTAAATCGGTAAGATACATCATAGATCGCACCATATCAAAATAAAGTACTGATTCTGACGTTCAACACACCATAATGTTGTGGTGTTCCATGTGGCGTGAGCTGTGAAACTATTCCACATTGTTTTCATTGAAGACCAAACTCGTAACTCAAATATTCATCTCCACGATCAGATCGCGAAACTTTATTTTCTTGTTGCGATGATTTTCCACTTCACTCTGAAATTCTTTGAACCTTTCAACTATTTCAGACTTATGTTTCATCAAGTAGATATACCCATATCTACTCAAATCATCTTGTGAAGGTCAGAAAAATAACGATACTTGCCACGAGCATCAACATTCATTGGATCGCATACATCGGTATGTATTATTTCCAATAAGTCAATAGCTTGTTCCATTGTTCCGAGAACGGAGTTTTAGTCATCTTGCCCAAAAGGCACGGTTCGCAAGCATCAAATGATTCATAATCAAGTGATTCCAAAAGTCCATCAAGCATGGAGTTTTCTTCATGCGCTTTACACCAATATGACCTAAGCGGCAAGTGCCACAAATAAGTTGCACTATCATTATTAACTTTGCATCTTTTGGTTTCAATATTATGAATATGTGTATCACTATGATCGAGATCCAATGAACCATTTTCATTGAGTGTGTAACCATATAAGGTTTTATTCATGTAAAGAACAACAATTTATTCTCTTACTTAAATGAATAATCGTATTGCAATAAACATGATCAAATCATATTTATGCTCAACACCAAATAACACTTATTTAGGTTCCACACTAATCCGAAAGTATAGGGAGTGTGAGATGATGATCATATCAATCTTGGAACTACTTCCAACACTCATCGTCACTTCCCTTCAACTAGTTTCTGTTCATTTCGAAACTCCCGTTTGAGTTACTACTCTTAGCAACCGAACCAGTATCAAATCTTGAGGGGTTGCTATGAACACTAGTAAAATACACATCAATAATCTGTATATCAAATATACCTTTGTTCACTTTGCCATCCTTCTTATCCGCCAAATACTTGGGGTAGTTCCGCTTCAAATGACCAGTTCCATTGCAGCAAAAGCACTTAGTCTCGGGCTTAGGTCTAGACTTGGGCTTCTTCACTCGAGCAGCAACTTGTTTGCCGTTTTCCTTGAAGTTCCTTCTTCCCTTTGCCCTTTTCTTGAGACTAGTGGTCTCGTCAACCATCAACACTTGATGTTTTTCTTGATTTCTACCTTCGCGATTTTAGCATCGCGAAGAGCTTGGGAATTGTTTTCGTCATCCCTTGCATATTATAGTTCATCACGAAGTTCTAGTAACTTTAGTGATGGTGACTAGAGAATTTCGTCAATCACTATCTTATCTGGAAGATTAACTCCCACTTGATTCAAGCGATTGAAGTACTCGGACAATCTGAGCACATGCTCACTAGTTGAGCGATTCTCCTCCATCTTTTAGCTATAGAACTTGTTGGAGACTTCATATTTCTCAACTCGGTATTTGCTTGAAATATTAACTTCAATTCTGGAACATCTCATATGGTCCATGACGTTCAAAACGTCTTTGAAGTCCCGATTCTAAGCCGTTAAGCATGGTGCACTAAACTATCAAGTAGTCATCATATTGAGCTAGCCAAACGCTCATAACGCCTCAGATCTGCTCATATTGAGCTAGCCAAACGTTCATAACGTCTGCATCTGCTCCTGCAATAGGTCTGTCACCTAGCGGTGCATTAAGGACATAATTCTTCTGCGCAGCAATGAGGATAAACCTCAGATCACGGATCCGATCTGCATCATTGCTACTAACATCTTTCAATACAATTTTCTCTAGGAACACATATGAAAACATAGGGAATCAACAACGCGAGCTATTGATCTACAACATAATTTGCAAAATACTACCAGGACTAAGTTCATGATAAATGTAAGTCCAATTAATCATATTATTAAAGAACTCCCACTTAGACAGACATCTCTCTAGTTATCTAAGTGATCACGTGATCCAAATCAACTAAACCATAACCGATCATCACGTGAGATGGAGTAGTTTTCAATGGTGAACATCTTATGTTGATCATATCTGCTATATGATTCACGTTCGACCTTTCGGTCTCCGTGTTCCGAGGCCATATCTGTATATGCTAGGCTCGTCAAGTATAAACTGAGTATTCTGCGTGTGCAAAACTGGCTTGCACCCGTTGTAGATGGACGTAGAGCTTATCACACCCGATCATCACGTGGTGTCTCGGCACGACGAACTTTGGCAACGGTGCATACTCAGGGAGAACACTACTTGATAATTTTAGTGAGAGATCATCTTATAATGCTACCGTCAATCAAAGCAAGATAAGATGCATAAAGGATAAACATCACATGCAATCAATATAAGTGATATGATATGGCCATCATCATCTTGTGCTTGTGATCTCCATCTCGAAGCACCGTCATGATCACCATCGTCACCGGTAGCGACACCTTGATCTCCATCGTAGCATCGTTGTCGTCTCGCCAACTATTGCTTCTACGACTATCGCTACCGCTTAGTGATAAAGTAAAGCAATTACATGGCGTTGCATTTCATACAATAAGCGACAACCATATGGCTCCTGCCGCCATTGCCGATAACTTCGGTTACAAAACATGATCATCTCATACAATAAAATATAGCATCACGTCTTGACCATATCACATCACAACATGCCCTGCAAAAACAAGTTAGACGTCTTCTACTTTGTTGTTGCAAGTTTTACGTGGCTGCTACGGGCTGAGCAAGAACCGTTCTTACCTCGCATCAAAACCACAACGATACTTCGTCAAATAGACTCCGTTTAACCTTCTCAAGGACGGGCGTAGCCACACTCAGTTCAACTAAAGTGAGAGAGACAGACACCGCGGTCACCTTTAAGCAACGAGTGCTCACAGCGGTGAAACCAGTCTCGCGTAAGCGTCTGGCGTAATGTCGGTCCGGCCGCTTCATCTCACAATACCGCTGAACCAAAGTATGACATGCTGGTAGGTAGTATGACTTGTATCGCCCACAACTCACTTGTGTTCTACTCGTGCATATGACATCAACGCATAAAACCTGGCTCGGATGCCACTGTTGGGAAACGTAGTAATTTCAAAAATTTTCCTACGATCACGCAAGACCATGGTGATGGCATAGCAACGAGAGGGAGAGTGTCCGTCCACGCACCCTCGTGACCGAAAGCGAAGCGTTATATTAACGCGGTTGATGTAGTCGTACGTCTTCACGATCCGACCGATCCAAGCACCGTTACTCCGGCACCTCCGAGTTCTTGGCACACGTTCAGCTCGATGACGATCCCCGAGCTCCGATCCAGCAAAGCGTCGGGGAAGGAGTTCCGTCAGCACGACGGCGTGGTGACGATCTTGATGTTCTACCGTCGCAGGGCTTCGCCTAAGCACCGCTACAATATGACCGAGGTGGAATATGGTGGAGGGGGGCACCGCACACGGCTAAGGAACGATCCGTAGATCAACTTGTGTGTCCTAGGGTGCCCCCCTGCCCCCGTATATAAAGGAGCAAGGGGGAGGGCCGGCCAGCCCTTGGGGCGCACCAAGGGAGGGGGGAGTCCTCCTCCTAGTAGGAGTAGGACTCCCCTTTCCTAGTCCTACTAGGAAGAGGAAGGGAAGGAAAGAGAGGAGAGGGAGAGGGAAGGGGGCTGCGCCTCCTAGTCCAGTCGGACTCCCCATGGAGGGGGGCGCACCACCTCCTGGTGCAGCCCCTCTCTCCCTCTTGGCCCAATAAGGCCCATAACTTCCCGGGGTTCGGTAACCCTCCGGCACTCCGGTTTTCTCCGAAACTTCCGGAACCTTTCCGTGTCCGAATATAACCATCCAATATATCAATCTTTATGTCTCGACCATTTGAGACTCCTCGTCATGTCCGTGATCACATCCGGGACTCGAACTCCTTGGTACATCAAAACTCATAAACTCATAATATAACATCATCGAAACCTTAAGCGTGCGGACCCTACGGGTTCGAGAATTATGTAGACATGACCTAGAACCATTCTCGGTCAATAACCAATAGCGGAACCTGGATGCCCATATTGGTTCCTACATATTCTACGAAGATCTTTATCGGTCAAACCGCATAACGACATCGTTGTTCCCTTTGTCATCGGTATGTTACTTACCCGAGATTCGATCGTCGGTATCCAATACCTAGTTCAATCTCGTTACGGTAAGTCTCTTTACTCGTTCCGTAATACATCATCTCACAACCAACTCATTAGTTGTAATGCTTGCAAGGCTTAAGTGATGTGCATTACCGAGAGGGCCAGAGATACCTCTCCGACATTCGGAGTGACAAATCCTAATCTCAAATACGCCAACCCAACATCTGCCTTTGGAGACACTGTAGTACTCCTTTATAATCACCCGATTCGTTGTGACGTTTGGTAGTACCAAAGTGTTCCTCCGTAAACGGAGTTGCATAATCTCATAGTTATAGGAACATGTATGGGTCATGAAGAAAGCATTAACATACTAAACGATCAACTGTTAAGCTAACGGAATGGGTCATGTCAATCAGATCATTCAACTAATGATGTGACCTTGTTAATCAAATAACAACTCCTTGTTCATGGTTAGGAAACATAACCATCTTTGATTAACAAGCTAGTCAAGTAGAGGCATACTAGTGACATACTGTTTGTCTATATATTCACACATGTATTATGTTTCCGGTTAATACAATTCTAGCATGAATAATAAACATTTATCATGATATAAGGAAATAAATAATAACTTTATTATTGCCTCTAGGGCATATTTCCTTCAGGTACCTGGCCTCCTGAGCCACAGGGACACGCCGCATGTTGCGTTGATAGGCTGACGCCACGCTCAGCAAGCCAAAGGTCATGCGAACGTGGCTGTGTGGCGGGCCCTCGTAGCAGCCCACACGCGAAGGCCAGAAGCGCTCCTGAGATGCGGCCCTGTTGAGCCCTGGGACGTCGATGCAGACACGCAGCCCAGCATCCTCGCCTGGATGGGGAGCTGCGCCTCGTGAGCGGCCGTCGCCGCGCATGGCTCTTGCGTCTTGTAGCTCCTGAGTGGTCTTGGTGATGAACTCGTAAGTGGTGGGCACTCCTTGCCCTGTGCTCTCCCGAGGGACACGTGCCACGAAACACGTCTCCAAGTGGTGCCCAAGCGCCTCCCTCGTGAGGTTGGCAAGGTCTGAGGCCCTCCAGAAGAGAGCCCCCGAGCCCTGCCCAAGGAGGGCGCTGGGCGCGCCTTCCTATGCGATGGAGGGAGGCTCCCCTGGGATGGACGCTGATCCTGATGAGGCTCCTGCTGCGACGCCATCCTCCTGAGGTCCTGCGTGGTGCAGCTGCTTCTTCTTGGGGATGGCCTCCAAAGGGCCCTCACTTCTGTTGTGGGGATCGTTGACTTCTACAGCTTGGAAGGCACGCTCGAGGGAGCACACCGCGTCTCTCTCTTCACATGGGACCGTGATGATTCCTCCGCTTCCTGACATCTTGAGGACGTTGTAGCCGTGTGATACGTCTCCAACGTATCTATAATTTTTGATTGCTCCATGCTACTTTATCTACTGTTTTAGGCAATATTGGGCTTTATTATCCACTTTTATATTATTTTTGGGACTAACCTATTAACCGGAGGCCCAGCCCAGATTTGTTGTTTTATGCCTAATTCATTGTTTCGAGGAAAAGGAATATCAGACGGAGTCAAAACGGAACGAAATCAACTTAAGAAGTTATTTTTGGAAGGAAACCCACCTGATGGACTTGGACCCCACGTCAGAAGATACGGGAGGTGCTCACGAGGGTGGGGGGCGCGCCCACCCCCCTGGGCGCGCCCCCCTGCCTCGTGGGGCCCCTGTAGCTCCACCGACGTACTCCTTTCACCCATATATACCTACATACCCTAAAACTTCCAGAACAGAAGATAGATTAGGAGTTCCGCCGCCTCAAGCCTCCAGAGCCACAAAAAACCAATCGGGACCCCTTCCGGTACTCACGGGGGGGATCCATCTCCGTGGCCATCTTCATCATCCGGCGCTATCCATGATGAGGAGGGAGTAGTTCACCCTCGGGGCTGAGGGTATGTACCAGTAGCTATGTGTTTGATCTCTCTCTCTCGTGTTCTCTCTCGTGTTCTATGGCACGATCTTGATGTATCCCGAGCTTTGCTATTGTAGTTGGATCTTATGATGTTTCTCCCCCTCTACTCTCTTGTGATGAATTGAGTTTCCCCTTTTGAAGTTATTTTATCGGATTGAGTCTTTTATGAGAACACTTTATGTATGTCTTGGTGATCAACCTGCAGGTTTCGTGACATTGGGAACCTATGCATAGGGGTTGGCACACGTTCTTGACTCTCCGGTAGAAACTTTGGGGCACTCTTTGAAGTACTTTTATGTTGGTTGGATAAATCTGAGATTGTGTGATGCATATCGTATAATCATGCCCACGGATACTTGAGGTGACAATGGAGTATCTAGGTGACATTAGGGTTTTGGTTGATTTGTATCTTAAGGTGTTATTCTAGTACGAACTCTTTTATAGATTGATCCGAAAGAATAACTTTGTGGTGGTTTCGTACCCGACCATAATCTCTATATTTGTTATCCGCTATTAGTGTCTTTGGAGTGACTCTTTGTCGCATGTTGAGAGCTTGTTATATGATCTATCTATGTTATTATTGTTGAGAGAACTTGCACTAGCGAAAGTATGAACCCTAGGCCTTGTTTCCTATCATTGCAATACCATTTACGCTCACTTTTACCACTTGTTACCTTGCTGTTTTTATATTTTCAGATTACAAAAACCTATATCTACCATCCATATTGCACTTGTATCACCATCTGTTCGCCGAACTAGTGCACATATACAATTTACCATTATATTGGGTGTGTTGGGGACACAAGAGACTCTTTGTTATTTGGTTGCAGGGTTGCTTGAGAGAGACCATCTTCATCCTACGCCTCCCACGGATTGATAAACCTTAGGTCATCCACTTGAGGGAAATTTGCTACTGTCCTATAAACCCGTGCACTTGCAGGCCCAACAACGTCTACAAGAAGAAGGTTGCGTAGTAGACATCAAGCTATTTTCTGGCGCCGTTGCCGGGGAGGCTAGGTAAGTGAAGGTATATCTTTAGATCTTGCAATTGAATCTTTTTGTTTCTTATTTTAGCACTAGTCTAGTTTATAAAATAAAACTACCAAAAAAATGGAATTGAGTTCGTCTCATACACTTCATCTTTTTAATATCTTTCGTGAGAATGATGGAAAAGAAAATTGTGCCGAAGTGTTAGAAGAAGAATGCATTAAATTGTTTGGCACTAAATATTTGAATGATGAGCATGATTGCAATGTTGTTAGTATGAATTCTTTGAATATCCATGATGCTAATGATATGCAAAGCCACAAGCTTGGGGAAGCTATGTTTCATGAAGATGATATTTTTTGTCCCCCAAGCTTTGATGAGCAAATTTACTTTGATGAAATCATGCCTCCTATCTATGATGATTATTGTGATGACACGTATGCTTTAAAGAATAATGATAACCATGAAACTTTTCATCTTGATCTTAATTTCGAATCACATGATAGTTATTTTGTTGAGTTTGCTCCCACTACTATTCCGAATGAGAAGAATTTTGCTTATGTGGAGAGTAGTAAAATTTCTATGCTTGTAGATCATGAAAATAATGCTTTAGGTGCTGGTATATTGTTGAATTCATTCATGATTCTACTGAAAATTATTATGAGGGAGGAATATATGCTTGTAGGAATTGCAATAATATCAAGTTTCCTCTCTATGTGCTTAAAGTTTTGAAGTTATGCTTGTTTTACCTTCCTATGCAAGTTGATTCTTGTTCCCATAAGTTGTTTGCTCACAAAATCCCTATGCATAGGAAGTGGGTTAGACTTAAATTTGCTAGTCATATTCTTCATGATGCTCTCTTTATGTTTCAATTCCTATCTTTTATGTGAGCATCATTGAAATCATCATGCCTAGCTAGGGGCTTTAAACGTTAGCGCTTGTTGGGAGGCAACCCAATTTTATTTTAGTTTCTTTCTTTTTGGTTCTGTTTAGAAATAAATAATCCATCTAGCTTCTGTTTAGATGTGGTTTTATCTTTTAATTAGTGTTTGTGCCAAGTTAAACCTATTAGATCTTCTTGGGAGATAGTTATTTGATCTTGCTGTAATTTCCAGAATCTTTGCGCTCAGTGCCCGAATTGTTAAAAATCACCAGAACGTGATAAAATAGTGATTCCAATTGCTGATGATCAATAAACAAAATTTCCAGGTCTTCTAATTTTGGTAGAATTTTTTGAGTTCCAGAAGTTTGCGTTAGTTACAGATTACTACAGACTGTTCTGTTTTTGACAGATTCTGTTTTCATTGTGTTGTTGGCTTATTTTGATGAATCTATGGCTAGTAAAATAGTTTATAAACCATAGAGAAGTTTGAATACAGTAGGTTTAACACCAATATAAATAAATAATTAGTTCATTACAGTACCTTGAAGTGGTGTTTTGTTTTCTTTCGCTAACGGAGCTTACGAGTTTTCTGTTAAGTTTTGTGTTGTGAAGTTTTCAAGTTTTGGGTAAAGATTCGATGGACTATGGAATAAGGAGTGGCAAGAGTCTAAGCTTGGGGATTCCCAAGGCACCCCAAGGTAATATTCAAGGATAACCAAGAGCCTAAGCTTGGGGATGCCCCGGAAGGCATCCCCTCTTTCGTCTTCGTCCATCGGTAACTTTACTTGGAGCTATATTTTTATTCACCACATGATATGTGTTTTTCTTGGAGCGTCAAGTAATTTTGTTTTGTTTTGCTTTCTGTTAGTTAGATTAGTGTTTTGCATCTTTAGGTTCAATAAAAAAGTCAAGGATAGCCTTTGCCATGCTTATTTTGCTAGTATACATGTTGCTGTTTGAAAACAGAAAGTTTACCGCTGTTGCAAAAGTTCTCTAGAAAAGTCAGAGAGTGGTATAATGTTGAATCTTTTTTCATATTGAGCTCTGATAAATTTATTACAGTGGGAATTTTAGTTCATAATTTTTGGAGTCAGGGAAGTATTGATACTCTTGCATTCTTTACATACTGTACTGTTTTGGCAGATTGCCGTTATGTTTGCATTGTTTGCAAATGTTTGCTTGTTTAATGATTCTATTTAAGGATAGGAGTATTAAATATGCAGAGGAATTTAGTATGCAATGTTGAATAATAATTTTAGTGATTTGTTACAGTAGGAAATGATAAGGTTTTGCATTGGTTTATACTAACCTATCTCACGAGTTCTTGTTGAGTTTGTTGTGAATGAAGCTTTTGATAGAAAGAGAAACCATGATATGAGAGGAATCAAGAAGACACAAAATTTAAAGCTTGGGGATGCCCAAGGCACCCCAAGATAATATTTCAAGAAGTCTCAAGCATCTAAGCTTGGGGATGCCCCGGTAGGCATCCCACCTTTCTTCTACAACAAATATCGGTTAGTATCGGTTGAGCCTAAGTTTTTGCTTCTTCACATGAGTTGTGATATCCTTGCAATGTAGTTTTATTTAGCTTTGCTTGCTGTTTGAATAAAGTATCAAGATCTGAAATTATTAAATGGGAGAGTCTTCACATAGTTGTATAATTATTCGACTACTCATTGATCTTCACTTATATCTTTCGGAGTAGTTTGTCATTTGCTCTAGTACTTCACTTATATCTTTTAGAGCACGGTGGTAGTTTTATTTTGAAGAAATATATGAACTCTCATGCTTCACTTATATTATTTTGAGAGTCTTAAATAGCATGGTAATGTGCTTAATTCTAATATGCTAAGCATACAAGATTTGTAAGGATTCTTATGAGTGTGTTTAATACTAAGAGAAGTTTGATACTTGATAATTGTTTTGAGATATGGAGGTAGTGATATTAAAGTCATGCTAGTTGGGTGATTATGAATTTAAAGAATGCTTGTGTTGAAGTTAGCAAGTCCCGTAGCATGCACGTATGGTTAAAGTTGTGTAACAAATTTGAAGCATGAAGTGTACCTGACTTGTGCATCCTTATGAGTGGCGGTCGGGGACGAGCGATGGTCTTTTCCTACCAATCTATCCCCCTAGGAGCATGCGCGTAGTACTTGGTTTTTGATGACTTCTAAATTTTTGCAATAAGTATATGAGTTCTTTTGACTAATGTTGAGTCCATGGATTATACGCACTCTCACCCTTCCATCATTGCTAGCCTCTTCGGTACCGTGCATTGCCCTTTCTCACCTTGAGAGTTGGTGCAAACTTCGCCGGTGCATCCAAACCCCGTGATACGATACGGTCTATCACACATAAACCTCCCTATATCTTCCTCAAAACAGCCACCATACCTACCTATTATGGCATTTCCATAGCCATTCCGAGATATATTGCCATGCAACTTTCCACCATTCCGTTCATCATGACATACATTACTTTTGTCATATTGCCATTGCATGATCATGTAGTTGACATCGTATTTGTGGCAAAGCCACCATGCATTATTTTTCATACATGTCACTCTTGATTCATTGCACCATCCCGGTACGCCGCCGAGGGCATTCATATAGAGTCATACCTTGTTCTAGTTTCGAGTTGTAATCCTTATGTTGTAATCAATAGAAGTGTGATGATCATCATTCAATAGAGCATTGTCCCAAAAAAAGGCCAAAGAAAAAAAAAGAAGGCCCAAAAAAATAAAAAAAATATAAAAAATATAAAAAAGGGGCAATGCTACTATCCTTTTTTTCCACACTTGTGCTTCAAAGTAGCACCATGTTCTTCATGTAGTGAGTCTCATATATTGTGCTTCAAAGTAGCACCATGTTTTTCATATAGTGAGTCTCATAAGTTGTCTTTTTCATACTAGTGGGAATTTTTCATTATAGAACTTGGCTTGTATATTCCTACGATGGGCTTCCTCAAATGCCCTATGTCTTCATGAGCAAGCAAGTCTGATGCACACCCACTAGTTCTCTTTTGTTGAGCATTCATAGCTCTAGTGCATCCGTTGCATGGCAATCCCTACTCCTCATGTTGACATCAATTGATGGGCATCTCCATATCCCGTTGATTATCCTCGTCAATGTGGGACTTTCTCCTCTTTTTTTGTCTTCTCCACACAATCCCCATCATCATACTCTATTCCACCCATAGTGCTATGTCCATGGCTCACGCCCATGTATTGCGTGAAGGTTGAAAAAGTTTGAGATTATTTAAGTATGAAACAATTGCTTGGCTTGTCATCGGGGGTATAGAAGTTGGGAACATCTTTGTGTGACGAAAATGAAGCGTAGCCTAACTATATGCTTTTGTAGGGATGAACTTTCTTTGGCCATGTTATTTTGAGATGACATAATTATTTTGATTAGTATGCTCGAAGTATTATTATTTTTATGTCAATACGAACTTTTGTCTTGAATCTTTCGGATCTGAATATTCATATCATAAGTAAGAAGAATTACATTGAAATTATGCCAAGTATCACTCCGCATAAAAAATTCTCTTTTTATCATTTACCTACTCGAGGACGAGCAGGAATTAAGCTTGGGGATGCTTGATACGTCTCCAACGTATCTATAATTTTTGATTGCTCCATGATACTTTATCTACTGTTTTAGGCAATATTGGGCTTTATTATCCACTTTTATATTATTTTTGGGACTAACCTATTAACCGGAGGCCCAGCCCAGATTTGTTGTTTTATGCCTATTTTGGTGTTTCGAGGAAAAGGAATATCGACGGAGTCAAACGAACGAAATCAAGCTGGAGAAGTTATTTTGGAAGGAAACCCACCTGATGGACTTGGACCCCACGTCAGAAGATATGGGAGGTGCTCACGAGGGTGGGGGCCGCGCCCACCCCCCCTGGGCGCGCCCCCCTGCCTCGTGGGGCCCCCGTAGCTCCACCGATCGACGTACTCCTTTAACCCACATATACCTACGTACCCTAAAACTTCCAGAACAGAAGATAGATCTGGAGTTCCGCCGCCGCAAGCCTCCAGAGCCACGAAAAAACAATCGGGACCCCTTTCCGGTACCCTGCCGGAGGGGGGATCCATCTCCGGTGGCCATCTTCATCATCCCGGCGCTATCCATGACGAGGAGGGAGTAGTTCACCCTCGGGGCTGAGGGTATGTACCAGTAGCTATGTGTTTGATCTCTCTCTCTCTCTCTCTCTCTCGTGTTCTATGGCACGATCTTGATGTATCCCGAGCTTTGCTATTGTAGTTGGATCTTATGATGTTTCTCCCCCTCTACTCTCTTGTGATGAATTGAGTTTCCCCTTTTGAAGTTATTTTATCGGATTGAGTCTTTTATGAGAACACTTGATATATGTCTTGGTGATCAACTTGCGGGTTTTGTGACATTAGGAACCTATGCATAGGGGTTGGCACACGTTCTTGACTCTCCGGTAGAAACTTTGGGGCACTCTTTGAAGTACTTTATGTTGGTTGGATAAATCTGAGATTGTGTGATGCATATCGTATAATCATGCCCACGGATACTTGAGGTGACAATGGAGTATCTAGGTGACATTAGGGTTTTGGTTGATTTGTATCTTAAGGTGTTATTCTAGTATGAACTCTTTTATAGGTTGATCCGAAAGAATAACTTTGTGGTCGTTTAGTACCCGACCATAATCTCTATGTTTGTTCTCCGCTATTAGTGTCTTTGGAGTGACTCTTTGTCGCATGTTGAGGGCTTGTTATATGATCTATCTATGTTATTATTGTTGAGAGAACTTGCACTAGCAAAAGTATGAACCCTAGGCCTTGTTTCCTATCATTGCAATACCGTTTACGCTCACTTTTACCACTTGTTACCTTGCTGTTTTTATATTTTCAGATTACAAAAACCTATATCTACCATCCATATTGCACTTGTATCACCATCTGTTCGCCGAACTAGTGCACCTATACAATTTACCATTGTATTGGGTGTGTTGGGGACACAAAAGACTCTTTGTTATTTGGTTGCAGGGTTGCTTGAGAGAGACCATCTTCATCCTACGCCTCTCACGGATTGATAAACCTTAGGTCATCCACTTGAGGGAAATTTGCTACTGTCCTACAAACCTGTGCACTTGCAGGCCCAACAACGTCTACAAGAAGAAGGTTGCGTAGTAGACATCACCGTGATGGGTGACTGCCATGAAGTTGGCCAGGGCCGGATACCCGAGTATGGCGTTGTACGGCAGGCGGATGTGCGCGACGTCGAAGTCGATGAGCTTGGTGCGGTAGTTCTTGCGCTCTCAGAAGGTGACAGGCATGCGGACCTGCCCTATCGGTGTGGTGGAACCGCCGGTCACCCCTGAGAAAGGCTTGGTAGGCTGGAGCTGCTCATACGACACTTGGAGGTTGTCGAACATGTCGACGGACAGGACGTTGAGCCCTGTACCGCCGTCGATGAGGGTCTTGATAACCTGCACATTGCTGATGACTGGGGAGCATAACATCGGGAGGGCGCCAGCAGTGGCCGCACACTTGAGCTGATCTGCCGAGTTGAAAGTAATGGCGCATTGGGACCACTTGAGCGGGCGTGTGGCCTCGAGCTTGGGGAGCACCGCGTTCATCTCGCGAGCGAACTGTTTGAAGATGTGCTGAGAGGCTGGGGCCTGGGCGCCGCCCAAGATGAAGGCGATTGCGTGCGGCTCCTGGAAGCCCCCATCCCCCTCATCCTGATGGTGGTCGTCGCTCCTTCTTGGTGGCGGCAGTGGGGGAAGACCGGCGTTGCTTTGGGGGCGATCCTCACGAGGCTGGTCCCTCCAGGCCCCCTCGCGAGGATGGTCCTGCCAGCGGTTCTCACGAGGCCTGTCGCGCCACTCTTGGCGCGGGCCACGGTCGTCCCAGCGTCCGCCCCCACGTCCTCCTCCATGGTCAGAGCCCCGTCGCTGCGCCGGGCGCCGACAAGCGTCCTTCTCATATGGCTCTGAGCTCTTGACAGTCACTGGTGTTGTGAGTGTTCAGGTTGTGGAAGGCGCAGAATGGTCGGCTATTCTTGGATGACTCGGTCTGATCTCTGCCCCGCTTGGTGTCGGGCTCCGCTACGAGCACTGCCGCTTCCTTGCGCTTCACGTCCTTGGCCTTGGCTTTCTTCTCCTCCGCTCCCGCAGCTGGCAGCTCGAGAAGGGAGAGGCGCCCCTTCTCAGCTCTTGCGCACTTGGTCGCTAGGTTGAACAGCTCCTGAGATGTGCATACCTCCTCGTGGATAGCGAGCTCTTCCTTCATCTTGACGTCACGGACGCCGTCGGAGAAAGCGGAGATGATGGCCTCATCCATGACCTTGGGGATCTTGAGGCGAGTGTTGTTGAAGCACTGGATGTACTTCTGGAGGGTCTCTCCTGGTTGTTGCTTGATGCGGCACAGGTCACCCGCGGCCGGCGGGCGGTCGCGAGTGCCCTGGAAGTTGATGACGAAGCGGTCGCGCATCTCGTCCCAGGAGGAGATCGAGCCGTGCTGCAGGTTCAGGAGCCAGGAGCGGACTCCATCCTTGAGAGCCATGGGAAACCAGTTCGCCATGACTTTCTCATCGTCGTTGGCCGCTTCAATGCTCAGCTCGTAGAGCTGCAGGAACTCCGCGGGGGCGACAGTGCCGTCATAGCGAGGAGGTAGATCCGGCTTGAACTTGCCTGGCCAGGCGACGCTACGCAGCTCGGGGGTGAAGGCGTGCTACCTCTTGAGCACTGTGTTGGTTTTCCCTTGAAGAGGAAAGGGCAATGCAGCAAAGTAGCGTAAGTATTTCCCTCAGTTTTTGAGAACCAAGGTATCAATCCAGTAGGAGGCTACACGCGAGTCCCTCGCACCTGCAGAATACAAATAAATCCTCGCAACCAATGCGATAAGGGGTTGTCAATCCCTTCACGGTCACTTACGAGAGTGAGATCTGATAGATATGATAGGATAATATTTTTGGTATTTTTATGATAAATATGCAAAGTAAAATAAAAGCAAAGTAAAAAAGTGAAGGAAATAACTAAGTGTTGGAAGATTAATATGATGAAGATAGACCCGGGGGCCATAGGTTTCACTAGTGGCTTCTCTCAAGAGCATAAGTATTTTAAGGTGGGTGAACAATTCTTGTTGAGCAATTGATGAATTGAGCATAGTTATGAGAATATCTAGGTATGATCATGTATATAGGCATCACGTCCGAGACAAGTAGACCGACTCCTGCCTGCATCTACTACTATTACTCCACTCATCGACCGCTATCCGGCATGCATCTAGAGTATTAAGTTCATGGAAACAGAGTAACGCCTTAAGCAAGATGACATGATGTAGAGGGATAAATTCATGCAATATGATAAAAAAAACCCATCTTGTTATCCTCGAGGCAACAATACAATACGTGCCTTGTTGCCCCTACTGTCACTGGGAAAGGACACCGTAAGATTGAACCCAAAGCTAAGCACTTCTCCCATTGCAAGAAAGATCAATCTAGTAGGCCAAACCAAACTGATAATTCGAAGAGACTTGCAAAGATAACCAATCATACATAAAAGAATTCAGAGAAGATTCAGATATTGTTCATAGATAATCTTGATCATAAACCCACAATTCATCGGTCTCAACAAACATCGCAAAAAGAAGATTACATCGAATAGATCTTCACGAGAGAGGGGGAGAACATTGTATTGAGATCCAAAAAGAGAGAAGAAGCCATCTAGCTACTAACTATGGACCCGAAGGTCTGAGGTAAACTACTCACACTTCATCGGAGAGGCTATGATGTTGATGTAGAAGCCCTCCGTGATGGATGCTCCCTCCGGCGGAGCTCCGGAACAGGCCCCAAGATGGGATCTCGTGGCATGCAGAAGGTTGCGGCGGTGGAATTAGGTTTTGGCTCCGATTTGATCGTTTGGGGTGCGAGGTATATATAGGAGGAAGGATGCGTCGATGGAGCAACAGGGGCCCACGAGGGTGGAGGGCGCGCTCCCTACCTCGTGGCCTCCTCTTTGTTTCTTGACGTAGGGTCCAAGTCTCCTGGATCATATTCTTCCTAAAAATCACGTTCCCAAAGTTTTCATTCCGTTTGGACTCCGTTTGATATTCCTTTTCTGCAAAACTCTGAAATAAGCAAAAAACAGCAATTCTGGGCTGGGCCTCCGGTTAATAGGTTAGTCCCAGAAATAATATAAAAGTGAATAATAAAGCCCAATAATGTCCAAAACAGTGGATAATATAGCATGGAGCAATAAAAAATTATAGATACGTTGGAGACGTATCAAGGCGCGGCAGCCGGCCGTGGTTGCCGGGGCCCGCTTCGAAGGTGGAGCTTGGTCTTGATGAGGTCCGGGCGGCGCCGCTGCGGGCGCTGCGCGGTCTTGACGAGGCGGCACGGGAAGCGCGGGTGCAGCTTCTGACGGCCGCGGGATTTCTTGGCAGCTTCTCTCTTCGCGCGCCGGCGTCGGGCGTGGCGGATCACGACGCGGGGCTGCGCGCCTTGGTGCCAAGGCACCGTCTTGGGGCAGAGGTGGTGGAGGCGCGTCATGAGCCTCGTCGCCCGTGGCTGGCTGAGGGTGGGGCAGAGAGAGGGACGGCGCCGAGGAGCCCCCTGCGGCGCGGACGAGCTCGGCGACGCGGTCGAGCCACTCCTCGTCAACTGGGCATTAGCGCAGGAGTTCGTTTGCGGCAAGGAGTGCGGCCCGAGCCTCCATGGGAGCGCCGCGTGGGTGAGACGAAGAACCGGCCGGGGTCAGCGACGGAGTGGCGGTGCGGCCGTCCTGCCGCACCGAAGGATGCAGCGAGGACGCTTGCTGCTCGTTTCAGCTGGGCCGGTGGCAGCGTTGGCGGCGGGAGACGAGAGCGACGAGGTGGCCCGCCGACGGGAGCTGTCTGAGCAACGCGGGTGGTGAGGGCAGCCCGGCGCTCAGCTCGAGCTCGGCGAGCGTCCGCCATGGAGACGACGGAGCGACGGATCGACTGATCGACTAGAGGGAAGCTACAGCGCACCCCTACCTGGCGCGCCAAATGTCGGATGTGGGGTTCCGGCAAACCCTTAAGGTTTGAACACTGGGGTGCGCGCGAAGTCTTTTCCTCCTACCGATCTACGCCCTAGCTCGCTAAGATCTCGCGGACGAACTCACGGCAAAAAAAGACATGAGATTTATACTGGTTCGGGCCACCGTTGTGGTGTAATACCCTACTCCAGTGCGGTGGTGGTGGATTGCCTCTTGGGCTGATGATGAACAATACAGAGGGAAGAACAGCCTCCTGAGGTTGAGGTGTTCTTGTGCTTGGTGACTTAGCGGGTGAGAGCTGGATGAACTGCTCGATGCCCTACTGTGGTGGCTAGCTCTACTTATATAGGCCCTGGTCCTCTCCCCAAATATTGAGCGGGAAGGGAGCCAACAACGGCGGGCAAATTTGAAGGGGAACAGCTTGTACAAGCTATCCTGACAAAAATGGTCTTCGCCTGCAAAAGGCTCTGGTGGTGACGCCGTCTTGGGCCCCACGATGACCTGCGTCTTGCCGTCCTCCTGGTCTTGGTCTCGTTGCACCGATATAGCAACCTTTACTTGATGCCTCGGTACTCCTCGCCTGCGCCTGCTTCCTTAGCACCAAAGAGGAAACAAGGACGCGCTGCTGGCCTGGCGCCTCACTTTGGTGTCGATCGTCATGGCTCACGTCACGAGAGCCTCGTGAGGTTTGCCCCGTCTTGATATCTCCGCTCCTCGTGAACCTGCCTGACTAGGCCACTCCTGAGGAGGTCTTGAGTCGTCTGCCTTGTGAGGCTTGGCCCCTCACTAGGGTCTTGGATGCCTTGTTGATGAAGATGGGCCGTACGGCCTGCTAGCTTAGCCACGCCGCGGGCCGTAGGCAGGCAAGTCTGGGGACTCCCGTTCGAGAACGCCGACAGACATGGCTATCTGGGCCTGGTCAATTCGGTTAAATACCTGCCAGGTATGTGAAAACCACCTTTAGACCAAGTGACTTGGGATAATTTAAATGGATTTGAGAACTGAGGTTTGTGTTTTTAACCAATATTAGAGTTCGGGGTTGTAAATTTGCTAGTCTGTGGGTTGAAATATGCATTTCTCTCTTTTATTTATAGTATTTGCAGTTTGTTTTCCCAAAAGTGGAAAAAATCTACCATTGTTATCTGTATATAGTACAGATGATCTAAGAGATGAACTATCATCTATTTTTCATTCAGTGCTCTGTGTATATACTGAAGTACCGTCCATGTGAGGGCTTTTTTGCTGTTTCAACTTTGGGATAAAAATTAGTCCCAGTTGATGGGCTATGGGCTATGCCAAGGAGCAGCTATGTATGACATCATGCATGACATCAACCATACAATTCAAGCAAATAGTTTTCACAAAAACTAGATGATACCCCGTACTTACTAAGGGAATATTTTGCAATATATTTCAATGAGTTTAGTTATATATGAAAGTTGAATGTTTGGATATAAGAACAAACTGAAAATACATTTCTACAATTATAAAATATCTATTGAATATAAGTAGCATAAAGTAATTAAAATATTCAGGCCTTTTTGCAAGCATGGTGGCATGTTGAAGTGGGCCTTTTCCATACATAATTGCAAGTTGAGGTGGCATAGTTGCATGTTAAGATTCAGGGCTGAATATACACTTCTCTCTTTTACTATAGTATCCTATAGTGTGTTTTGCCATAACTGGAAAAAGATCAGCCATTGCTATTTGTATATAGTCCAGATGATCTAAGAGATGAACAACTATCGTGAATATCCAATTCTGTGTCCGGGCTCATCTACACCCATGGACAGTAAATTCAAAAAAGAATACAAGAAAAATTCAAAAAAATGATTTTTTTTTCATGTAAGATGATTGAGTGCGTGAGCTGCATGCCAAATTTTAAAGGGATAAGTATGTTTTTCGTCCCTCAACTTTTTCGATGGTATAGAATTAGTACCCAACTATGAAACCAGCAAATCTTGGTCTCTCAATATTCAAAACCGGATAAGTTTAGTCCCTTAACTTTTAATACCGGATAAGTTTAATCCCTTCGGGTGGTTTTCACCGACGTGCAGTGGTTTTGACTTTGCGCGGTGGCTGTCGGCATGACGCCACCCCTTCCGGCCGAAGCAGCGCCCAACACACGGTCATTCTCCTGTACAAAGCTAGCCTCGTACTAGCTCGCTCGTGTATAAAGCAAGCTCTCCCTGATGCGCTTCTTGCTCTTGAATAATTAGTTAGGCCGTTGATTTTCACGTTTTCTTCCCATTCAGTTAGCAGGGCACGAGCTCACTATTTTGTGTCGAAGCTGTGCGCGTCGAGTCCGGCAGCTGCATCCATGTCATTGCATATCGCTGCAAGTGTCTAGCTGCGCGTCAAGTTGTTCGCTGCACAAACTACTCGAGTACTAATGTTCACATCAGAGTGCACCTGAGCGTGTGAGTTGAGAGCTAACACTGGCCGGTGCTTTTGGCCCGGGAGGAATCAGCTTAGATCAATTAACGTTAAGCTAGTTGTCTGCTTTGCTTTTCCTGCGCCGATGCATCTACATGTAATCGTATCTACTAGGAGCGAACTGCTGCTGCTCTGCTTGTGCGCCCACGAGGCAGCGGGGTAAGTGGCAACGGGGAGCGCGATGAGGCCCGGCAGCGTGCAACCTTTCCTGGCTCTCACTTTTTTCTTTCTGTAGAGTGTATACCATAATACCACACTACGTCGGCAGAAAAACAACAAGAGGGACTAAACTTATCCGATTTTAAAAGTAGAGGGACTAAGTTTTGCTGGTTTTGAAGTTAAGGGATCATTTCTCTATTTTCGAAAGAGTTAAGAGACGAAAAATATACTTTTCTCAATTTTAAATCATTTGGACATCTCAGTAGATCTCAGCAAAAAAAATCAGGTCCGAACAATGCACAAACAATACACTTTTTCACAGACCTCAAATTTGTCTTTCCTGCTGAGAGTTACTCAAACATCCAAATGTTCTGAAATTTAGCACGGTCATCACGCACTCAATCATCTTTCTCCACAAAAGAATTTGATATTTTAAATTTTTAATGTTTTTACCTTTTTTTTGTCACTCCCGGGCTCATATGGGAGCCAAAACGCTGCTTTCCAACTATCATCCCTTTTTTATTCGGTGCTCTAAGTCAACGAGCAAATAGGTATGGCATCATGCATGACATCAACCATACCATCCATATATATTTCAGTTAATCAACCAAGCACTTAGGTTCCGCAGTAACTAAATGATATCCATCGCGTTAATGCGGGAACTTTCTGCAATATATTTTAATGAGATTTTATTTTGCAAAAATTATATATCTGGCTATAAGAACAAACTGAAAATACATATGATTATTCTACACTTATAAAACATACTATATTGAATTTAGCATAATAAACTAATTAAAATATTTAAGCCTTTTGCATGAATGGTTGCATGTTGAAGTGAGGGCGTCATATTAAGTGCATCCGCGATGGGTCGTGCATCCCTGTATCCCGCGGCTCCTAGCCAGCCGATCAAGATCTCACGCATGGGATCAAAAGCAACACAGATTTACAGAAACACGCCCGCAACTGCTCTTGCTAATTTGCTAATGACCCCTCAGACAAAGCAGACCTTTGTCAAAATATCAGTTTCTCGATCTGGATCCTCTCCAATCGCTCCATGGCGGCGGCCCCGGCGAATCCTTCGACGGCAGCCGCAATTAGCCGACCTCCCGTTGTTCTGCCTCAAACGGCTCCACGGCCCGGTGATCTTTTCAACGGTGGCCGCGCTTGACCGGCCTCTCTGGTCGCCCGCCTCAAACGGCTCCACGGCTCCTTTCGACGGCTGCGGCGAGATTCACATCCACCACGTTTGGCCTACCTCCGCGCCCACCCGCCTTCTTGCTGGTCCCCGACGCCGAGTTCCCCGTGGCCGCAACCTGCACACCATCTACTGCTCCCTCGCATCCAGCAGTTGCTCCTTGCCTGACGACGTCCGCCTGCTACAACTGACTTGTGTGGGCAGCGAGCACGACCTAGCAACCCCTTGTAGCAACAAGGGTCACGTCTCTGGTTGTTTTTGTTCCAGCTTAATGTATCTAGCACCTGCAGATTGTAGTAGCTTGTGAGCTTATCCATTGCAATTGCTCTTTATTGAATGTGTGTGTTGTTTTAGAGTATAGACTGTAAACTGTACTTGTTCATCGTTGGTGAGTATTGATCAGAACTTAGAATGTGAATGTATCTAGTACTTACAGATTGTAAGCTTGTCAGGTCAGACAAGTGAATGTAGCTTGTTTTGAATGAAAAATTCAGAAATAAACAAATTTATTAGTGCCTAGTCCTGGTGGTTTGACGTATTTTGCAGTACATGATGTAATACAGCTGAACCAGGGCATAATATCAGCTGCTGCTTCTGCATTTCTACTTTTCATTCACATATTCTCAAACAAGAACATGCTGCTTTTGCTACAAGCTTCCAAACCTGGAAGCTTAGAAACAAGACGTGAATGTAAGGGTGTTGGTGACTGCAAAATTCTGAACAAAACCATTGTTTAATTTCTTTTGGCGAATGCTATTGTCGAGGTTGTTGTTGGTTTGGAAACTGAGTGATTCCTATGCTACTGGCAAACTTTTACAACTGATACATACGTACAAATTAAGCAACTAACAGTCAAAATAATTGATGAATCAATTATACTGATGAAAGGGACGAGCACTCTCAGGCTGACAAAGTTTCTTGTGCTTGTATTACTCCTGGGTAATAGTTGTTTATCATTTGTATGAGAAAAACAGAGCATGCTTCAGGTTTATGTGAACATAATGCAACATGGTGCTATTGCTGCTTGCTACACTCCATTCAATACACATACATCAGGGAAAATAAGAGGAAGACAGTTCGACAAAATAAATTATTCCACCTGTTACAAGAATCCAGTGCATCAAAGAAATCAACATAAGTAACTCATATAAATTCATGTATTTTAACAGACCGAGGGCCGGGCCATATGGAACACCATTAGCCTTCTTCTGTTGTACAATCTCGGCCTCTTTTCTTTTAACCTTTTTGCTAGGATAAATGTGACTATCATGAAATACTATTTGTTTGCACGTCTTGCACATGTGTGCCTTTACCTTGGCTTCCTTTTTTTTTCTGCTCCTCCTCATTTGTTTCCTTTCCTCTCTTTATTCTTTTGCATCTCCCCACTGTACCGAACTCAGTTGGTGGGTGTATATGTCAATTTCTGTAGGAATGTTGCAACCAATAAAAGCCTCACACTCCTCTTGTCTAGTGTGCTTCACACCTGAAGTCGGAACCATTTCATCCAAAGGCGCATCTCGGCGTAAAAGATGAGCACTGAAAAATAAATAATGAATCATAATAATCATCAGCAAGCATAACTCTCTGGACTGAAAAGCGACATGGTCAAGAAAAATCTATTAGACTCGTGAATAGAGAAATATTGGCTTTCTTTTTTGGTGTAGCAAATTTTCCCTCATTCATTTGAGTTTGCAAGCTTTTGCCAGATTCTCTAGCTGCACATTTATCTACATGATTAATCGTCGAGACAACAAGTATGCATGTACAACATACACAAATATTAGTTCTTTTGATGTGTTACCTGAAGCTCCATGCACCATAATGCAGTTCAGTTCGCATCCTGCAACAGTAGCACTACCAGAATGGCCTGCTATGCCGACGGCCAGGGCCGTCGGCATAGCCCTGACTAGCCGTCGGGACAGGCCTATGCCGACGGCCCCCGTCGGCATAGGGCCGTCGGCAACATATTCGTCGGCGTAGCCAGGATGACCGTCGGCACAGAAAGGCCGTCGGCATAGACCCAATCCCGACGTTGGCCGTACATCTATGCCGACGGCCCTGACCGTCGGCAACGCCATCGCCTAACGGCGGCTGCCGTCATGTGCTGACCAACGGCTTCTCGCCACGTGGCGCATCTATGCCGACGGTGGGGCCGTCGGCATAGAGGTGCCACGTGGCGAGAAGTCGTTGCTCCTGGGGCATGTCTATGCCGACGGCCTAGCCGTCGGCCTAGTTTCAAACTATGCCGACGGCTACAGAGCTTCCAGTTGCTGACGCGTGTCACCTATGCCGACGGCGTAGCCGTCGGCTTAGTTTAAAAGCTATGCCGACGGCTGTAAACCCGGATGATTAGGGAACAGTAATCACCCCGGTTATGGTGACTAACCTCACGATGATTCGAATCCGTTATAAAACAAAAACAAAACAAAAGCAAACGATGAAAAGTTTCAAAAACTAAAAATAAAATGTTCGGGGGTTGTCTAAAATAGCAAACCTAATTATGGTGGGGTGCACTAATTTTTGTAAAATGCTTTGGCATTTTAAATAAACTAAAAACAGAAAGGAAGAAAATAAAAAGAGAAAACGAAATGTGAGAGAGGAACCCCCTGGCCCCTCTGGGCCAGCCCTTCCCAGCCCAGCCCCCCCCCCTGGCCCTCTCCACCTGGCCCAGCTCCTCCCCTCGGCCGCCCAACCACCCGGCCACTTAACCCCACCCCCGGCCAAACCCTAGCGCCCCCACTCTCTCCCCCCACGCCCCCACCCGATCCCTTCTCCCCGCCTCCTCCCCGATCTGGATCGGAGGAGACCCCGACCGAGTCGCCTCGCCCACCTCGTCTCCGGCCCCGCCGCCCCAACCGCCGCCGGACCTCCTCCTCCTCCTCTACACGCCTGGGCCCTCCTCCCTCCTCGCCCCACGCGCTGGGTTCGCCGCCATGGATCGGCCCCGCCCTCCCGACGCCGGCCGGCCGCTCCGCCGCCCGCCTGCCTCCTCGCCGGACACCATCAACCTTCACTGCCCGCCTCATAGACCAGCACCCCCACAGTGAGCTTCGCCCGGCCCCCTCGCTCCCTCTCTCTCACGCATCCCGAACGTCGCCGTCGCCCGAGCTCCGGCCCGACACTCATGGTCACGCCCCGTTCCTCTCCCCCCTCGCTGAACGGCGCCCGCCGCCGCCTTGGCCTTTCCCTCTCTTCTGCCGACGACGCCCGGCCGCCGGACGCCACTGTCGCCCGGCGCCCTTCCCCAGCCGCGAACCCCCTTGGCCCCTTCCCGTTCGGCACCATGCCCACTCCGGCCGCCCAGGCGCCGGCGTCGTGCCGCTGGCGCCCTCGCCCGCCGGCGCCCTCGACTCCATCGCCCGATAGCCTCCGGCGGGGGCGTGCTCTCGCGTCCCGTGGCCGTTGCCCGTGGTCGTGCCTCTCTCGCGCCATGCCACCACGCTGCGCGCGCCCCATCGCCGAATGGCCTCGCCTTGCGCCGGCGACCATCTGCGCTGTTCGGGTGGTGCCCGTTCGCCCAGGCGAGCTACAGGCGCCGTCGCCACGCCTTGATAGACCAAGACCGCTATGGCCCTTAGGGCAAATGACACGGGGGCCCCACCCCCCCACAGAACGTTTTTTTATTATTATTAAAACAGGGAATGAAAAATTAAATAAAACTAATTAACTAATTAATTAAGTAATTAAGTAATTAATTAATCTAATTAACTCTGATTAATTAACCCTAATCACTAATTAACCTAATTAACTAATGTTAATTAACTCTGATTAGGTTAATTAGATACTAGAGAATGACATGCGGGACCCACTGTCAGGTTGACTCAGTCAACCCTGTTGATTCTTGACGTCGGCATGACATCATGCTTGATGTCATAAATGCATTTTCGAAATTAATTAAATAATTAATTAAATTCCGAAATTAATAAAATCTTTTAAAATCATATCTTTTAATCCGTAATCCGGATTAAAATATTTTCAACATGAAAGTTGCTCGAGCGGCGAGGCGAATCCGGATACGCGATCCGTTCGTCCACCACACGCCTCTAACCTATCGAACCTGCAAACTTTCCTCTCCGGTTCATCATCGACAGACGTCGGAACCGGAAAACTTCCGGATGTTTTCCCCTAACCATACCCCCTCATACCACGTTAGGGCACGCCTAGCATCGCTTCTTGACATGTCATGCATCGATATGCATCTGTTTACTTTGTATTCATTATTTCTTCCCCTCTTCTCTCCGGTAGACTACGAGACCGACAGCTGCGGTGGCGGTTCGACTACGGTGTTGACGACCCTCTCTCTTGCGAGCAACTAGGCAAGCCCCCCTTGATCACCAGATATCGCCTACTCTTCTCTATCTGCTTGCATTAGAGTAGTATAGCATGTTCTTGTTTTGAGATACTCCTATACCGCTGCATAGCTTTGTCCTTGTAACTTCATTGTTACCTTACCGCAATCCTATATGCTTAGTATAGGATGCTAGTACTTTCATCTGTGGCCCTAATTTCTTGTCAAATGCGCGTGCTATACTATCGGGCCGTGATCACTCGGGAGTTGATCACGGGTATATACTATATACTTATACATGATACATGTGGAGACTAAAGTCGGTCGGTGATGGAGCACCCATGAGTGGATCTTGAGGCGGAGCGATAGGGCAGGTTGAGACCGCCTAGGAGAGAGGTGGGCCTGCCTGTTCGCGTTCTCATGTTACTTAACACGCTTAACGAGGTCTTGGTATTTGATCTGAGTTGGCTACGAGCTTATACGCACTAACCATCTACGCGGGAGTAGTTATGGGTATCCGGCGTCGTGGTATCACCGAAATACTTCAGACGTCACGACGGAGGCGGCGCGCCGGATTGGTGGAACGCTGATGGGCTAGGTCTGCGCTTCGGCAGCGTCACAAGCGTGCAGTGTGTGTGCTCAGGCGATGGGCCCAGACCCTGCGGCGCTTAGGTTTAGACCGCGTGTTGGCCTCTCTGTTGTGCCTAGGTGGGGCTGCGGCGTGTTGATCTTCAGCGGCGGGCATGACCCGGAAAGTGTGTCCGACCAAATGGGATCAAGCGTCTTTGGGTAAGATGGTGCACCCTGCAGGAAGTTAATCTATTCGGATAGCCGTGATCTTGATAACAGGGACGACTTGGAGTTGTACCTTGAGCTTATGACAACTAGAACCGGATACTTGATAAAACACACCCTTCCAAGTGCCGATACAACCGGTGGTCGCTCTCGCTCGGGGTTATGAGCGTGGGATCGCGGGTAGGATTATTGCTATATGATGTTACTTGGAGGACTTCCGTTGTCCCTCCTACTGTTGCAAGACAGTGTCCGAAGCGTAGTCTTTGTTAAGACTAGCTATCCCCTCTTATTCGGCATTCTGCAGTTCGGTCCAATCGATATGGCCCTTTACACATATATCCTTGCATATGTAGTGTAGCTCCTTGCTTAAGTAGTACTTTGGATGAGTACTCACGGTTGCCTTGTTCCCCTTTTTCCCTACCTCTACTCGATTGCTGCAACAGACGATGGAGCCTGGAGGCAGACGCCGCCGCCTATGATGACTACTACTCGGAGGTGCCTACTACTACGTGCAGCCGGCGGCGGCGACCAGAGTGACCTAGGTGGATCCCTGCGGAGGCCTGCTCCTCTTCGATCTGATCCCGGTTTGTGCTAGCCATCTTATGGCACCTTGTTTAACTTATGTCGTACTCAGATATTGTTGCTTCCACTGACTCGTCTATGATCGAGCACTTGTATTCGAGCCCTCGAGGCCCCTGGCTTGTATTATGATGCTTGTATGACTTATTTTATTTGTAGAGTTGTGTTGTGATATCTTCCGTGAGTCTCGATCTTGATCGCATACATTTGCGTGCATGATTAGTGTACGATTAAATCGGGGCGTCAAGTTGGTATCGAGCCGATTGCTCTGTAGGAATCCCCTTCCACACTCCTTGGCAAGTCGAGTCTAGACATTGCAAAACTTTTACTAACTTGGCTGTGTGCCTTACGGGCCCACGCCGCCATCGGGTGGTACTAGGATCTTTTACTCCTCGACCTTTACTCGGGACTCGAACTCTCTTCTACTCGGGTTAAACGATTTTACTAACTATCACTAGGATCCCGTGATCGCATTCACCCCAAAGTTGGATATAGCCTTAGTTGTTTTTGGAATTGTATTTGAGCAATTTCCACACCGTCATTTGACTCCTTTGAAGCGTCTTTGTTTTCAGATGGAACCCACGAGGCAGGTCGTGCGCCACACGACGCCATTGGTGCCTCGGGATCACTGCGGTGCTAGCCGAGATGATGACCTATCGGGTTATCGCTGGCACCCCGAGTACACCGTCTATGAGGAGTACGGGACTATAACCGAGCAGCGATGCCGCGCCATCGTCCACCTCTACTCTCGGAGATGAGTCCACTCTTGTCTTTGCACACCGCACATGGTGTTGGAGTGACTATCGATATGGCAGTCCACGATGCTGCTTATGCTGCTCGACACGTCTTCGCAGAGTATCGAGAGTTGGACACCTCCCCTTCACCACATTGCTATCGCGTCGATGTTGGTGAGGAGGGTTACTACACCGCTGCCTACTCCATTGTCACCAGAGAGCCCTTCTACCATCGTAACTTTGTTACGCATGCGATGGGCTGGATCGAGCTAACCGAGCTCTTCGCCACGAGTTGTACATCACCCGTCGGCACCTTTACCGTGCTCGACGCTATGCACCCTTTGTCCGATCCGAGCTGCTGCGTTCGCGATCTACCCAGCCAGACCGTGATGCCCCGGGGTGTCGGTTGGCGGACGGGAGGCTACTCTCCGCGACTTGGCCCTTTTCTCGCCACACGGACGTCGATTCAGCACCGAGTATCCGCAGCCCCTGTGTCACCGCGTGGAGGACTATCCACCGCCGCACTACCGACTTTGGGCTGACTACCTCCGCAGTACCGCGTGGGACTGATGTAGACTTGCTTGTTAGTGTTTGATGTATTCGCCGCGAGCCTGTGTGCCGCCTATGATGTAGTAGTCTATGTACTGGACTCTATGTATCGAACTCTATGCATGATTCCTTTTGTAAGATATGCCAACTACTATGTAGTTCCCATCATGCTGCTTTCATTATGCATGTTTCATCATGAATGATTCCTGTCTCCTGCTTGGTTTCTCAATTGCTGAACTACCCCTGTTATATATTAGCAGGATGGTTAGGCCAGCAGGTCGTGGTCGTGGTGCCAACTTTCCACCACCGCCTGAGTACATGGCTGGTATGATCGAACAGCTCGAGATGAATCGCCAGTTCATGGAAAACATGATGGCTCAGTTTCCTCGCCCCAATATGAACCAGCACCCAAACGGAACAACTCTGCAGGATTTCATACGCCTGAACCCCAGCGTGTACCGCAGCTCAACCCAGCCATCGGATCTTGATGATCGCTCCGTGACATCACCTATGAGATGGAGTCTGCTGATGTAGCCCTCGCCACTATGTCACCTTTGCTTCCTTCTTCCCAAGGGACCCGCAGCTCAATGGTGGGACAGCCACCGGCGTACTCGCCATTGGAACACTCATCACTGGCGGACTTCCGGGCTGCCTTCCGTGCCGCTTCATCCCTCAAGGGGTCATGGACCGAAGAAGCGTGAGTTCATAACCTCACCCAAGGCAACAAGACTGTTGAAGCCTATCGGCGAGAGTTCTGGACTTGTCTCGCTATGTCAAGAGGATATTGCAACCGATGCACGCAGACAGGAGAAGTTCGTGACGGTCTTCAAGGCGACATCAAGCTCGCACTCTAGTGCACGACTTTGCTGATTTCGCCACCTTGGTGAACAAAGCTATCAATGTCGAAACTGGACTGCAGGAATACCAGAGCTCTAACAGCGCAACCGTGACACGGGATCATCTTCGGCCCGTCCTCGCAGAAGCGCAAGATATGGATTCCCAACGGCATGTACCGGCCGAATGCACTGCTCCAAAGCGAACTATGCTACACCTCGTGCGCCTACAACTAAGCAGCGAAGCTTCCAGCTCCACCACCCCAAGCTCTGTTCCCACTCCCAATAATGGCTTATGCTTGGTGCGGACAGCGAGGCACCGTGCTAGAGAATGCAACCAGAACCGAATCAATCGGCCCTTCCGCAGCTGGCCGTGGAAACACCCGAACCGCAACAACACCGGCAAGTCTTATGGGCAAGCTCGGGCCAACCACGTTGATCCGAGCGAAGCTCAAGACCAGCCTGCTCTTGTGATGGGTACACTCCTCGTAAATTCAGTACTGCATCTGTTTTATTCGATTCAGAGCATCGCATTCATTCATGTCGAAGACTTTGCATACAAGCACGACGTTAAGTGTGAAGAGATGAACTCTTCGGTAGTGGTAAAACCCCATTGGGACAATGTCAAACCTCCATGGTTGGCGTCGGCGTCCCGTGGAAATCGAAGGGCTGGAATTCTATGCCTCCCCATTATCCTCAAGACGTCTAACATCGACCTCATTTTGGGGATGGATTGGTTGAAAGCGCATCTGGCGTCAATCGTTTGCGCCACTAAGACCGTCCATCTGCTACACCCTTCGATGAAATCGTAGCTACAATGCTAAATGCGGTTCAAAATGCCGAGGCAAGGCTCTATGCACTGAATGCATTGAACGCCGCACCACTCGAGGGCATTGAAAACATTCCTGTCGTTTGCGATTTCCAAGACGCTTTTCCTGAAGAACTTCCAGGGATTCCCCCTGCTAGAGCTGTCGAATTCGTCATCGACTTGAAACCAGGCACCACTCCTATAGCCAAGCGACCATACAAGATGCCGCCGCATGAACTCCTTGAACTAAAGGAGGAAATCGACAAATCTCTTCAAAGCGGCTTCATTCGCCCAAGTTGCTCACCTTGGGGAGCACCTTCTCTTTGTCAAGAAGAAGGATGGGACAAACCGATTGGTCCAAGACTACCGTCCTATAAATCAAGCTACCATTCAGAATAAGTATCCTCTTCCTCGGATCAATGATCTTTATGATCAAGCTGGCTGGTTCGTCGGTGTTCTCGAAACTTCGACTTGAGGTTGGGTTACCACCAGATCCGTGTTCGTGAGGAGGATATCCCCAAGACCGCATTCGTGACTCGTTATGGTTCTTACGAGTACACCGTCATGTCTTCGGCTTAACCAATGCTCCAGCCACCTTCTCCGCTTCGATGAACTATATATTCATGGATTACCTCGACAAGTTCGTCGTGGTTTATCTGGATGATATCCTGATCTTTTCCAAGAATGAAGAAGAACATGCTGAACATCTTCGTCTTGTCTTTGGAAAAGCTACGAGAGCATCAACTCTATGCCAAGTTCTCCAAATGTGAATTCGGCTTCCAAGTAACCTATCTTGGGCATGTCATTTCTAAGGATGGTATTGCCGTCAACCCCGAAAGAGTTCAGGCCATTCTCGATTGGACTCCTCCAGAAGAACGTTAAGCAAGTCGAAGTTTTTCGGTCTCGCCACTATTGCCGTCGATTCGTGAGAACTTCTCCAAGATTGCCAGCCTCGACTAACTTTGTTGCATAAGGCGTCAAATTCCAATGGGATGATAAATGTCGGGAAAGTTTCCGGGCACTTAAGGACAAGTTGACGTCGCCCCGATGCTAGCTCCTCCCGATACTAAGAAGGACTTCGTCATTTATTGCGGCGCTTCTCGTCAAGGTTTAGGCGGTGTCCTAATGCAAGAGCGCAAAGTAGTTGCTTATGCCTCTCGACAATTGCGCCCTCACGAAGAGAACTACCCAGTTCACGACCTCGAACTTCTGCTGTCATACATGCATCAAGCGGTGGCGACATTACCTTCTCGGTAATCATTGCGAGATCTTCACCGATCACCAAAGTCTGAAGTATCTGTTTACTCAGCCAGACCTGAACCTCCGTCGGCAGAGATGGATGGAGACTGCATTGCGAACTTTGATTTGGGTATTTCCTATATGCGAGCAAGGCTAATGTAATGGCTGATGCCTTGAGCCGCAAGTCTTCTGCAACCACCTTGAGTTCACAAAGTTCAGCCCCACTTGTTGAAGAATTCAGAAAGCTGAACCTCCATATTGTTCCTCCGGGTGCACTCGCTCCCCCTCCTCCGGAGTTCCGCAAGATGAATCTCCGTGTTGTTCCCCAGGGTTCCCTCTATACCCTGGCTGTTCAACCCGATCTCGTGGGCACCATAAAAACAATGCAGGGATTTGACTCTGAGGTCTATAAGCTTAAACAAGACATCAAGAAAGGAAATCCCTCGTCCTTCACTATTGCTGATGATGGCGCCTTGTACTTCAAAGGCCGCCTAGTGGTGCCGTGTAAGAAGGAAAACCTGAATATGACTCAGAAGGTTATGAAAGAAGCTCATGATACGCCTCTATGTATCCATCTTGGAAGTACAAAGATGTATCAAGACATTCGTCAGAGATTCTGGTGGTCTAATATGAAGCAGGACATTGCTCGCTATGTTTCTGAGTGTGACGTTTGCCGTCGTATCAAAGCAGAACATCAAAGGCCTGCTGGAACTCTGCAACCTATCTCTATTCCCGAATGGAAATGGGACCATGTTGAAATGGACTTCGTCACTGGATTTTCCAAATCGCAGAAAGGTAATGATGCTATTCTTGTCGTCATTGACCGGCTTTCTAAAGTTGCACATTTTACGGCGGTCAAAGAAACGATCATCGCTAGCCAGCTTGCAACGCTCTATATGTCCGAATTGTTTCACTTCACGGTATTCCTTTGGTTATCGATTCGAACCGTGGCAGCTTATTCACTTCAAGATTACGGGCAAGTTTTCAAGAAGCTATGGGGACTCATTTATCTTTCAAGATCTGCTTTTCATCCATGATCACAAGGGCAAGTTGAGCGTGTCAACCAAATTCTCGAAGACATGCTTCGAGCTTGTGTCGCTTCCTTCGCAAGAAATGGGAGGAATCTCTCCGTATGCTGATTTCTCTTATAATAATAGCTATCAAGCTAGTCGAAGATGGCCCCTTGAAGTGTTATATGGACGAAAGTGCGAACCCTACGAACTGGTCGAAACGGGGAACGTCCACTCTTCGTCGGATATTATCCAACATGCGAAGAACAAGTCCGCATTATTCGCGAGAATCTCAAGACTGCTCGGTCTCGTCAAAAGAGTAATTATGACCGTCATCACAAAGACATGGTCTATCAACTTTGGCGAAAAGGCCTATCTTCGCGTTACACCAATGAAGGGTGCTCACCGCTTCGGGATCAAGGGCAAGTTAGCGCCTCGCTATATTGGCCCTTTCACTATTCTGGAAAGGCGTGGAAAAGTGGCTTATCAACTGGAGCTTCCGTCGAACCTTTCTCAGGTTCACGATGTGTTCCACGTGTCCCAACTCCGACGCTGCTTTAAGGACCCAATCCGAGCAGTGGACCATGAAGTGCTCGAATTGCAACAGGACCTCTCCTATAAGGAGCATCCGGTCCGCATTCTCGACCAAGCTGAGCGCGCACACGTCGGAAGGCGATCAAGTTCCTCAAAGTCCGATGGTGAATCACTCAAGATGAAGCCACACAGGAACGCGAGGATCGTCTTGAGATGAATACCCGCACTCTTTCCTTCGCCTCCTAAATCTGGGGACGAGATTTCTTGTAATGGAGGAGATTTGTAACACCGGATGATTAGGGAACAATAATCACCCGGTTATGGTGACTAACCTCACGATGATTGAATCCGTTCTAAAACAAAAACAAAACAAAAGCAAGCGATGAAAAGTTTCAAAACTAAAAATAAAATGTTCGGGGTTGTCTAAAATAGCAAACCTAATTATGGTGGGGTGCACTAATTTTTGTAAAATGCTTTGGTATTTTAAATAAACTAAAAACAGAAAAGAAGAAAATAAAAAGAGAAAACGAAATGTGAGAGAGGGAACCCCCCTGGCCCCTCTAGGCCAGCCCTTCCCCGCCCAGCCCCCTCCCCACTGGCCCCTCGCCACCGCCCATTCCTCACAGGCGGCCCAACCACCCGGGCCACTTAACCCCCACCCCCCCGCGGCCGAAACCCTAGCGCCCCCCACTCTCTCCCCTCCCACGCGCCCCCACCCGATCCCCTTCTCCCCTGCCTCCTCCCCCGATCTGGATCGGGAGGAGACCCCTGACCGAGTCGCCCCCTCGCCCACCTCGTCTCCGGCGGCCCCCGCCGCCCCAACCGTCGCCCGGACCTCCTCCTCCTCCTCTACACCGCCGCCCGGGGCCCCTCCTCCCCTCCTCGCCCCCCGCCTGGTCGCCGCCATGGATCGGCCCCGCCCTCCCAGCCCGGCTGGCGCTCCCCCGCCCGCCTCCTCGCGGACACCGTCAACCTTCACGCGCCCGCCTCATAGACCCGGCGCCCCCACGATGAGCTTCGCCCGGCCCCCTCGCTCCCTCTCTCGCCCGCCCGCGTCGCCGTCGCCCGAGCTCCGGCCCGACCCTCCATGTCACGCCCCCCCCCGTCCTCTCTCCCCCCTCGCCGAGCGGCGCCCAGTCGCCGCCTTGGCCTTTCCCTCTCTCTCCCCCGCCGACAGCGTCTCCGGCCGCCGGACGCCACCGTCGCCGGCGCCCTACCCCCGCGTGCATTGAACCCCTCTTGGCCCCTTCCCGTTCGGGCATCGCGTCCCTCCGGCCGCCCGCCCAGCGTCGTGCCCGCGGCGCCCTCGCCCGCCGCGCCCTCGACTCCTCGCTTCGATAGCCTCAAGGCCGCTGCGGCGCAAATCCCAGCGTCCCGTGGCGTTGCCCGTGGCAGTGCCTGTCTCGCCTGCCACCCACCTCTGCTGGCCCCATCGCTCAATGGCCTCGCCAGGCGCCTGCGACCATCTGCGCCGTTGCTCGGCTGGTGCCGTTCGCCCGGCAAAGCACGGGCGCCCGTCGCCGCCCGCCGTAGACCAAGACTCCGCTATGGCCCTTAGGGCAAATGACATGGGGGCCCCACCCCCCCACAGAACGTTTTTTTATTATTATTAAAACAGGGAATGAAAAATTAAATAAAACTAATTAACTAATTAATTAATTAATTAATTAAGTAATTAATTAATCTAATTAACTCTGATTAATTAACCTAATCACTAATTAACCTAATTAACTAATGTTAATTAACTCGATTAGGTTAATTAGATACTAGAGAATGACATGCGGGACCCACTGTCAGGTTGACTCGATCAACCCTGTTGATCTCTTGACGTCAAGCATGACATCATCTTGATGTCATAAATGCATTTTCGAAATTAATTAAATAATTAATTAAATTCCAGAAATTAATAAAATCTTTTAAAATCATATCTTTTAATCCGTAATCCGGATTAAAATATTTTCAACATGAAAGTTGCTCGAGCAGCGAGGCGAATCCGGATACGCAGTCCGTTCGTCCACCACACGCCTCTAACCTATCGAACCTGCAAACTTTCCTCTCCGGTTCATCTGTCTGACAGACGTCCGGAACCGGGAAAACTTCCCGGATGTTTTCCCCTAACCATACCCCCTCATACCACGTTAGGGCACGCCTAGCATCGCTTCTTGACATGTCATGCATCGATATGCATCTGTTTACTTTGTATTCATTGTTTCTTCCTCTCTTCTCTCCGGTAGACTACGAGACCGACGCTGCAGGTGGCGGTTCGACTACGGTGTTGACGACCCTCTCTCTTGCCAGAGCAACCAGGCAAGCCCCCTTGATCACCAGATATCGCCTACTCTTCTCTATATCGCTTGCATTAGAGTAGTATAGCATATTCTTGTTTTCGAGATACTCCTATCTTCTTTGCATAGCTTTGTCCTTGTAACTTCGTTGTTACCTTACCGCAATCCTATATGCTTAGTATAGGATGCTAGTACTTTCATCTGTGGCCCTAATTTCTTGTCCGTCTGCGCGTGCTATACTATCGGGCCGTGATCACTCGGGAGTTGATCACGGTATATACTATATACTTATACATGATACATGTGGAGACTAAAGTCGGGTCGGTGATGGAGCACCATGAGTGGATCTTGAGGCGGAGCGGCAGGCAGGTTGAGACCGCCTAGGAGAGAGGTGGGCCTGGCCTGTTCGGCGTTCGCGGTTACTTAACACGCTTAACGAGGTCTTGGTATTTGATCTGAGTTGGCTACGAGCTTATACGCACTAACCATCTACTGGGAGTAGTTATGGGTATCCCGCGTCGTGGTATCACCAAATACTTCAGACGTCGGACGGGCGGCGCTACCGATTGGACTGGAGCGCTGATGGGCTAGGTGCGCTTCGGCCACAGACATAGCGTGCAGGTGTGCTCGAGGCGATGGGCCTGCACCCTGCGGCGCTTAGGTTTAGACCGCGTGTTGGCCTCTCTGTTGTGCCTAGGTGGGGCTGTGACGTGTTGATCTTCCGCGCCGGGCATGACCCGGAAAGTGTGTCCGCCAAATGGGATCAAGCGTCTTTGGGTAAGATGGTGCACCCTGCAGGAAGTTAATCTATTCGGATAGCCGTGATCTTGATAACAGGACGACTTGGAGTTGTACCTTGAGCTTATGACAACTAGAACCGGATACTTGATAAAACACACCCTTCCAAGTGCGGATACAACGGTGGTCGCTCTCGCTCGTGGTTCTGGCGGGGATCGCGGGTAGGATTATTGCTATATGATGTTACTTGGAGGACTTCCGTTGTCCCCTCCTACATGTTGCAAGACAGGTGTCCGAAGCGTAGTCTTCGTTAAGACTAACTATCCCCTCTTATTACGGCATTCTCGATTCGGTCCACCGATATGGCCCTTTACACATATATCCATGCATATGTAGTGTAGCTCCTTGCTTGCAGTACTTTGGATGAGTACTCACGGTTGCCTTGTTCCCCTTTTTCCCCTACCTCTACTCGATTGCTGCAACAGCACGATGGAGCCCGGGAGCGAGCGCGCCGCCTATGGCGACTACTACTCGAGGTGCCTACTACTACGTGCAGCCCCGACGCGGCGACCGGGAGTGACCTAGGAGGATCCCAGGCGGGAGGCCTGCTCCTCTTTCAATCTGTATCCCAGTTTGTGCTAGCCATCTTATGGCACCTTGTTTAACTTATGTCTGTACTCAGATATTGTTGCTTCCGCTGACTCGTCTATGATCGAGCACTTGTATTCGAGCCCTCGAGGCCCCTGGCTTGTATTATGATGCTTGTATGACTTATTTTATTTGTAGAGTTGTGTTGTGATATCTTCCCGTGAGTCCCTGATCTTGATCGTACACATTTGCGTGCATGATTAGTGTACGATTAAATCGGGGGCGTCACATCGGCATAGGTGCCACGCGTCAGCAACTGGGAGCTCACGCCAGCCCTATGCCGACGGCATAGCCGTCGACATAGTTTGCTTTTGATTTTTTTTCCTTTTTTCTGTTTGTTTTCAAATCAGTTCTATTCAAATAACAGCACATATCAGCAGCACATATATAACAGCACATATCAACGAACAATAATTGCATATGCATCATCACATACAAGTCTCTAAATGATCATCATCACAACCAACATAAGCATAAGCACAAGCATATAGAAAAGCACCACACACAAGTCTCTAAATGGTCATCACCACACACAAGTCGTCTCAAGTATCATCACCACACACAAGGCTTAAGCGCCACCACGTCGAGCACCGCGGAGGTCGCCACCGCCAAGACCGCGAAGCCAGTGTCGTCCATTGCTAAGCGGCAACGCTACCGCCAAGACCGCCTCCACCTCCGCCTCCGCCTCGTGGATCGGAGTGGTCGAACTCCGTGTCTCGAGTCTGCGAAGACCACCGCCAACGGTAGATCCACTGTTCCTCGGATGTTGAAAAGACATATTAACGGATATATGGATGTGATGAAAGGCATGACATGCTTTGGGTGAATAGATTGGGGATGAACTAACCGACGAGGGGCCAGCGTTACGTGCCACAAACTCCTCAAAGGTCAGCAGCACTGGTTTTGCTGGAGGACATTGTCTTTGGCGGCAATCGAAGACTCTCGCCGCCGCCGGATCTCGAAAAGCCTGATTCATCTGGCGATCCCTCTCCACTTGGTGTTCATAAAGCCTCTCATGCCACGCCATGGTCTCCTGGCGTGTGTACTCTAGGTAGGCCTACGGTATGACATGATGAAACTCATAAAACTACTAAATGCGGAAAATAAAATGAGCAATATAGATAAGAGAGAAAATACTTACAGATTGTTGCTCCTGAAAGAGGGACTGTGCACTGGTCACTGGCTGGCTCGTGCGCTGGCTCAGGCTCGGGTCGATCCGACGAAGCTGTGTGTAGGAGATACTAGGAGTGATCACAACATCGAGAACCGCCTCCCTACCGTGCTCCTTGGGCCCCATGCTCACCACCGCCTACATGCGCCCGAGCCACCGCAATGGGGTCGGTGTGTCGAGATGTAACTTCACACCAGATGCGGCACTGTGAGGCGCGTGCGCCTCTTGGACATGCCAGACTGCTTTGCACGGCATGTATGAGGGCCCGGTGCGACGCTCGGGTGGCATTGCTACCCCCCTAGGGCCCCTGTCCCGCCTAACCCTATGGCGTTTGACCACGGGATCTAGCCCTTTGACTTTGCACCGACGGGTTTTGACCAGTGGAACTATCCACCCGGTCGTGTTAGGTCAGCCCATACGAACACTTTAGAGCAACATCCGGGCCAAACTCACAGTAAGATCCCCTCCGTGTAGACCCGACGCGTCCGTTTCCCCCCTCCAGGTGCCGGCGGCGGCGCCGTCCGTGTGTGGGGGCACACCCCGGAGACGCGTGCCGCCTCTTCGGACATGCCAAAGACTGCTGCACGACATGTATGAGGGCCGGTGCGGCGCTTGGGTGGCATTGCTACCCCAGGGCCCCGCCCGCCCTAACCTCAGTAGCGTTTGACCACGGGATCTAGCCCTTTGACTTTGCACGGACGGGTTTTGACGGTGGAACTATCCACCCGGTCGTGTTAGGTCAGCCCATACGAACACTTAGAGCAACATCCGGGCCAAACCCACAATAAGATCCCCTCCGTGTAGACCCGACGTCCGTCTGCCCCCCTCCGGTGCGGTGGTGGCGCCGTCCGTGTGAGGGGGCACACCCGAGACGCGTGTGCGCCTCTTCGGACATGCCGACATCAGACGGCATGTATGAGGGCCGGTGCGCGGCCTTCGGGTGGCATTGCTACCCCCACGGCCCCGTCCGCCCTAACCTCAGTAGCGTTTGACCACGGGATCTAGCCCTTTGACTTTGCACGGACGGGCTTTGAGCAGTGGAACTATCCACCCGGTCGTGTTAGGTCAGCCCATACGAACACTTTAGAGCAATATCCGGGCCAGACCGATGGCAAGATCCCCTCCGTGTAGACCCGACGCGTCTGTTTCCCCCCTCCAGGTGCCGGCGGCGGCGCCGTCCGTGAGGGGGGCACACCCCAGAGACGAGTGCCGCCTCTAATTTGGACATGGCACCACACCACCCCGCATGTATGAGGGCCCGGTGCAACGCTCCGGTGGTATTGCTATCCCCAGGGCCCCCGTCCCGCCTCTTCAGACATGGCACCACACCGCCCCGCATGTATGAGGGCCCGGTTAGACGGGAGGGTGTACCTGGGGGGTAGCAATGCCGCTAGGTGTTGCTTTGGGCCCTCCTTCGGTTGTGGAAGCGTGGTGGCTAGCGCAGGCACCCGGCACGCAGCTCCGGTGTGTGCCCCCCATCTCCGGCGTCATTGTGGGGGCGCTTCTACAAGGTAGCAACGTCCGTGAGGGGGACAATCGATATACCATCTGGGTATGTTTTTTTTTGTTAGATAAGGCACATTTATGTTGTGAAAAAACAGGAAAAAGTAAATAATATAAATTAAAAAAATTAAAAAAATTAAAAAAATAGAGATATGCCGACGGCAAGGCCGTTGGCATACCTGCGCACATGGCCACGGATCGATGACGTGCCTAAGGGCGCGGATCCATGACGTGGCAACATCCATTGGCCAGACCTATGCCGACGGCCGGGCCGTCGCGCGATTTGCCACCCATGGGCGAAGCGAGTGACGCGGATTGATGACGTGGCGGGCGACGCGGATCGATGACGTGGCGTCTATGCCGACGACCGCTGTTAGCCCGTCGGCGTAGACTGACGCCGTCAGAAGGCCGTCTCCGTTCGGGTAGCCGGGCCCACGTGCTATGCCGACGGCCTTCTCTATGCCAACGGCCACCGTAGGCATATTTCTAGCGACGCTGACGGGTGAGCTCTGCCTACGGGGGCCGTCGGCATAGATTGATATACGCCGACGGTTTTTCTATGCCGACGGCCTGGGCTGGGCCTTCGGGATAGGCCAATCTATGCCGACGGGGGCCGTCGGCATAGGTTCGGCCGTCGGCATCGCCAGTTATTCTGGTAGTGTAGCATTTTCTACAGCCGCGTCAGGGCAAGTCAGATGGGCATCCTGATGACCAGATGGGGAGGCATACTCTGGGTCACCACTTGAATTATGGAGAAAGAAGGCCACGCAAGATCCATCCATCACTGTTGATGCATGTTCAACATCCATAACAACAGGAGCCGCCGTGATGATCGGCTGCAGCGTATCACGCGGTGAGGATGTGTCCACCATGCTCAGGGTAGTTCAGGGATGCATTCCATTGTGGCTGTCCTGGAGATTGTCCTTGCAAACACATGCAGCCGCGGTCGTGGCTGTCGTTGCGATGCATGCTGCGGCCTTGATTAGGGTTTGGGAGGAAGAAGACGGGGAGCAGGAAATTAGGAGAGCTGGTTCCTCCAAGGGGTTATTAGCAAATTACCACACATAACCTAGAGCTGGTGCGGGCGTGTTTTTGCAGTTTCTATTGTTTTTTATCCGGTGCGTGAGATCTTGATCGGCTGGTCAAGGAGCCGCGGATACAGGGATGCACGACCGACCCCGGATGCACTTGATACGACGCAGTTCCCGCCGTATCACTCCGGGTTTTGAGAAATTTACAAGTGCTCAGCTCGCCCTGCCCCTACGTTTACAATCAGCCGATGCCATCCGAAACGTGGAGTAGCATCAACATGGACAAGGGCGGGCGGTGCAGCGTGGAGTAGAGTGCTCTACCGTCTGCCTGGTCGCTTCTCGCTTTTGAAGCAGCGTAGATCACGGATCGTGTCGGGAGGAACGGCCTGACAAGCTCCCACGCAGCTCAAGCTAACGCTGGTTTGACAAACTGGAGCCACCAATCGTACGCCACGCAGCTACCGTGGAATCTTTGAACTAAAGTCCACTGAACACGAGAGTAAAAAAAGGCACAGGTCCGGGAAGCCGAAGTCTGACTTCTACTCCTCCCTGTAGCCGCTGAGGCTAGGTCGACGACGTGCACGCATGCACTTGGACTGACGGTGGCGAAGCAGCAGTGCCTCACAAGTGTCGTGAAACCCACCTCACGCCACCGATAATGGAGCAGGAGCAGCAAACGTGTGCCAGAGCAGCCCTCACATGACCACATAGTGGTATTTTACATTTTTATTTACTTTAGGGTCAGGGTATACTTAGATGCGCTGACCTTGAACTCCACGCACAACATCGTACATTTAATGCTAATCGTAAAAGGAAAATAACATCGTACATTTGATGCGCTTTCACGCCACCGACTCGCACTGATCGATCCGGAGTGTACACACCAAGGTCCAAGGCTAGCTAGCTCTATAAAGACCGCAAGGCGGGGCCTCTCACTCCGCAAGCTAGCTAGCACAGCCCTGAACCTGAAGCATCGATCGAGTTAGTGTTGGCGATTTGCATTGCAGACTTGCGGCAATGGCGGCTCAGGGAAGAGGCGGTGCGGCCACCGGTCTGGTCGTCGGCGTCGTGCTCCTGTGCGTGCTCCTTCCAATCACCGGCGCGGCCGCGATGGCGCGGCAGGCGCCGAGGACGTACGTGGTCGGCGACGACAAAGGCTGGGGTCGCGACCTCAACTCATGGTGGCCGAAGGACAAGACCTTCTACGCCGGCGACGTGCTCGGTGAGTCATTGCTGTTGTGAGGTTCTCTTCCAGCTAGGCAGCTAGCAAGCCATGCATGGGCTGTAGGCTATAGCCTTCTCCATTGTTGCATATGGGTTGCGTACTTACATGTGTCGATGGAATGGATGCAGTGTTCAAGTACGACAAGGAGCTCCACGACGTGACGGTGCTGGGCGGCAAGGGGTACCAGCGGTGCGAGGTGCCCAGGCACAGCACGAAAAGCTGGGTGATGCGCACAGGGAACGACCAGGTGACGCTGCGCAGGGGCAACAACTACTTCATCTGCGGCCTGCCGGGCCACTGCGACAAGAACATGAAGCTCGCTGTCAAGGCCTGGTAGATCCATCCATCCGGCCGCATCCAATGTCCGCAAGGCCTACCGGCCAGGGTACATCATCATCAAGCGATGTTTGCATGCTTGGCCTCGCTGTCGTTTAACTATCCGGTTTTTTTTTCGAAAAAGGGGTTCACCCCGGCCTCTGCATCAGAACGATGCATATGGCCCTTTTTATTAAAATAAATAAATAGGTTCCAACAAGGTCTTAAAAGTCGTGAACTGAAAAAAAGGCCCGCACAGAGCCGTAAAGGCTAGAACGACAAACTAGCCAAAAAAAGGAACGCCACAACCGGCTGGAAAGACAGATAGGTAAACTAATTGCCTATCCTATTACATGACCGCCATCCAAACCGGTTGAAGATATCCCGAGCTACCATCTCCCAACGGATAGATCCAGTAACCAAATGCTCTCTGGCCTCCATCGGAGTAAGTAGCGACCACGAACGGATCAATGCCGTGGCCCTGAAGATAACCTTAAAAAATGAATGCATGATGTTCTGTTAAAAACCAAATCATTTCTGCAATTCCATATAGTCCACAGCAACGCGTATACTCCCACACGAATATGTCTCGCTACGTCGGGCTCAATCCCATTAAGCCACACCCCAAATAACGTGTTAACAGTATGTGGTGGCGTAATATTGAAAGCAATGTGGACTGTCCGCCAAAGAACTTTGGCTAACTATCCGTGCCTTACTGGGTTCTCGAGTTAATTTATTTGCCTCTCGAATTGGGGTTGTCACTTGTATTAGAAACCTAATTTATCGTGGATTATGTGTGTCTTCATCGAGTAAACTTGACGTTTTCTGTATGTTATCCTATATACAACTAAGTAGTTGATCCTCATAAACTTATTTATCTCAATATACAACTATGCCATCTCAACTTGCGAATAGTCGTGCATGGAAAAAGGCACACTTCAACGGAGTCGTATCAAGTGCATCCGGGGTCGGTCGTGCATCCCTTTATCCGCGGCTCCTTGGCCAGCGGATCAAGATCTCACGCACCGGATAAAAAACAATAGAAACTGCAAAAACACGCCTGCACCAGCTCTAGGTTATGTGTGATAATTTGCTAATAACCCTTGGGGGAACCAGCTCTCCTAATTTCCTGCTCCTCGTCTTCTTCCTCCCAAGCCCTAATCAAGGCCGCAGCATGCATCGCAACGACAGCCACGACCGCGGCTGCATGTGTTTGCAAGGACAATCTCCAGGACAGCCACAATGGAATGCATCCCTGAACTACCCTGAGCATGGTGGACACATCCTCACCGCGTGATACGCTGCAGCCGATCATCACGGCGGCTCCTGTTGTTATGGATGTTGAACATGCATCAACAGTGATGGATGGATCTCGCGTGGCCTTTTTTCTCCATAATTCAAGTGGTGACCCAGAGTATTGTAACATCCCCAGCATCACACTACAGTAATCTTCCCCTAATGAAGGTCATGTCATCATGATCATCATGTCAAAATGCCACTTGTCCAAAATCCGCGACAAATTCAAATTCAAATGGCATGTCAAATATTTGCTTCTTCTTTCATGCAAATAAAATAGTTCACCCTATGGCAAATAATCCCTAGATATTTGTCATGTTGATCCAACATTTTTGCTAAAGGTTTAAGTGGCATAAACTACTTAAAACAGTTACCTAAGCAATAAATTAAATGCCTCTTTAATTTATAAAATTTGCAAACTATTTCGAAAGCCTCCCAATCTTTTTGTGGCAGTGCCCAGTAATTCTTTGAAATTGTTTTAGCCAGTGGCTTATTTTTGTAACGTCAACTGTTGCTAAATGAAAAGGCATAAGGCTGCTGGAGAAAAGAAAATAAAGGGAAATGAGAGAGAAGCCCCCCCCACTGGGTCGTGGCCCAGCTGGGCCACCAGACCACATGGTCGGCCCACCTCTCCCTCTCCTTATCCTCCTGGACCGCGTGACCTAAAACGAGCAACCCCACGAACCCCACTCTCTCCCTCGTCTTCCCCCCCCACTCGCCTGAATCTGGATCGGGGAGGACCCCATCCCGTGTCGCCCTGCGCTCGGAAGCCGACGCCCATCCCGGCGTCGCCCGCCGCTGCCGCCCTCGCTGCCGCCGCGGCTCGCAGCCTCGGCGCTTGGACCTCATCACGGATCACCACATCCATCCCGACTCCTCGCGGGGCCGCTCGCCACTTGCGGGAACGCCTTCTCCCGACTGGCCTCCCACGCCTCGTCGTCCTCCTCTCTCCAACGATGTGGCGAGCCCCCCCTCTCCTCTCTACCCGACTCGGTGCGCCCGTCACCGCCGCCACTAGCACGCCCGCCTGCGTGCCCTACCCGTAGGCCCCTGGCTGGCGCGCCAGTATGTGCATCCGCCTCGCACTTGCCGCGCCTAGGCCTCGCGACAGTTCGCTTCGCCCGCCTATGTGTCTCGCAGATCTGCGGCACGGCGCCGCTTCTGAATCTTGCTTTGGCGTTGTCGTCCTCGACACGCTTCGGCAACCTCAGCGCCTCCCTTCACCGCCCGAGGCGCAGCTCGGCGCCCACGTTGAGCGTGGCCAACGCGTCTTGGTTTGACCACCGGACGGCGAGTCCCGAACACCGCCGTCGTCTTCAAGATTCGCCGGCGAACGCAGCGCGCACACAAGTTTAGCGATGGGTTGACCCAGCGGCGCGTGGGCCCGACGGATTAACTAACCCCTAATCGCTAGTTAAAAAGAACATTTAATTTCAGTTAACTAATATCATTAAGTTAATGACTCCATGACGAAAGGCCCCACCGTAACTAAAAGAAAATTGGTTAATCTAATAAAGCGAGGCAATGACAAGTGGGACCCCAACACTATTCCTTTTGACCAGTCAACTTTTGACCTGGTCAATTGTCCCCACTGTCACCTCGCAGCCCTTTCTTTGTGTACACATTACGTGTGCACATAGCAATTTCCCCCTTTTATTTTGCATTAATAATAATTTCAGAATATTGTTTAAAACTTTAGAAAATCATATCTTTTAATCCGTAACTCGGATTAAATTATTTTCAACATGAAAGTTGCTCAGGACGACGAGACGATTCCGGATACGCGATCTGTTCCGCCACACACCCCTAACCTACCGAACCTGCAACTTTCCCCTCGGCTCCTCCGCTGAAATCACTAAACACAAGGAATACTTTCCGGATGTTTCCATAACCGGTACCACCTCATACCACGTTAGATCACCTCTAGCACCGCTTTTGTTATGTTATGCTTTGATTGCTCTATTATTTATTATGTCCCCCCTCCGTTACTTTTTCCGGTAGACCCCGAGACCGCTGCCGGTACCCCTCTGTGATCGACTACGGTGTCGACGACCCCTCTCTCTTGCCAGAGCAACCAGGCAAGCCCCCCCTTGATCACCAGATATCACCTACTCTTATCTACACTGCTTGCATTAGAGTAGTATAGCATGTTACTGTTTTCAGATACTCCTATACTGCTGCATAGCCTGTCCTTGTTACTTCTGTTGTTACCTTACCTGCAAACCTATATGCTTAGTATAGGATGCTAGTACATTCATCTGTGGCCCTACATTTTTGTCCGTCTGCCATGCTATACTACCGGGCTGTGATCACTTGGAGGTGATCACGGTATATACTATATACTTTTCACTATTACATTACGTGGTACTGTTAGGAGATGGGGGCTGAAAGGACGGGTGGCTCCATCCCGGTAGAGGTGGGCCTGGGTTCCCACGGCCCCCGACCGATACTTTGTGGCGGAGCGGCGGGGCAGGTTGAGACTACAGGTGAGAGGTGGGCTGGCCTGTTCGGGCGTTCGCGGATACTTAACACGCTTAACGAGGTCTTGGTATTTGATCCGAGTTGGCTCTGAGCTTATACGCACTAACCATCTACGCGGGAGTAGTTATGGGTATCCCGGCGTCGTGGTATCACCGGAAATACTTCAGACGTCGGACGGACGGCGCGCGCCGGATGGGGCTGGAACGCTTTCTGGGCTAGGTCTGCTTCGGCCAGCGTCACATAACGTCAGGTGTGCTTTCAGGCGATGGGCCCTGACCCTGCGCTTAGGTTTAGACCGCGTGTTGGCCTCTGTTGTGCCTAGGTGGGGCTGCGGCGTGTTGATCTTCCGCGGCGGGCATGACCCAGAAAGTGTGTCGGCCAAATGGGATCAAGCGTCTTTGGGTAAGATGGTGCACCCTGCAGGAAGTTAATCTATTGAATAGCCGTGATCTTGATATGTGGGCGACTTGGAGTTGTACCTTGAGCTTATGACAACTAGAACCGGATACTTGATAAAACCCACCTTCCAAGTGCGGATACAACGGTGGTCGCTCTCGCTCGGGGTTATGGCGAGGGATTGCGGGTAGGATTATTGCTATGTCATGTTACTTGGAGGAATTCAGATTGTCCCTCCTACATGTTGTAAGGCGGTGTCCGAGCGTAGTCTTCGTTAAGACTAGCTATCCCCTCTCATTACGGCATTCTGCAGTTCACCCTCGATATGGCCTTTACACATATATCCATGCATATGTAGTGTAGCTCCTTGCTTTGTAGTACTTTGGATGAGTACTCACGGTTGCCTTGTTCCCCTTTTCCCCTACCTCTACTCGATTGCTGCAACAGACGATGGAGCCCAGGAGCGAGACGCCACCGTCGATGGCGACTACTACTCCGGAGGTGCCTACTATTATGTGCAGCCCGCCGACGCGGCGACCTGGGAGTAGCTAGGAGGATCGAGGCGGAGGCCTGCTCCTCTTCGATCAGATCCCGGTTTGTGCTAGCCTTCTTAAGGCAAACTTGTTTAACTTATGTACGTACTCAGATATTGTTGCTTCCGCTGACTTCGTCTATGATCGAGCACTTGTATTCGAGCCCTCGAGGCCCCCGGCTTGTATTATGATGCTTGTATGACTTATTTTATTTGTAGAGTTGTGTTGTGATATCTTTGTAGGGGAACGTAGCAGAAATTCAAAATTTTCTACGCATCACCAAGATCAATCTATGGAGAAACTAGCAACGAGGGAAGGAGAGTGCATCTACATACCCTTGTAGATCGCTAAGCGGAAGCGTTCAAGAGAACGGGGTTGAAGGAGTCGTACTCGTCGTGATCCAAATCACCGGAGATCCTAGTGCGAACGGACGGCACCTCCGCGTTCAACACACGTACAGCCGGTGGCGTCTCCCATGCCTTGATCCAGCAAGGAGAGAGGGAGAGGTTGAGAAGACTCCATCCAACAGCAACACAACGGCGTGGTGGTGGTGGAGGCTGTGGCAATCCTGCAGGCTTCGCCAAGCACCCACGGGAGAGGAGGAGGTGTCACGGGAGGGAGGAGGCGCCCGGGGCTCGGTGTGGATGCCCTCCTCCCTCCACTATATATAGGGGCAAGGAGAGGGGGCGCAGCCTTGCCCCTTCCTCCAAGGAAGGGGTGCGGCCAAGAGGGGGGGGGGAGGAGTCCATCCTCCCCAAGGCACCTCGGAGGTGCCTTCCCCCTTGAGGACTCTTCCCTCCCCAAGTTTCCTTGGCGCATGGGCCTCTTGGGGCTGGTGCCCTTGGCCCATATAGGCCAAGGCGCACCCCCTACAGCCCATGTGGCCCCCCGGGGCAGGTGGACCCCCCCGGTGGACCCCCGGACCCCTTTCGGCACTCCCGGTACAATACCGATAAAGTGCGAAACTTTTCCGGCGACCAAAATAGGACTTCCCATATATAAATCTTTACCTCCGGACCATTCCGGAACTCCTCGTGACGTCCGGGATCTCATCCGGGACTCCGAACAACATTCGGTAACCACATACAAACTTCCTTTATAACCCTAGCGTCATCGAACCTTAAGTGTGTAGACCCTACGGGTTCGGGAACCATCTTGAGACATGACCGAGGCGTTCTCCGGTCAATAACCAACAGCGGATCTGGATACCCATGTTGGCTCCCACATGTTCCACGATGATCTCATCGGATGAACCACGATGTCAAGGACTCAATCGATCCGTATACAATTCCCTTTGTCTAGCGGTATTGTACTTGCCCGAGATTCGATCGTCGGTATCCCGATACCTTGTTCAATCTCGTTACGGCAAGTCTCTTTACTCGTTCCGTAACACATCATCCGTGATCAACCCCTTGGTCACATTGTGCACATTATGATGATGTCCTACCGAGTGGGCCCAGAGATACCTCTCCGTGAACCGGAGTGACAAATCCCAGTCTCGATTCGTGCCAACCCAATGCAGACACTTTCGGAGATACTGTAATGCACCTTTATAGCCACCCGATTCGTTGTGGACGTTTGGTACACCCAAAGAATTCCTACGGTATCCGGAGTTGCACAATCTCATGGTCTAAGGAAAGATACTTGACATTAGAAAAGCTTTAGCATACTGAACTACGATCTTTGTGCTAGGCTTAGGATTGGGTCTTGTCCATCACATCATTCTCCCAATGATGTGATCCGTTATCAATGACATCCAATGTCCATGGTTAGGAAACCGTAACCATCTATTGATCAACGAGCTAGCCAATAGAGGCTTGCTAGGGACATGGTGTTGTCTATGTATCCACACATGTATTTGAGTTTCCTATCAATACAATTATAGCATGGATAATAAACGATTATCATGAACAAAGAAATATAATAATAATAACTAATTTATTATTGCCTCTAGGGCATATTTCCAACAGTCTCCCACTTGCACTAGAGTCAATAATCTAGTTCACATCGTCATGTGATTAACACTGATAGGTCACATCGCCATGTGACCAACACCCAAAGAGTTTACTAGTGTCTGTAAACTAGTTCACATCATCATGTGATTTAGACTCAATGAGTTCTTAGGTTTGATCATGTTTTGCTTGTGAGAGAGGTTTTAGTCAACGGGTCTGAACCTTTCAGATCCGTGTGTGCTTTGCAACTTTCTAGGTCATAATATAAATGCTGCTTCCACGCCCCACTTGGAGCTATTCCAAATGGTTGTTCCACTATCGTATCCTGTTTGCTACTTAGAGTCATTCGGATAGGTGTTAAAGCTTGCATCGACGTAACCCTTTACGCGAACTCTTTATCACCTCCATAATCGAGAAACATGTCCTTATTTACTCCAAGGACAATTTTGATCGCTGTCCAATGATCCATTCTGGATCATTCTTGTACCCTTATAGTGACTCATGGCAAGGCACACTTCGGTGCGGTACACAGCATAGCATACTATAGAGCCTATGTCTGAAGCATAGGGGACGACCTTCGTCCTTTCTCTCTTTTCTGCCGTGGTCGAGCTTTTAACTATTAACTCCATACCTTACAACTCAGGCAAGAACTCCTTCTTTGACTGATCCATCTTGAACACTTTCAAGATTATGTCAAGGTATGTGCTCATTTGAAAGTACTATTGAGCGTTTTTTGATCTATCCTCATAGATCTTGATGCTCAACGTTCAAGTAGCTTAATCCAGGTTTTCACTTGAAAACACTTTTCAAATAACCCTATATGCTTTACAGAAAATTCTACATCATTTCTGATCATCTATATGTCAACGACACATGCTCATCAGAAATTCTATAGTGCTCCCACTCACTTCTTTGGAAATACAAGTTTCTCATAAAATTTGTATAAACCCAAAATCTTTGATCATCTCATCAAAGCGCACATTCCAACTCCGAGATGCTTACTCCAGTCCTTAGAAGGGATCGCTGGAGCCAGCATACCTTTTAGCATCCTTAGGATCGACAAAACTTTCTGATTGTATCACATACAACCTTTCCTTACGAAAACTGGTAAGGAAACTCGTTTTGACATCCATCTGCCAGATTTCATAAATCCAGCTTATGCTAACATGATTCCGACGGACTTAAGCATCGCTACGGATGAGAAAATCTCATCGTAGTCAACTCCTTGAACTTGTGAAAACTCTTCGTCACAAGTCGAGCTTCATAGACGGTGATCTTACCGTCCACGTCCGTCTTCTTCTTAAAGATCCATTCATCTCAATGGCTTGCCGATCATCGGGCAAGTCCACCAAAGTCTATGCTTTGTTCTGATACATGGATCCTATCTCGGATTTCATGGATTCTAACCATTTGTCGGAATTTGGGCCCACCATCGCTTCTCCATAGCTCGTAGGTTCATTGTTGCCTAGCAACATGACCTTCAAGACAGGATTACTGTACCACTCTAAAGTAGTACGCATCCTTGTCAACCCACGATGTACTGTAGTGACTTGATCGAAACTTCATGATCACTATCATAAGCTTCTACTTCAATTGGTGTAGGTGCCACGGAACAACTTTCGTGCCTGCTACACACTAGTTGAAGTGACGGTTCAATAACCTCATCAAGTCTCCACCATCCTCCCACTCAACTTTTCGAGACGAACTTTTCCTCGAGAAAGGACCCGATTCAAGAAACAATCCCTATTGCTTCCGGATCTGAATTAGGAGGTATACCCAACTGTTTTGGGTGTCCTATGAAGATGCATTTTGTCCGCTTTGGGTTCGAGCTTATCAACCTGAAACTTTTCCACATAAGCGTCGCAGCCCTAAACTTTTAAGAAACGACAACTTAGGTTTCTCCAAACGGTGTCGTCTCAACGGAATTACGTGGTGCCCTATTTAAGTGAGTGTGGTTGTCTCTAATGCCTAACCCATGAGCGATAGTGGTAATTGATAAGAGACATCATGGTACGCACCATATCTAATAGGGTGCAACAATGATGTTCGGACACACCATCACACTATGGTGTTCCAAAGGTATTAATTGTGAAACAATTTGCACAATGTCTTAATTGTGTGCCAAAACTCGTAACTCAGATATTCATCGCTATGATCATATCATAGACATTCTATCCTCTTGTCACGAAGATCTTCAACTTCACTCTGAAATTACTTGAACCTTTCAATAATTCAGACTTGTGTTTCATCAAGTAAATATACTCAACCTCTACTCAAATCATCTGTGAAGTAAGAACATAACGATATTCATCAGATGCCTCGGCACTCATTGGACTGCACACATCAATATGTGTTACTTCCAACAAGTTGCTATCTTGTTCCATCTTCTTCAAACCGAGGCTTTTAGGTCATCTTGCCCATGTGGTATGATTTGCATATCTCAAGTGATTCAAAATCAAGTGAGTCCAAACGATCCATCTGCATGGAGTTTCTTCATGCGTATACACCAATAGACATGGTTCACATGTCTCAAACTTTTCAAAATGAGTGAGTCCAAAGATCCATCAACATGGAGCTTCTTCATGCTTTTACACCAATATGACTTACATGGCATTGCCACAAGTAAGTGGTACTATCATTACTATCTTATATCTTTTGGCATGAAAATGTGTATCACTACGATCGAGATTCAATAAACCATTCCTTTAGGTGCAAGACCATTGAAGGTATTATTCAAATAAACAGAGTAACCATTATTCTCCTTAAATGAATAACCGTATTGCGATAGACATAATCCAATCATGTCTATGCTCAACGCAAACACCAAATAATAATTTTAGGTTTAACTCCAATCTCGATGGTAGAGGGAGCGTGCGATGCTTGATCACATCAACCTTGGAAACACTTCCAACACATATCGTCAGCTCATCTTTAGCTAGTCTCCGTTTATTCCGTAGCCTTTTATTTCGAGTTACTAACACTTAGCAACTGAACCGGTATCTAATACCCTGGTGCTACTAGGAGTACTAGTAAAGTACACATATCCAATATACTTCTATCGACCTTGCCAGCCTTCTCATCTACCAAGTATCTAGGGTGGTTCTGCTCCAGTGTCTGTTCCCCTTATTACAGAAGCACTTAGTCTCGGGTTTGGGTTCGACCTTGGGTTTCTTCTTTGGAGCAACAACTGATTTGCCGTTTCATGAAGTGTCCTTCTTGCCCTTGCCCTTCTTGAAACTAGTGGTTTCACCAACCATCAACAATTGATGCTCCTTCTTGATTTCTACTTTCGCGGTGTCAAACATCACGAACCTCTCAAGGATCATCATATCTATCCCTGATATGTTATAGTTCATCACGAAGCTCTAGCAGCTTGGTGGCAATGACTTTGGAGAAACATCACTATCTCATCTGGAAGATCAACTCCCACTCGATTCAAGTGATTGTTGCACTCAGACAATCTGAGCACAAGCTCAACGATTGAGCTTTTCTCCCTGAGTTTGCAGGCTAAGAAAATCGTCGGAGGTCTTATACCTCTTGACGTGGGCACGAGCCTGAAATCCCTATTTCAGCCCTCAAAACATCTCATATGTTCCATGACGTTTGAAAACGTCTTTGGTGCCTCTACTCTAAACCATTTAACCGAACTATCACGTAGTTATCAAAGCGTGTATGTCCGATGTTCGCAACATCCACAAACGACGTTTGGGGTTCAACACACTGAGCGGTGCATCAAGGACATAAGCTATCTATCGTCCGCATAATCGCCATTGTCAACTTTCAACTATATTTTCTCTAGGAACATATCTAAACAGTGGAACTAAAGCGCGAGCCACGACATAATTTGCAAAAGGTCTTTTGACTATGTTCAAGATAATTAAGTTCATCTTATGAACTCCCACTCGATAGACATCCTCCGGTCATCTAAGTGATTACATGATCCGAGTCAACTAGGCCGTGTCCGATCATCACGTGAGACGGACTAGTCACTCGGTGAACATCTTCATGTTGATCGTATCTACTATACGACTCATGCTCGACCTTTCGGTCTCGTGTTCGAGGCCATGTCCGCACATGCTAGGCTCGTCAAGTTAACCCCAAGTGTTTTTCTTGTGTAAATCTGTCTTACACCCATTGTATGTGAGCGTAAGAATCCATCACACCCGATCATCACGTGGTGCTTAGAAGCGATTTAACTGTAGCAGCGGTGCACGGTCGGGGAGAACACTTCTTGAAATTTGTGTAAGGATCATCTTATTTACTACCGTCGTTCTAAGTAAACAAGATGCATAAACATAATAAACATCACATGCAATTATATAGTAGTGACATGATATGGCCAATATCATATAGCTCCATTGATCTCCATCTTCGGGGCTCCATGATCATCATCGTCACCGGCATGACACCATGATCTCCATCATCATGATCTCCATCATTGTGTCTCCATGAAGTTGTCTCGCCAACTATTACTTCTACTACTATGGCTACCGGTTAGCAATAAAGTAAAGTAATTACATGGCGTTGTTTAATGACACGCAGGTCATACAATAAATTAAGACAACTCCTATGGCTCCTGCCGGTTGTCATACTCATCGACATGCAAGTCGTGATTCCTATTACAAGAACATGATCAATCTCATACATCACATATCATTCATCACATTCTTCTTGGCCATATCACATCACATAGCATACCCTCGCAAAAACAAGTTAGACGTCCTCTAATTGTTGTTTGCATGTTTTACGATGTCTGCTATGGGTTTCTAGCAAGAACGTTTCTTACCTACATAAAACCACAACGTGATATGCCAATTGCTATTTACCCTTCATAAAGACCCTTTTCATCGAATCTGTTCCGACTAAAGTGGAGAGGCGGCACCGCTAGCCACCTTATGCACCAAGTGCATGTCATCGGTGGAACCTGTCTCACGAAAAGCGTGTAAGGTCGGTCCGGCCGCTTCATCCCACAATACCGTCGAAACAAGATTGGACTAGTAACGGTAAGCATATTGAACAAAATCAACGCCCACAACTACTTTGTGTTCTACTCGTGCAAAGAATCTACGCAATAAACCTAGCTCGATACCCTTTGTGGGGAACGAGCAGAAATTCAAAATTTTCACGCATCATCAAGATCAATCTATGGAGAAACTAGCAACGAGGGAAGGAGAGTGCATCTACATACCCTTGTAGATCGCTAAGCGGAAGCGTTCAAGAGAACGGGGTTGAAGGAGTCGACTCGTCGTGATCCAAATCACCGGAGATCCTAGTGCGAACGGACGGCACCTCCGCGTTCAACACACGTACAGCCCGGTGGCGTCTCCCATGCCTTGATCCAGCAAGGAGAGAGGAGAGGTTGAGGAAGACTCCATCCAACAGCAACACAACGGCGTGGTGGTGGTGGAGGGCGTGGCAATCTGCAGGCTTCGCCAAGCACCTACGGGAGAGGAGGAGGTGTCACGGGAGGGAGGGAGGCGCCGGGGCTCGGTGTGGATGCCTCCCTCCCTCCACTATATATAGGGGCAAGGGAGGGGGGGCGCAGCCTTGCCCCTTCCTCCAAGGAAGGGGTGCGGCCAGAGGGGGAGGAGTCCATCCTCCCAAGGCACCTGAGGTGCCTTCCCCTTGAGGACTCTTCCTCCCAAGTTTCCTTGGCGCATGGGCCTCTTGGGGCTGGTGCCCTTGGCCCATATAGGCCAAGGCGCACCCCACAGCCCATGTGGCCCCCGGGCAGGTGGACCCCGGTGGACCCCGGACCCCTTCGGCACTCCGGTACAATACCGATAAAGTCTGAAACTTTTCCGGCGACCAAAATAGGACTTCCATATATAAATCTTTACCTCCGGACCATTCCGAACTCCTCGTGACGTCCGGGATCTCATCCGGGACTCGAACAACATTCGGTAACCACATACAAACTTCCTTTATAACCCTAGCGTCATCGAACCTTAAGTGTGTAGACCCTACGGGTTCGGGAACCATGCGACATGACCGAGGCGTTCTCCGGTCAATAACCAACAGCGGGATCTGGATACCCATGTTGGCTCCTACATGTTCCACGATGATCTCATCGGATGAACCACGATGTCAAGGACTCAATCGATCCCGTATACAATTCCCTTTGTCTAGCGGTATTGTACTTGCCCGAGATTCGATCGTCGGTATCCCGATACCTTGTTCAATCTCGTTACCGCAAGTCTCTTTACTCGTTCCGTAACACATCATCCGTGATCAACCCCTTGGTCACATTGTGCACATTATGATGATGTCCTACCGAGTGGGCCCAGAGATACCTCTTCGTGAACGGAGTGACAAATCCAGTCTCGATTCGTGCCAACCCAATGACACTTTCGGAGATACCTGTAATGCACCTTTATAGCCACCCGATTACGTTGTGACGTTTGGTACACCCAAAGCATTCCTACGGTATCCGGAGTTGCACAATCTCATGGTCTAAGGAAAAGATACTTGACATTAGAAAAGCTTTAGCATACTGAACTACGATCTTTGTGCTAGGCTTAGGATTGGGTCTTGTCCATCACATCATTCTCCCAATGATGTGATCCGTTATCAATGACATCCAATGTCCATGGTTAGGAAACCGTAACCATCTATTGATCAACGAGCTAGCCAATAGAGGCTTGCTAGGGACATGGTGTTGTCTATGTATCCACACATGTATTTGAGTTTCCTATCAATACAATTATAGCATGGATAATAAATGATTATCATGAACAAGGAAATATAATAATAATAACTAATTTATTATTGCCTCTAGGGCATATTTCCAACAATCTTCCCGTGAGTCCCTGATCTTGATCATACACATTTGCGTGTATGATTAGTGTACGATTAAATCGGGCGTCACAAGTTGGTATCGAGCCGATTCGCTGTAGGAATCCCCCTTCCACACTCCTTGGCCGAAGTTGAGTCTAGACATTGCAAAAACTTTTACTAACTTGGTTGTGTGCCTTACGGGCCCACGTCGCCATCGGGTGGTACTAGGATCTTTTACTCCTCGATCTTTACTCTGGGATTCTGAACTCTCTTCTATTCGGGTTAAATGAATTTGCTAAAAACAAAACTAACTTTAGGTTCTCGCAAGTACTTTCTCCCGGAGAGCCCCTCACTTCAGATGATCGGCTGCTAATCGGAAGATTCCGAAGATACTCTCTGTTGTTCTCTCGAGACCTTGTGCCCATCATTTTGCTATTCGACCACCGATAAATCCGTATGGATAACTACTTACACTTGCCATTCATCGATCATCCCCATTGATCTTGTTATTACAAGATACCTCAAGTTTTCTCTATTGTTCCGAGAATACTTTGTGCCTACTGCCTAGCAGTTCCTTGCCACATGAATACCCCTTCAAATAAATCCTCGCACTTGTCGAGTATCCGCTCAACCCCAGTTGTTCATATGTGTCACAAAAGTCTTCAAAATACTATTCGATCTTCTGAAAATCCTCTGGAGCCTTTGGCTCTTGAAATTCTTGCTTGCTTGCATTATGGTTAATCCCATAAGTCTCGTAGTCTTATTGACGTTCCTTGTCATTATCATTTTGAGTCTGTTGACTCAATATGTTTGCGAACACACGCAATCATCATTGATCCTTATAAATTACCTTTCGGGCTGAGCTGCCATTCTTTTAACTGGAATTGGTTCTCGACCAATCCAATTGCCGTTGATTGTACCCTAAGGCTATTCAACTTATCCATCCCTAATCAGAGCATTGCTTCTGATCCCTTGATTTGGGAATCATAATTCCTTTACATTTGACAATTGAATTAGTCAGTTGTTTCTATAATTTGATCTCCTTGCATTCTTCTACCTCTAGTTGAGTACTGATGCTCACGTCAGATCCCTTGTGGACCAACAGATCCTTTGTTGGATTTTATCTGACAATGCCCTTCATATTTAATAACCTTGTGAGCCTTTCCTCTGATACATAATGCCTTTGGTAAATTGTATCCTCTGCTTTCTCAACTATGCTCTGCCTTCGAGCTTGAGTTAATTACTTCTAAAGATTCTGGTGTATGATTCTAAGATGCCTTGATGGGTTGAACCTATGCTTTCCTTAATATGTGTGAATTCGAAAGTTTTCACGAGTCGTACTCTTCTGGTATTTTGCCAGATAAAATTTCAAAACTACAACTTCATTGAGCGCGAGAAGGTGAATGGAAGGTTATACCTTGAAGAAGTGGGAGTCGACCTTGAACTTTGTGTTCATGCCCATGGACACGATGTAGATCTTATCATTAAAGCTTCTCTTAAGTTAATTATTCCTTTGGTATGAGTTCATCTTATATCAGGGATCTGGCCTTTTACAATCTTGGTTCCGACCATGTTCTCTTTTAAATACCATTTCTCGTGCAAGTTTTAGCACTTGTCTTCTGTAGAGCAATACCCCCGTCCAACCTCTACTTTGATATGTCATCGAGTATTACCCCCTGGTACCTCGAGATTATCATGGAACTGCATAACTTCTTATGAGTTCTTCATCAAGTACTACCTTCCCACTGATTCCAATTTTTCACGGGCTCTGAGTTATTATACACTCAAGGGCACCGATAACTGAACCGAGTCCGCACTACGGTTCAACAACTCTTCAGTAAGCTCCTATAAGTACGAGTTTGTACCCGACCACGCCATTCCTAGCCTGTTTGGCTATATCATTGTCGTGATGATTTTAAGCGTGCTACCGGTCCTTCTTCTCGGAGCACAATTTTCGACAATGAACTAACCTTACGTCGATCCTCATCGTCATATCATTTCGCCTTGAACAACAAACTTGGTTTCGAGTTTGTGTCGCACTTTGGTTCCAATAACCTTTCACTTCATCATTACTTTGACTTGATGTAAATCGCGATCGATTACATCTTCATGAAATCTCTCGACAAATGTTTCGTGATCATCATCAGCATTACGAGCACTTCCGGGATATCGGTTGAATTCATGTTGAGTAATACCATCCTTGACTTCGATGATTTGTGTAATGATGACCACTTTATTGTTTTTCGTTCAACACAAAACTTGTTCGTGTTTTGTGTTATACCTTGAGTTCCTTGCTATCCAGCAATTGTTCTTCTTTACCTTGGAGTATTACCATCCTTTAAGTCAAGAATGTTCTGAGATTGTTCCACCTCTTGAGGATTCTTGACATAGAAATACTTCTCACCATCACCATTCTTTCTTGGTCCCCGTGTTGATTCCAACAAGTGAACGGTGTTGTTTGAGTTCTGTACTTCTAGCAACACTGTTGCTTTGAAGTTAACGATCGAAAGTTCGTTCTTAGGCTGTTGGTTATTGAATCGTCACTCTAACATTGAGCTTGCTTCCTAAGGTCATACTTCGGGCACACCTTTCAACTAATGATTGATGGTGTATGTTTTCCTCGAGCATACTTCCTTATATCATTTGATCTGACAAATGTTATCTCCTTGTTCACTTAATTGTGGAAGACCATCTTTTGGGAATCTCGATGAATTGCCGTTGAGTTCACCAGACACCTCCTTGTCCTCTCCTTGGGTTAATGATGGACTCTTGTTAACGGAAATCACTTCATAGTTCATTTCCCCGAGAATCTTACAGTGTCATCTCGTCAATTTGCGTTGCACCTTTTCTTCTCAGGTATCCTAAGTCTGAGGTATCCTGACACCAATCGGATCTGAATCTCGGTCAGATATGATGGTTGGGACAGCTTTCCAAGAGTTATGATGTTGATCCTTGATGACCCGGTAGCATGATGTCATGCCTAGCACCCCCCCCCCCCGGCTGGAGGACCTATCATTATAGATTCCTTTTCAGCAGGGTTATCCATTCATCCATGAGGAATTGTATCTGATTCTACAAGTTATTCCTGATGGATCCTTCGTGATTCCAAAGTCTGATCTTCACCTGAAGGCCATGTCAATGCTATCTCGAAGCATGTCTGTGATACTCTGATTTTCAACAAGAACATTCGAAGCCCAATGCTAAATGTTTCTTGCTCAATTATCCGAACACCGTTGTATGGGTAATGCCATGAAATTTCTCTCCCCTTACCTAAAGGGTTTTCTACATTATATCCTGTCATGGATATCATGCTCGGCTTATCCTTGGGAAGGATATACCCCTGAAATATGTGTTTAAACACATTTTTCCTTTCCATTGTTCTGTTTAACCTAATGATCACATTTTCCTTTCCATGGGTCTGTTTGACCCTTCTTGTGACCTATATAATCTAAGCAGTGATAATCCCCTGCTTAGGTAAGCACCTCGTTGTACCACTCTGTAAGTAAGACCCTATTACTATTGTTGATGACATTCCGGTAACCACCGATGGACGAGAACCTTGCCTATTGGTCCGCCTCGTTCAACGAGCAGGAAAATGGTTCTCTTCGTCCCTCGCCCTTGGTACCTATGTTGTTGCCGACATGACCCTCAGACTCTCCTCTGACATGCCTAGCTTACATGATCGTGCAAGATGTCACCAACCTTTCTACTTTTAACCACCTGGTGGGCCCATAACCCACAGTTCCACAGGATCAAAACCTTACTCTCATGTACAACCTTGATTTCGAAACATTCTTGGCACTTGGATTCGTATGTAATTCACGAGCCAACTTCCTCCCCATGTTTCATTTCGTGTCGAGGCAACATTATTCTTCATTCTCTGAACCCCATCATCACTTGTTTTAGGCATCCATTTGGATGCCTACCAGTTGAACTTGTTGAACCTCCTTATGGCACTCACGATACTTTTCTTGGTGTTTCTAAAATATCCTTACTTGAGATAACTATCGGATGCGATCCTTTGGACATCCGTTCTTATAGTTTCCTCTTATTTCACTCCTTAAATCTCGGGACGAGATTTCTTGTAATGGAGGAGATTTGTAACATCTGACATCACACTACTGATAATCTTCCCTAATGAAGGTCATGTCATCATGATCATCATGTCAAAATGCCACTTGTCCAAAATCCGTGACAAATTCAAATTCAAATGGCATGTCAAATATTTGCTTCTTCTTTCATGCAAATAAAATAGTTCACCCTATGGCAAATAATCCCTAGATATTTGTCATGTTGATCCAACATTTTTGCTAAAGGTTTAAGTGGCATAAACTACTTAAAACAGTTACCTAAGCAATAAATTAAATGCCTCTTTAATTTATAAAATTTGCAAACTATTTCGAAAGCCTCCCAATCTTTTTGTGGCAGTGCCCAGTAATTCTTTGAAATTGTTTTAGCCAGTGGCTTATTTTTGTAACGTCAACTGTTGCTAAATGAAAAGGCATAAGGCTGCTGGAGAAAAGAAAATAAAGGTAAATGAGAGAGAAGCCCCCCCCCACTGGGTCGTGGCCCAGCTGGGCCACCAGACCACATGGTCGGCCCACCTCTCCCTCTCCTTATCCTCCTGGACCGCGTGACCTAAAACGAGCAACCCCACGAACCCCACTCTCTCCCTCGTCTTCCCCCCCTCTACTTTGAATCTGGATCGGGAGGACCCCATCCGTGTCGCCTGCGCTCGGAAGCCGACGCCCATCCCGGCGTCGCCCCGCCGCTTGCTTCGCCCCTGCTGCCGCCGCGGCTCGCAGCCTCGACGCGCTGGACCTCATCACCGGATCACCACATCCATCCCCGACTCCTCGCCGGACGCCGCTCGCCACTCGCCGGAACGCCTTCTCCCCGACCTGGCCTCCCCACGCCTCGTCGTCCTCCTCTCTCCAACGATGTGAGCGAGCCCCCCCCTCTCCTCTCTACCCCACTCAGTGCGCCGTCACCGTCGCCACTAGCACGTCCGCTGCGTGCCCTACCCGTGGCCCCCAGCTGGCCGCGCCCGCGCCAGCGCATCCGCCTGCACTGCCGCGCGCCTAGGCCTCGCAGTTCAGGCTTCGCCCGCCTCTGTGTCTGCGGGATCTGCGGCACGGGCCGCCATAGCTCGCTGGTTGGCGTTGTCGTCCTCGACACGCTCGGCAACCCCGCGCCTCCCTTCACCGCCCACAGGCGCAGCTCGGCGCCCACGTTGAGCGTGGCCAACAGCGTCGGTTTGACCACCGGACGGCGAGTCCGAACACCGCGCCGTCTTCAAGACTTTCGCGGCGAACGCACGCAAGACACACAAGTTTAGCGATGGGTTGACCCAGCAGCGCGTGGGCCCGACCGGATTAACTAACCCTAATCGCTAGTTAAAAAGAACATTTAATTTCAGTTAACTAATATCTGTTAAGTTAATGACTCCATGATGAAGGGCCCACTTGTAACTAAAAGAAAATTGGTTAATCTAATAAAGCGGAGGCAATGACAAGTGGGACCCCAACACTATTCCTTTTGACCGGTCAACTTTTGACCTGGTCAACTGTCCCCACCTGTCGACCTCGAGCCCTTTTGTGTACACACATTACGTGTGCACATAGCAATTTCCCCCTTTTATTTTGCATTATAATTTCAGAATATTGTTTAAAACTTTAGAAAATCATATCTTTTAATCCGTAACTCGGATTAAATTATTTTCAACATGAAAGTTGCTCAGGACGACGAGACGATTCCGGATACGCAGTCCGTTCGTCCGCCACACACCCCTAACCTACCGAACCTGCAACTTTCCCCCTCCGGCTCCTCTGCCCGAAATCACGAAACACCGGGAATACTTTCCCGGATGTTTCCCCCCCTTAACCGGTACCACCTCATACCACGTTAGATCACCTCTAGCACCGCTTTTGTTATGTTATGCTTTGATTGCTCTATTATTTATTATGTCCCCCTCCGTTACTTTTTCGGTGAGACCCGAGACCAGCTGCGGTACCCATACGTGATCGACTACGGTGTCGACGACCCTCTCTCCTGCCAGAGCAACCAGGCAGCCCCCCCCCTTGATCACCAGATATCACCTACTCTTATCTACATTGCTTGCATTAGAGTAGTATAGCATATTCTTGTTTTCAGATACTCCTATACCGCTGCATAGCTTTGTCCTTGTTATACATTGTTACCTTACCTGCAAACCTATATGCTTAGTATAGGATGCTAGTACATTCATCTGTGGCCCTACATTTTTGTCCGTCTGCCATGCTATACTACCGGGCTGTGATCACTTCGGGAGGTGATCACGGGTATATACTATATACTTTTCACTATTACATTACCTGTGGTACTGTTCGGAGATGGGGGCTGAAAGGACGGGTGGCTCCATCCCGGTAGAGGTGGGCCTGGGTTCCCGACGGCCCCCGACTGATACTTTGTGGCGTAGCGGCAGGGCAGGTTGAGACTACCTGGGTGAGAGGTGGGCCTGGCCCTGTTCGGCGTTCGCGGATACTTAACACGCTTAACGAGGTCTTGGTATTTGATCTGAGTTGGCTACGAGCTTATACGCACTAACCATCTACGCGGGAGTAGTTATGGGTATCCCGCGTCGTGGTATCGGCCGGCACTTCAGACGTCGTCTGACGGGCGGCGCGCCGGATGGGGCTGGAACGCTTGCTGGGCTAGGTCTGCTTCCGGCAGCGTCACAGAGCAACGCAGGTGTGCTTTCGAGGCGATGGGCCCTGACCCTGCGCTTAGGTTTAGACGGCGTGTTGGCCTCTCTGTTGTGCCTAGGTGGGGCTGCGGCGTGTTGATCTTCCGCGGCGGGCATGACCGAGAAAGTGTGTCGGCCAAATGGGATCAAGCGTTGGGTAAGATGGTGCACCCTGCAGGAAGTTAATCTATTGAATAGCCGTGATCTTGATAACAGGACGACTTGGAGTTGTACCTTGAGCTTATGACAACTAGAACCGGATACTTAATAAACCCACCCTTCCAAGTGCGGATACAACGGTGGTCGCTCTCGCTCGGGGTTATGAGCGGGGATTGCGGGTAGGATTATTGCTATGTCATGTTACTTGGAGGAATTCAGATTGTCCCTCCTACTGTTGTAAGGCAGGTGTCGAGCGTAGTCTTCGTTAAGACTAGCTATCCCCTCTCATTACGGCATTCTGCAGATTCAGTCCTTGATATGGCCTTTACACATATATCCATGCATATGTAGTGTAGCTCCTTGCTTGCAGTACTTTGGATGAGTACTCACGGTTGCCTTGTTCCCCTTTTCCCCTACCTCTACTCGATTGCTGCAACAGACGATGGAGCCCAGGAGCGACGCCACCGTCGATGGCGACTACTACTGGAGGTGCCTACTACTACGCGCAGCCCAGCGACGACGACGGGAGTAGCTAGGAGGATCCTGCAGGAGGCCTGCTCCTCTTCGATCTGTATCCCAGTTTGTGCTAGCCTTCTTAAGGCAAACTTGTTTAACTTATGTCTGTACTCAGATATTGTTGCTTCCGCTGACTCGTCTATGATCGAGCACTTGTATTCGAGCCCTCGAGGCCCCTGGCTTGTATTATGATGCTTGTATGACTTATTTTATTTGTAGAGTTGTGTTGTGATATCTTCCCGTGAGTCCCTGATCTTGATCATACACATTTGCGTGTATGATTAGTGTACGATTAAATCGGGGGCGTCACAAGTATGCCTCCCCATCTGGTCATCAGGACGCCCATCTGACTTGCCCTGACGCGGCTGTAGAAAATGCTACTGTTGCAGGATGCGAACTGAACTGCATTACGGTGCATGGAGCTTCAGGTAACACATCAAAAAGAACTAATATTTGTGTATGTTGTACATGCATACTTGTTGTCTCGACAATTAATCATGTAGATAAATGTGCAGCTAGAGAATCTGGCAAAAGCTTGCAAACTCAAATGAATGAGGGAAAATTTGCTGCATCAAAAAAGAAAGTCAATATTTCTCTATTCACGAGTTTAATAGATTTTTCTTGACCATGTCGCTTTTCAGTCCAGAGAGTTATGCCTGCTGATGATTATTATGATTCATTATTTATTTTTTAGTGCTCATCTTTTATGCCGAGATGCGCCTTTGGATGAAATGGTTGCAACATTCCTACAGAAATTGACATATACACCCACCAACTGAGTTCAGTACAGTGGGGAGATGCAAAATAATAAAGAGAGGAAAGGAAACAAATGAGGAGGAGCAGAAAAAAAGGAAGCCAAGGTAAAGGCACACATGTGCAAGACGTGCAAATAAATAGTATTTCATGATAGCCACATTTGTCCTAGCAAAAAGGTTAAAAAAAAGAGGCCGAGATTGTACAACAGAAGAAGCCTAATGGTGTTCCATGATGGCCCGGCCCTCGGTCTGTTAAAATACATGAATTTATATGAGTTACTTATGTTGATTTCTTTGATGCACTGGATTCTTGTAACAGGTGGAATAATTTATTTTGTCGAACTGTCTTCCTCTTATTTTCCCTGATGTATGTGTATTGAATGGAGTGTAGCAAGCAGCAATAACACCATGTTGCATTATGTTCACATAAACCTGAAGCATGCTCTGTTTTTCTCATACAAATGATAAACAACTATTACCGGGAGTAATACAAGCACAAGAAACTTTGTCAACTTTGAGAGTGCTCGTCCCTTTCATCGGTATAATTGATTCATCAATTATTTTGACTGTTAGTTGCTTAATTTATGCGTATGTATCAGTTGTAAAGTTTGCCGTAGCATAGGAATCACTCGGTTTCCAAACCAACAACAACCTCGACAATAGCATTCGCCAAAAGAAATTAAACAATGGTTTTGTTCAGAATTTTGCAGTCACCAACACCCTTACATTCACGTCTTGTTTCTAAGCTTCCGGGTTTGGAAGCTTGTAGCAAAAGCAGCATGTTCTTGTTTGAGAATATGTGAATGAAAAGTAGAAATCTGAAGCACCGGCTGATATTATGCCCTAGTTCAGCTGTATTACATCATGTTTGCGAATACCTCAAACCACCAGGACTAGGCACTAATAAATTTGTTTATTTCTGAATTTTTCATTCAAAACAAGCTACATTCACTTGTCCGACCGACAAGCTTACAATCTGTAAGTACTAGATACATTCACATTCTAAGTTTCGATCAATGCTCACCAACGATGAACAAGTACAGTTTACAGTCTATACTCTAAAACAACACACACATTCAATAAAGAGCAATTGCAATGGATAAGCTCAAGCTACTACAATCTGCGGTGCTAGATACATTAAGCTGGAACAAAACAACCAGAGGCGTGACCCTTGTTGCTACAAGGGGTTGCTAGGTCGTGCTCGCTGCCCACACAAGTCGGGTTGTAGCAAAGCGGACGTCGTCGAGCAAGGAGCGATAGATGGTGTGCAGGTTGCGACCACAGGAACTTCGGCGTCGGGGACCAGCAAGAAGGCGGGTGGGCACGGAGGTAGGCCAAACGTGGTGGATGTGAATCTCGCCGCAGCCGTCGAAAGGAGCCGTGGAGCCGTTTGAGGCAGGAGACCAGAGAGGCCGGCCAAGCGCGGCCACCGTTGAAAAGATCACCGGGCCGTGGAGCCGTTTGAGGCAGAACAACGGGGAGGTTGGCTAATCGCGGCTGCTGTCGAAGGTTTCGTCGGGGTCGCCGCCATGGAGCGATTGGAGAGGATCTAGATCGAGAAACTGATATTTTGGCAAGTCTGCTTTGTCTGAGGGGTCATTAGCAAATTAGCAAGAGCGATTTGGGCGTGAGCCAAATCTGTGTTGCTTTTGATCCCATGTGTGAGATCTTGATCGGCTGGCTGAGGAGCCGCGGGATACAGGGATGCACGACCCATCGCGGATGCACTTGATATGACGCCGGCGGGAACGTTAGGTGCAGCGTCCTATGCACAGTGCAACGGCGTGGTCAGCCTCCGTGAAGCGATTCTAGCTGGCGTCGCCGCGTGGGCCATCGGTGACACCAGTGGCGAGTCCAGTAGGAGGGCTTCAACAGGCTCTAGCCTACCCTCCAAATATACATTTTTTTACTACTACATGTCCTAGGCTTCTAGCCCAGCAACCCAATCTCTCATTCTCAGCCATACAATACCAACAGCCCACAGGTAAGTAGCCGACAACACAACACCAAATATAGAGTAGCAATGTGGCAAATTAAGAGCTTATTTGAAGAAAAAGGATTAAGAGATATTGACTATATTTTGCTAAATAAATTCAATTTTTGGTTAAAATTTTGATATACTTTTGTTGAAAAATCTAGCAAATACTTAATGTTTCGGTAGTAATCTAGGAAAGTTTTACCTTGTTTGGAGCAAAAGGACTAGGAGATAACGACTATTTAGGTAGATAGATTTGAACTTTCGTTCAAAAATTTTATTAAAATAACCAGAGAACGACAATACTAATACATATGTTTTAGTAGTACTCTGGCAAAATATTAGCTTATTTGGACAATAGGATTAGGAGCTAATGCCTTTTTCTTTTCTTTTTTGACTGAAATGCCTTTTTTTCTTCAAAATACGTTAGTTTTCTCGTTGTTAACTTTGAGCCCACCCTTCATTTTCTTCCTGGATTCGCCACTGGGTGACACACAGCATGGCAGTCCATCTCCATCTTCGCGCACGCGACCATCCTTTGCAAAGGCCACTCGCACATTTTCGGCGATGATGAATGATGCATAGTATGTGTCTCATTTATATCATACGGGCTTGGAAGGTCAGTTTGTTAGATTTTTCTCACCCCGCGCAGAGGATGGGAGGTCAGTTTTTATTTTTGAATACGTGTCTCGTTTATATTATACCGACTCGAAAAAACTAAAAGGACAACAATCTGCAAGCCTTTGCACAAAGAAATGTCAGCTAAGAAGTAAAATAATAAACAAGACCGAAAAATCCTCTGATCTTGACATCAACGGCCATCACCTGCCTCTGGCACCACCATAGCAGCCATCAAAATAAAACATGAGGGATCACCTTCACACCCGAGCTCGACGCAGCTCCATCCCTGATATGCAGCTTCGCGGACCTCCAAGATGGCTCGTCAAAGACAAAACCATTACCATTGAACGAACCAGACCGGGGCAACATCCCAGACACGCCATCAAACTCTAGATCTGGCAGGTTAGTTGACACCATCCATCTAATTGAATTGATCGTGCATATACCTCTGTCGATCACTTGCATCCCTGTTTTTTTTCTCATAGACAAGTTTTTCTTTTCTGCCTTTTTTTAGTCTAAACACGCTTCATTTATTGCTCAATCATGTTCATAGGGATACAAGAGATGTTTGGAGGGTTTAACAGCCACACATGGCGCCCATAATCCAAACCAAAAGCATGCTTAGCGAGGCTATGTGCCTCAATATTAGTGGCCCTACCTTCAAAGCTGAAGGTACAACTATCAAAGCTAGTTGATGTCTCCATAATCTCCCTAGTGGTGCTGGCGTAGGCTCCCCCGGTGTGACGCCCCCGATTCAATCATACACTAATCATACACGCAAACGTGTACGATCAAGATCAGGGACTCACGGGAAGATATCACAACACAACTCTAAAAATAAAATAAGTCATACAAGCATCATAATACGAGCCAGGGGCCTCGAGGGCTCGAATACAAGTGCTCGGTCATAGGCGAGTCAGTCATGGAACAACAATATCTGAGTACAGACATAAGTTAAACAAGTTTGCCTTAAGAAGGCTAGCATGGCTGGGATCAGATCGAAGAGGCACATGCCTCCTGCACGGATCCTCCTAAACTACTCACGGTCGTCGGCAGCGGCCTGCACGTAGTAGTAGGCACCTCCGGTGTAGTAGGAATCATCGTCCACGGTGGCGTCAAGCTCCTGGGCTCCAGCATCTGGTTGCGACAACCAGGTAGAATGGAAAGGGGGAAAAGAGGGAGAAAAGCAACCGTGAGTACTCATCCAAAGTACTCGCAAGCAAGGATCTACACTACATATGCATGAGTATCTGTGTAAAGGGGCAATATCGGTGGACTGAACTGCAGAAAGCCAGAATAAGAGGGGGATAGCTAGTCCTATCGAAGACTACGCTTCTGGTAGCCTCCATCTTGCAGCATGTAGAAGAGAGTAGATGGTAAGTTCACCAAGTATCATCACATAGCATAATCCTACCCGGCGATCCTCTCCTCGTAGCCCTGTGTGAGAGCGACCACCGGGTTATATCTGGCACTTGTAAGGGTGTGTTTTATTAAGTATCCGGTTCTAGTTGTCATAAGGTTAAGGTACAACTCCGGGTCGCCTGTTACCATGGACACGGCTATTCGAATAGATCAACTTCCCTGCAGGGGTGCATCACATTACCCGACACGCTCGATTCCTCTGGACGGGCACACTTTCCTGGGTCATGTCCGGCCTCGGGAGATCAACACGTCGCAGCCCTACCAAGGCACAACAGAGAGGTCAGCACGTCGGTCTAAATCCTATGGAGCAGGGGTCTGGGCCCATCGCCCATTGCACATCTGCACGTTGCGAGGGCGGCCGGAAGCAGACCTAGCCCCCTTAATACAAGCGCAGGCTTACGATCCAATCCGGCGCGCGCCGCTCAGTCGCTGACGTCACGAAGGCTTCGGCTGATACCACGACGTCGGTTGCCCATATCTTGGCCCATGTGGCGGTTAGTGCGTATAAGGTCAACGACCCAACTCAGATCAAATACCAAGATCTCGTTAAGCGTGTTATTATGAAGTAACCGCGGACGCCGACCAGGCCAGGCCCACCTCTCACCTAGGTGGTCTCAACCTGCCCTGTCGCTCCGCCACAAAGTAACAATTAGGGGCCGTCGGGAACTCAGGCCCACCACTACCTGGATGGAGCCACGTGTCCTTTCACCCCCCACATCAGAATCACATGTGGGTACTCAACGAGCCGACCCGACTTTAGTCACCACCTGTATAGTATGTCTGTATATATGTATATACCCGTGATCACCTCCCGAGTGATCACGGCCCGATAGTATAACATGGCAGACGGACAAGAATGTAGGGCCACTGATGGATACTAGCATCCTATACTAAGCATTTAGGATTGCAGGTAAGGTTAACAATTGTAGCAACAATGACAGGCTATGCAGCAGAATAGGATTAACCAAAAGCAGTAACATGCTACACTACTCGAATACAAGCAGTAGAGAGAAGGAATAGGCGATATCTGGTGATCAAGGGGGGCACCAGCAGCGGCGTCGGTCTCGTAGTCTACCGGGGAGAAGAGGGGGAAGAAACAATGAATACAATGCAAACAGATGCATAACGATGCATGACAAAGCAAACAGCGGTGTTAGGTGTGTCCTAACGTGGTAAGAGGTGATACCGGCGAAGGGGGGAAACATCCGGGAAAGTATCCCCGGTGTTTCGCGTTTTCGGACAAATGAACTGGAGGGGGAAATTTGCGTGTTTGATATGCTAAGGGTGCGTGGCGGATGAACGGGCTATGTATCCGGATTCGTCTCGTCGTTCTGAGCAACTTTCGTGTACAAAGTTTTTCCATCTGAGCTATAGTTTATTTTATATTAATTTTTAAAGTTCTAAATCATTTTCAAAATTATTATTATTAAACTAATTCCAAATTAGTATTATTGCATCAGCATGACGTCAGCAGTCAACAGAGGTGTTGACTGGTCAAACTGACGTGTGGGGTTCGCATGTCATAGGTTGTTTAATTTGCAGGTTAATTAAACAGAGTTAATTAGTTTATCTAATGATTAGGTTAATCTAAACAAAATTAATTAAGTTAATTAATTAATTAATTAGTTTGTTTAATCTTTTTTTATAAAACGTTCTGGGGCATGGGCCCCATTTGTCATAGGCCCAGGGGGCCTTAGTGGGTCTTTGGTATTTGGCGGCCAGGGGTGATGCAGGCGAATAATCGTCTCCAACGTATCTATAATTTTTATTGCTCCATGCTATATTATCTTCTGTTTTGGACATTATTGGGCTTTATTATTCACTTTTATATTATTTTGGGACTAACCTATTAACCGGAGGCCCAACCCTGAATTGTTGTTTTTGCCTATTTGAGTTTGTGAGAAAAAGAATATCAAGCGGAGTCCAAACGGAATGAAACCTTCGGGAACGTGATTTTGGAGCGAACATGATCCAGAGGACTTGGACCCTCGTCAAGAAAGCTACCAGGAAGCCACGAGGTAGGGGCGCGCCTACCCCCAGGCGCGCCCTCCACCTCGTGGGCCCCATGTTGCTCCACCGACGTACTCCTTCCTCCTATATATACCTCACGCACCCCAAATGATCGAGACACGGAGCCAAAACCTAATTCCACCGCCGCAACCTTCTGTACCCACGAGATCTCATCTTGGGGCCTGTTCCGGAGCTTCGCCGGAAGGGGCATCGATCACGGAGGGCTTCTACATCAACACCATAGCCTCTTCGATGAAGTGTGAGTAGTTTACCTCAGACCTTCGGGTCCATAGTTATTAGCTAGATGGCTTCTTCTCTCTTTTTGGATCTCAATACAATGTTCTCCCCCTCTCTCGTGGAGATCTATTCGATGTAATCTTCTTTTGCGGTGTGTTTGTTGAGACCGATGAATTGTGGGTTTATGATCAAGATTATCTATGAACAATATTTGAATCTTCTGAATTCTTTTATGTATGATTAGTTATCTTTGCAAGTCTCTTCGAATTATCAGTTTGGTTTGGCCTACTAGATTGATCTTTCTTGCAATGGGAGAAGTGCTTAGCTTTGGGTTCAATCTTGCGGTGTCCTTTCCCGGTGATGAGGGGCAGCAAGGCACGTATTGTATTGTTGCCATCGAGGATAACAAGATGGGGTTTTATCATATTGCATGAATTTATCCTCTATATCATGTCATCTTGTTAAGGCGTTACTCTGTTCTTATGAACTTAATACTCTAGATGCATCTTTGGATAGCGGTCGATGTGTGGAGTAATAGTAGTAGATGCGAGCAGGAGTCGGTCTACTTGTCTCGGACGTGATGCCTATATACATGATCATACCTAGATATTCTCATAACTATGCTCAATTTCATCAATTGCTCAACAAGAATTCGTTCACCCACCGTAAAATACTTATGCTCTTGAGAGAAGCCACTAGTGAAACCTATGGCCCCCGGGTCTATCTTCCATCATATTAATCTTCGAACACTTAGTTATTTCCGCTGCTTTTTTACTTTGCTTTTATTTTACTTTGCATCTTTATCATAAAAATACCAAAAATATCATCTTATCATATCTATCAGATCTCACTCTCGTAAGTGACCGTGTAGGGATTGACAACCCCTTATCGCGTTGGTTGTGAGGATTTATTTGTTTGTGTAGGTGCGAGGGACTTGTGTGTAGCCTCCTACTAGATTGATACCTTGGTTCTCAAAAACTGAGGGAAATACTTACGCTACTTTGCTGCATCACCCTTTCCTCTTCAAGGGAAAACCAACGCAATGCTCAAGAGGTAGCAAGAAGGTTTTCTGACGCCGTTGCCGGGGAGGTCTTCGCAAAATTCAACATACCAATTACCCATCACAAACCCTTATCTCCCGCATTACATTATTTGCCATTTTCCTCTTGTTTTCCTCTCCCCCACTTCACCCTTGCCGTTTTATTCACCCTTTTTCCGTTCGTCTTTTCTGATGTCTTACTTGGCTCGTTTGCTCGTTTGGTTGAAAAGTTGAGTATTTATTCCTAAATAGAGAAGCTAATATCTATGGATCCTCATCCTCTTGCCAATCTTTTTAAGATATCCAATTATGATGAACCAATTCCTAGTGATTTCGATGCACTAGATTATCTTTATAAGGTTTTGCTTGAAATCCGTGATTCTGAAAATTGTGATGAAGTGCTTTATGAAGTGATTCATGATAGATCTTTGAATAAAAAGCATGATTGCAATGATTTTATTATAAATTATATTGATGTAAATTATGCTAAGAATATGCAAAACCCTAAGCTTGGGGATGCTAGTTTTGCTATGTCCACTACCTGTTGCAATAATCATGATTGGGGAGATTCTTCTTATGGTCTTAAAAATTTATTTAAGCCCCATGATGAATATAAGATTGATAATAGTGTTTGCAATAATATTGAAAGTGGGTTTGGAAGAGTGTCAACTTTAGATCCCACATATTTGGATAATATTCAATCTTATGAAATTTTTGATAAAAGTGGGCTTGGAGAAATCATGACTTTAGTTAATGATAATCCCACTATTTTGGAAGAGTGTCAACTTCGCATGCATGTGGATCGTGTTGAGAATATGTTATGTGATAGATATATTGTTGAATTTTCTTATGATCCTACATGTAATTATTATGAGAGAGGAAAATACGGTTATAGAAATTTTCATGTTACTAAATTACCTCTCGTTATGTTGAGATTGCTATTGTTCCTTTCCGCTTCCTTGCATATGCTAGTTTTTGCTTGCTATGATAATTTGTATTTCTATAAGATGCCTATGCATAGGAATTATGTTAGACTTATATGTGGTTGTCACGTGTTTTATAATGCTCTCTTTGTGCTTCAATTCTTGTCTTTCATGTGAGCATCATTAAAATTATCATTGCCTAGCTAAAAGGCTTTAAAAGAAAAGCGCTTGTTGGGAGACAACCCAATATTTTTCCTTGCTGTTATTCAATAAATATTTGATCTAGCCTCTGGTTAGATGTGTTTTTATTTTATAATTAGTTTTTGTGCCAAGTTAAACATATAGGATCTTCTTGGATGATAGTTATTTGATCTTGCAGAAAATTCCAGAAACTTTCTGTTCACGAAAATAATTGTTAAAAATCACCAGAACATGATAAAATATAGATTACAATTGCTTCTGATCAATAAACAAATTTCCTAGGTCTTCCTATTTTTTCTGATTTTTTGGAGTTCCAGAAGTTTGCATTAGTTACAGATTACTACAGACTGTTCTGTTTTTTACAGATTCTGTTTTTCGTGTGTTGTTTGCTTATTTGGATGAATCTATGGCTAGTAAAAAGTTTATAAATCATAGATAAGTTGGAATACAGTAGGTTTAACACCAATATAAATAAAGAATGAGTTCATTACAGTAACTTGAAGTGGTCTTTTGTTTTCTTTCGCTAACGGAGCTCACGAGATTTTCTGTTAAGTTTTGTGTTGTGAAGTTTTCAAGTTTTGGGTAAAAGATTTGATGGATGATGGAACAAGGAGTGGCAAGATCCTAAGCTTGGGGATGGCCATGGCACCCCCAAGATAATCTAAGGACACCATAAAGCCAAAGCTTGGGGATGCCCCGGAAGGCATCCCCTCTTTCGTCTACTTCCATCGGTAACTTTACTTGGAGCTATATTTTCATTCACCACATGATATGTGTTTTGCTTGGAGCGTCTTGTATGATTTGAGTCTTTTTTTGTTAGTTTACCACAATCATCCTTTCTGTACACACCTTTTGAGAGAGACACACATGATTCGGAAATTGTTAGAATACTCTATGTGCTTCACTTATATCTTTTGAGCTATATAGTTTTGCTCTAGTGCTTCACTTATATCTTTTAGAGCACGGTGGTGGATTTGTTTTATAGAAACTATTGATCTCTCATGCTTCACTTATATTATTTTGAGAGTCTTAAAATAGCATGGCAATTTTCTTTAATTAATATCATGAGAAATTTGATGCTTGATAATTGTTTTGAGATATAAAGGTGGTAATATCATAGTTGTGCTAGTTGAGTAATTGTGGAATTGAAAAATACATGTGTTGGAGTTTGTGATTCCCGTAGCATGCACGTATGGTGAACCGTTATGTAACAAAGTCGGAGCATGAAGTATTTGTTGATTGTCTTCCTTTGTGTGGCGGTCGGGATCGCGCGATGGTTAACTCCTACCAACCCTTCCCCTAGGAGCATGCGTAGTAGTACTTTGCTTCGAGGGCTAATAAATTTTTGCAATAAGTATATGAGTTCTTTATGACTAATATGAGTCCATGGATTATACGCACACTTACCTTTCCGCAATTTTCTAGCCTCTTCGGTACCGCGCATTGCCCTTTCTCACCTTTAGAGTTGGTGCAAACTTCGTCGGTGCATCCAAACCCCGTGATATGATACGCTCTATCACACATAAACCTCCTTATATCTTCCTCAAAACAGCCACCATACCTACCTACCATGGCATTTCCATAGCCATTCTGAGATATATTGCCATGCAACTTTCCACCGTTTCATTTATCATGACATATTCCATCATTGTCATATTGCTTTGCATGATCATGTAGTTGACATTGTATTTGTGGCAAAGCTACCGTTCATAATTCTTTCATACATGTCTCTCTTGATTCATTGCATATCCCGGCACACCGCCGAAGGCATTCATATAGAGTCATATTTTGTTCTAAGTATTGAGTTGTAATTCATGAGTTGTAAGTAAATAAAAGTGTGATGATCATCATTATTAGAGCATTGTCCCAAGTGAGGAAAGGATGATGGAGACTATGATTCCCCCACAAGTTGGGATGAGACTCCAGACTAAACAAAAAAAAGAGGCCATAAAAAAAAGAGAAAAGGCCCAAATAAAAAAATGAGAGAAAAAGAGAGAAGGGACAATGTTACTATCCTTTTACCACACTTGTGCTTCAAAGTAGCACCGTGATCTTCATAATAGAGAGTCTCTCATTTTGTCACTTTCATATACTAGTGGGAAATTTCATTATAGAACTTGGCTTGTATATTCCAATGATGGGCTTCCTCAAATGCCCGAGGTCTTCGTGAGCAAGCAAGTTGGATTCACACCCACTTAGTTTCTTTTTGAGCTTTCATACACTTATAGCACTAGTGCATCCGTTGCATGGCAATCCCTACTCCTTGCATTAACATCAATTGATGGGCATCTCCATAGCCCGTTGATTAGCCTCGTTGATGTGAGACTTTCTCTTTTTTGTCTTCCCACATAACCCCTACCATTATACCTTATTCCACCATAGTGCTATATCCATGGCTTGCGCTCATGTATTGCGTAAGAGTTGAAAAGGCTGAAGCGCGTTAAAAGTATGAACCAATTGCTTGGCTAAAACCAGGGTCGTACATGATATGAATATTTTGTGTGGGGAAGATGGAGCATAGCCAGACTATATGATTTTGTAGAGATAACTTGCTTTGGCTATGTTATTTTGATAAGACATAATTGCTTAGTTAGTATGCTTGAAATATTATTGTTTTTATGTCAACATTAAACTTTTATCTTGAATCATATCAAATCTGAACATTCATGCCACAATAAGAAGAATTACATTGAAATTATGCCAAGTAGCATTCCACATCAAAAATTCTGTTTTTATCATTTACCTACTTGAGGACGAGCAGGAATTAAGCTTGGGGATGCTTGATACGTCTCCAACGTATCTGTAATTTTGATTGCTCCATGATATATTATCTTCTGTTTTGGACATTATTGGGCTTTATTATTCACTTTTATATTATTTTTGGGACTAACCTATTAACCGGAGGCCCAGCCCAGAATTGTTGTTTTTTGCCTATTTCAGAGTTTCACAGAAAAAGAATATCAAACGGAGTCCAAATAGAATGAAACCTTCGGGAACGTGATTTTTGGAACGAACATGATCCAGAGGACTTGAACCCTACGTCAAGAAAGCTACTAGGAAGCCACGAGGAAGGGGCGCGGCTACCCCCCTGGGCGCGCCCTCCACCCTCGTGGGCCCCATGTTGCTCCACCGACATACTCCTTCCTCCTATATATACCTACGTACCCCCAAACGATCAGATACGGAGCCAAAAACCTAATTCCACCGCCGCAACCTTCTGTACCCACGAGATCCCATCTTGGGGCCTGTTCCGGAGCTTCGCCGGAAGGGGCATCGGTCACGGAGGGCTTCTACATCAACACCATAGCCTCTCCGATGAAGTGTGAGTAGTTTACCTCAGACCTTCGGTTCCATAGTTATTAGCTAGATGGCTTCTTCTCTCTTTTTGGATCTCAATACAATGTTCTCCCCCTCTCTCATGGAGATCTATTCGATGTAATCTTCTTTTGCAGTGTGTTTGTTGAGACCGATGAATTGTGGGTTTATGATCAAGATTATCTATGAACAATATTTGAATCTTCTGAATTATTTTATGTATAATTAGTTATCTTTGCAAGTCTCTTCGAATTATCAGTTTGGTTTGGCCTACTAGATTGATCTTTCTTGCAATGGGAGAAGTGCTTAGCTTTGGGTTCAATCTTGCGGTGTCCTTTCCCAGTGACAGTAGGGGCAGCAAGGCACGTATTGTATTGTTGCCATCGAGGATAACAAGATGGGGTATTTATCATATTGCATGAATTTATCCCTCTATATCATGTCATCTTGTTAAGGCGTTACTCTGTTCTTATGAACTTAATACTCTAGATGCATGCTGGATAGCGGTCGATGTGTGGAGTAATGGTAGTAGATGCAGGCAGGAGTCGGTCTACTTGTCTCGGACGTGATGCCTATATACATGATCATACCTAGATATTCTCATAACTATGCTCAATTCTGTCAATTGCTCAACAGTAATTCATTCACCCACCGTAAAATACATATGCTCTTGAGAGAAGCCATTAGTGAAACCTATGGCCTCCGGGTCTATCTTCCATCATATTAATCTTCCAACACTTAGTTATTTCCGTTGCTTTTTACTTTGCTTTTATTTTACTTTGCATCTTTATCATAAAAATACCAAAAATATTATCTTATCATATCTATCAGATCTCACTCTCGTAAGTGACCGTGTAGGGATTGACAACCCCTTATCGCGTTGGTTGCGAGGATTTATTTGTTTGTGTATGTGCGAGGGACTTGCGTGTAGCCTCCTACTGGATTGATACCTTAGTTCTCAAAAACTGAGGGAAATACTTACACTACTTTGCTGCATCACCCTTTCCTCTTCAAGGGAAAACCAACGCAATGCTCAAGATGTAGCAGCGAACCGCAACCCGCCAAGATGCAGGGCGCGGCCGGCGGAGCCAGCCCGGCATGGGCGCTGGCCTGGCGCGGTGCTCTTGACAAGGCGGGCGACGGCTGGCACGGAGCTCGTCGCGGCAGCAGCAGGAGCGCCATGTGGAGAGGCGGATGCTGCATGCAGGGTCGGGCGCGGCGAGGAGCATGGCGGACGCGTAAGGGTTAACGCGGGAGGCGCGGTGGGCGCGCGATGCAGCGGCAGCGGCCACGTGAGCGATGCATGGACATGGGACGGCGCGGCGCCCGTGACCGGGCGAGGAGAGGCGCAGACGGGCATGGTCTGCGCATGGTGGCGCGAACGCATTCACGCGGAGGAGCGGGGCGCGGCAAGCAGAGCCAGGGCGCGGGCCGAGCGAGCACGCGCGAGAGCGGCGCAGATGGAAGCGGGCGGTTGCGGCCGAGGCCGCAGCAGGCAGAAGGGCACGGCGATGCGGGGACGCGACACGGCGGAGCTCGTCGGGGCGGTCGGGAGCGGCGAGCAGGGGAGGGGACAAGCACATGGCGAGGGTGGGAGAGGAGGGGCGCGGCTCATGTCGGTTGCAGGGATCGGGGAAATGGTGCTCGTGGTGGGGGACGAGGACGACGGTGTCGACGCAGGCGTGGAGGAAGTCCGGCGATGGTGGCCTCCGGCGAGGTCTTCAGACGGCGGCGGGCGCGTCCGAACCGGGCGGCAACGGACGAGGACGAGGCGGCGGCGCACGGCGGTGTCGTGCCCCGATCCGATCTGGATCGTGGGGGAGGGGGGGGAGTGGGGGCGCGAGTGCGGGGGGAGGGGGGGAAGTGGTGCGTGGGTTAGGGTTACGATGGAGGAGAGGGGATAAGGGAGTGGGGGTGGCCGGTTAGTCCGGCCTAGTGGTTCGTGGCCCAGTTGGCCCGGTAGCCTGCTGGGCCGGAGCCCGGGGGGTGCTTTCTCTTTTCCCATTTTTTTGTTTGTTTTGTTTTGTTTTACTTTTCTGTTTATTTACTGCTTTGTTGTTTCCATCCACTATAAAATATCTAGGCATTTTATAAAAATGTGTTTATTGCACCATATTTACATATGCAAAATATGGCACCTCCCGAACATTTTTGTTTTAACTTTTGAAAACTTTTATTGTTGGCACTAATTTGAATTTGAATTTTGAAATGGTTTCGAATCATCGCGAGGTTACAACAGTAACCGTGGTGACGTGGCACCATTAGCGTGGGATTACTGTAGCTTAATTATCCGGGCGTCACAAATCTCCTCCACTACAAGAAATCCTGTCCCGAGATTAAGAGGCGGAGTAGAGGGAGAAGGTTTTGGTTACGAATTTCTAGCGAGGGTTCTCGGTCTTGGTTGCTCTTCTCGAAGAGGTCGATCCATTACATTGATGTCTTTATTTCTTCGCTTCAAGTCACCATGATGAAGTTGTCGTCCTTCCTTCAGGATTTTCACCGTACTTAGGGAAAGTTAAGTGAAAAAACTCGGGAAGGACGGAGTTCAACACATGTTAGGTACCTAGGGGCTATCTCAGTGAACGAGGTATAGAGGCATCTCTCGAGTTAACATTCAATAAAGTCATCGAGAGTAGAGTAAGAAGGTGTAATAAGAAGTTTCAAGCAGATTGGCAATCGTTTGTTGCCTGAAACAAAATGTGAGAGTGGTTAAGACCTATGGAATAAGTGTTGTGCCTGATAACAGAATTGATGAACTCTCGGAAGGTGGCTCGTGAATTACTTACGGGGCTACACGCGGGGAACAACCTTGGGAACATGGGGTTTACAGGAGTGTCAGGTTTCGATCCAGTGGAACTTGTGGGTTATGGGCCCACCATGTGGGTTAAAGTAGGAAGGGCGGTGACATCTTGTACGGTCATGATGGCAAGGCATGTCAGAGGGTATCCTGTCAGTTATGTCAGCAACAATGTCGGTACCAAGGGCGAGGGATGAAGAGAACCATTTTCCTGCTCGTTGAACGAGGCGGACCAATAGGTAAAGTTCTCGTCCATCGGTGGCTACCGAAATGTCATCAACAATAGTAACAGGTTCTTGCTGACAGAATTGTACATCGAGGTGTTTACATAAGCAGGAGAATATTGCTGCTTAGATCATATAGATCACAAGAAAGGTTAAACCAAACAATGGAAAGGAAAATATGATTGTCAGATCAAACATAACAATGGAAAGGAAAATGTGTTTATACACATATTTCAAGGGTATATCCTTCCCAAGGGCAAGCAAAGCATGATATCCATGACAGGATATAATGTACAAAACTCTTTGGGTAAGGGGAGAGAAATTTCAAGACATTACCCATACAGCGGTGTTTGGATAATTGAGCAGGAAACATTTTAGCATTGGGCTTCAAATGTTCTTGTTGAAAATCGGTGTACCACGGACATACTTCGAGATAGCATTGACATGGTCGTCAAGCAAAGATCACACTTCGGATACACGAAGGATCCATCAGGAACAACTTGTAGAATAAGTCTTACAATTTCCTCATGGAAGAATGGATAATCTTGTTAAAAGGAAGATCTATAACAATAGGCCCTCCAGCCAGGTGTGCTAGGCATGACATCACCTTACCGGGTCATATAAAGACCAATGTTATAACTCTTGGAAAATGCGTCCCAACCATCATATTTGACCGAGATTCATATCTGATTGGTGTGAGGATACCTCAGGCTCGGGAGGTCTGAGAAGAAAAGGTGCATCACAAATTGACATGATGACATTGTAAGATTCTCGGGAAATGAACTATGGAAGTGAGTTTGAAACAAGAGTGCATCATTAAACCAAGGAGAGGATGAGGGAGTGGCTGTTGAACTAAACGACAATTCATCGAGATCTCGAAAAGATGGATTTCCACAATCAGGTGAACAAAGAGATAAAATTTGTCAGACCAAATGATATAAGGAGATATGCTCGAGGAAAACATACCCAATTTAAACATTGGTTGAATGGTGCACCCGAAATATGGGCTTAGGTAGCATGGCCGATGTTGTAATGGTGATTCGTGACCAATGGTCTAAGAATGAAATGTCGACCATTAACTTCAAAGCAATATGGTTGCTATAAGGAAATAATCCAAACAACACCGTTCACTTGTTGAAATCAATACGGGGACCAAGAAAGAATGGTGATGGTGAGAAGTATCACTATACCAGGAATTCTTAAGAGGTGGAGATCCTCACAACATTCTTGTTATAGAAGATAGTAATACTACAAGGTAGAACATAACCCAAGCTAGATAGCAAGGAAATCAAGATACAACACAAAACATGAACACGTTTGTGTTGGGGGAAGGCAAGAACGTTGTCGAGGATAACACAAATCATCGAGGGGCAAGGATGGTATTTCCAATCATGAATTCGATTGATATCTTGGGAGGAGTCAAAATGTTGCTGATGATCACGACAAATTATGTCGGTAGGCTTCACGAAGAAGCAATCGAACAGCGACTGCATAGAGCAAAGGACTGATGCAACGAAAGATTATTGGAACCACAGATACGACACAAACTCGGAATCAAGTTTGCTGTTCGAGGTAAAAATATAAGACGAAGAAATCGACGTAAGCTTAGCTCATCGTCAAAAGTTGTGCTTTGGGAGTAAGGAACATGTAGCACAATTAAAATTTGGCATGATAATGTTATAGCCGAGCAGGCCAGGAATGACATGGTCGAGTACAAACTCATGAGTAAAGGAGATTACTAAGAGTTGTTTAATTGTGGTGCGGACCTGATTTAGTTATCGGTGCCCTCGAGTGACTAACAAATCGGAACTCAGGAAAATTTAAATCGGTGAGGAATAATACTTGATGAAGGCTCATAATTAAACAACATGGTTCGGTGATATTATCGAGATACCAGAGGGTAATACTCGGAGGTAAAACAAAATAGAGGGTTGACAAGTGTATTGATCTGTAGAAGACAAGTACTTTAACTTGTCCGAGAAAAGGAATCAAGGAATATCAATATGGCTGAAACCATAGCTGCAAGGGATCCAATTTAATGACACTGAAAGAATTACCCAACTGATTAAATGTTTTGTAAGAAGCTTCCATGATAAGTTCCACATCGGGCCCATGGGCATGAACACTAAGTTCAAGGTCGACTCCCACTTCTTCAGTGCATTACCTTCCATTCACTTCTCGTGGTTCAAAAATGATATTAGTTGTTGAAAGTTTTACCTGGTGCAATACCAGATATGTATGACCCGTGAAATCTTACAGGTCAAACAGATTAGGGAAGGCATTGGTTCAACCCATCGAGGCATCTTAGGAACATATACCACAAAGTTCAGGAGTAAATAAGACAAGCTCGAAAGTAGAGCATGGTTGACAAAGCAAGGATACAAATTTACCAAAGGCATTATATACCCGTGGAAAGGCTCACAAGGTTATTGAATATGAAGGACGCTGTCGGATGAAATCCAACAAAGGATCTGGCGGTCCACAAGGGATCTGGTGTGAGCATCGGTACTCAACCAGAAGAAGAAAGAATGCAAGGGGGTCAGATGATAGAAACAACTGACTAATTCAAAGTTCAAGTGCAAAGAAATTTATGAATTACAGATCAAGGGATCAGAAGCAATCGTTCTGATCGAAAATGAACGTGCTTCTATAGAGTTAGAAGCACAACTGGTCAAGGCATTGATTGACCAAGAACCAGCTCCTGTTTGAGATGACCTCCGAGTCAGAAGGATGAATTCTTAGATCTGATTGAGGATTGCAAGCATTCGCAACTTATTGAATCCGTGGACTCAAAATGATAGTGACAAAGGATGCCAATAAGATTACTATACTTATGGGGTTAACCATGATGCAAGCAAGCAGGAATTTCAAGAGCAATAGGCAGCTGAGGATTTTCGGAAGATCGAATGGTATTTCGAAGATTGGTGACATACATGACTCAACTGGGGATGAGTGGATACTCGGTAAGTGCGAGAAATTATCCATAGGGGTATTCATGTGGCAAAGAACTGCAAGGCAATAGGCACAAAGTATTCTCAGAACATTAGAGAGAATTTCGGGGTATCTTGTAATAGCAAGATCAACGAGGAATGATTGTATGAATGGCAAGTGTACTTGGTTATCCATTGGGGTTTATCGATGGAATGGAATTGCAAAAGCGATGGTACAAAGTATCGAGGGAACATCGGATGAGTAACTTCGGAATCTTCTAGTGCATCAAGCGATCATGTGTATCGAGTGACTCTCCGGGAGGAAGTAGTTACGAGAACCTAGAGTTGGAGTTAGTACAACAATTTAACCCGAGTAGAAGAGAGATATGAGTGCCAGAGTATAGACGAGGAATAAAAGATCCTAATACCACCTGTCGGTGTCAAAACCGGCGGATCTCGGGTAGGGGGTCCCGAACTGTGCGTCTAGGCGGATGGTAACAGGAGACAAGGGACACGATGTTTACCCAGGTTCGGGCCCTCTTGATGGAGGTAAAACCCTACGTCCTGCTTGATTCATATTGATATTGTGGATGTTTACAAGAGTGGATCTACCACGAGATCAAGGAGGCTAAACCCTAGAAGCTAGCCTATGGTATGATTGTAAAGGTTGTTGTGATTGTATATCTGTCGACTAGTCTGGCCCTGGTTTATATAATGCACCAGAGGCCTAGGATAACAAGAGTCCTAGCCGAATACTCCGGTGGGGGAGGAGTCCTTGTCTTGATCGCCAAGTCTTGTGGAACCTTCCTTGTATGCGGCAACTGTCCGGACTGGCCCATGAGTATATGGCCATGGGGATCCTCGGCCCAATCCAACTGATCGGGAGACGACGTGGTGAGTACCCCCTAGTCCAGGACACCGTCAGTAGCCTCTGAACCGGTCTTCAAGTTGGGGACGCTCCTCGATTCTTCCGAACTGTTCTTCATCTTCGGTCGTCGGTCTTGAAAACTGGTTCACCAAATCTTCTCATCTTCGATCTTGAGGATCGTCGAAATGCATTCAACGAGTTTACACGTCGGGTATCCGAGGAGCCCCTTTGAGTTTACGGCCTTTATCAATGCCTTGTTATTTTTATGCAACGCCTTGGGTTTGAAGTTATTCCCGGGAGGCAGCGTCCTCTTGCGTCCGAGCTCTAACGCCGGACTACATTCGAGGTATCTTCTGCAGCCGAGCACCAACGCCGGACTGCTTCCCAGCTCTAACGCCGGGATGTATCCGAGCTCCAACGCCCGACTATGTACCCGAGCTCCAACGCCGGACTGTATCCGAGCTCCAACGCCGGACTATGTATCCGAGCTCCAACGCCGGACTGTATCCGAGGTGTCATAAATCACCTTGGTTCAAAGAAGTTTGAAGGAGTTTAGCCGAGCTTAATGCCGGAAATGCCCTCTATGGAGCCAGCCACTAGCGCCCGAGCTTTATGCCGGACTGCTTCGAGGTGGTGCACCACCCGAATGTGGGCGATTTTGTCAATATTTTGATTGATGCAATTTATTCTCTGCCGAGATACATAGCGGTAGCCCTCAAGGTGGGTATCGGTCTAAACCCGAGATGCACATGAAGGATGACATAAGACCGTTGATCCCAGAGTCGCGAGACTCAAAGTTGATTTGTAAAATCGGTCCGAGGATCAAGTCCTAGCTCGGCAGAATACTTGGGACACAAAAGCGGCGTGCTCGGTCCTCGAGACTCGGGTTGGGTGCGGCCGACCAACTGAGGATCAAAATCTCCTCGAAACTGTATTGCACTTAAAATTTTCTGCATAGAACATGCAATACAAGAGTCTAGCCCCGAGACACGGGTCGGGTGGCAACACCGGATCAGGGGATTGATGTGCCCTTTAATTTTTGTAAATAATAAGCCCGAAGCCCAGAGCCCCGAGCCTTAATACGGGCACGGGTGGCCAAATTAAGGATCGATATCCATAGTAAAATCACAAATTATGTGTAATGACTCTATGTATCCAAGTACTTTATGTCATTAATGCTCGGATCCGCATTGTACAAAACTTTGTTGACCGACCATCGGCTTCAACCTCCTCGGCCAGTAGCTAAGGAGTGCTTGTCCTACTTTATAAAGCCTTTATGAGGGCAAAGATTTACGACAAACAAGGCAATCTGGCCATACGGTTTTATAAACAAAGGTACGCAGAGAGATATGTTATATTACTGTTGAACAGAAGAAATGTCTTCCAAAGAAAATAGTCCCGCTATCGGTTCCTTTCTTTGGGTTGTCATGCTAAGCATGATCATGAAACCTCAGCTCCAATGTAAGAGCAAAAGATCAAGGATTTAGCTTGGGAGGCCAGTTAATAGCCCCCGGTAGTGTGCGGCGACAGTCGAGGTCAAGCCGGAAACACTTCGGCCAATGTTATGAATGGCCCGTCATTTAATATAGTCATCGGATCGCTGACCAGTTTACACCTATTGTGACAGTCAGTTTTCGGCTTTCTCCACTGAGGTGCTTGACCATGCGAGCTGGAAGCACAATCGCGGTGGTTCTCCCTTTGCACACCTAGCCGAACAAAGCGGAACGTAGGAGGCAAGCGCGGGAGCCGGGCAACCCAACTATTGACCGAAGACACAATTCGAAACTGATGCATATATAGCAATATCCGAGAATGTTTTGCGAATCTCTAAAGGAGTCCGGCGTTGCCTCGCGAGACTTGTGCTGAAAACACACAAATAGTTTAAAAGTGCCAAAATCTTGGAAAACCAATAAAGTCAGTAAAAACATGACGTCCGAACAAGATCAAGTGTTCGGTGCCAATCCGAAAATTGGACTTTAGAAAAAAAGTGCTTCTGCCGTGCTTTAACTTTGCAGCGACTAAGAAGAAAAACACTTAGTATGAAAGGACTCAAATAAACATAAGAGCCCCCAAGCGACTTGGGTAAAAGTTGACTATAAAATGTAAAGTGACATGTAGAATGCCTTGTAGCCGGATTGTAGATCGTTTGTCATAGCGGACCTTTTCGCTTCGACCTCAGGACCCAATAGTCCGGAGTGTGTCCGAATACCTTCGTGGTTATATAAGAACCGTGGTATGCATGGAGACAAGGCGTAGGGGTCATTAGTGCTGTATCAGACAAGTGCCCAACTAGTTATGTTATATTACATGGGTAGTAAGAAACATATTCCAGGGAGAATAGTTCCGTTAAGGGTTCCTTTCATTTGGGATGCATGCCCTAAAGTGCATGTCAAAGCTGCTATGAAAGCAGAAAATCATCTGGGGCAGATGGGTAAATAATTAAAATCATCTTTTAGTTCACCGACCGAGTATTCCCTTAAGAACGCTAGCTTCGGCTTCACCCAGTCTGAGGTACACATCCGCTGACCCGCAAGTAATAATCGCAGAGGTGCTCCTTTACCACCTAGCCGAACAATCGGGAGCGAGGGGTAAGCACAGAGAGCAGAGCAACCCAGCTTGGCCAAAACTTAAGTCACATCGATGCATATAATGGTGAATAAAAGGTACATGCGGAAGTGTGACACATGTGTTGGGCATAAAACCCGTATTAATAAGCTTCTGTTAAAGAAGCCCCCAGGTATAATGAGCACGGGTAGCGCGTCAAGTGTGTGCGAACAAAGTTTCGACAAGGAAAATTTGTACAAGCAACTTTTTACAAAAAAGTATAATTCTTGGTCGAACCGAACACAAGTTAGAAATTTAAAATTTTGAGCATGAAGGCAACTTAGCTGGTTAATGTGTTCGGTATTGACGACGCGTCCGAGCTTGATGCGGACAAGGTTCCATCCCCAAGCCGTCCCGAGGTGGCGGAGCAAGGAGCTCGGCACTGTGAAGTGGTGACATAGCATGGTCAATGCAGGACGGCAGAGTGATGCCGAAGTCCTTAGCATGGGGTAATGAAGTGTTGACGAAGCCCCCCGTCCAGCCGAGGTGACGTCAAAGGATATAGTCCGGCTGGATCATTTTCCCGTGCACAAAAAATGGTGCAAACCAGGGATAATAGTAATAATAGGAATTAAAAAAAATGTTGCATAATAAATAATTTATGCAAAGTGAGTAGTAAAAGAAATATGGCCTGGCGCCGAAGTTGATGCCGATGCAGGTTGTCGGCGTAATGCAATAATGGCGTGGCGAATCCTGGATTCACAGGTCGGTCCGAGTTCCGGATGCGGCGTTCGCCGGACTATGTACGGAAACTTTCTGAACCATCATGCGACCGTCGATAATGCGACCACCATTTGATAGACCTGTGTACATATGATGGACAAACCAGAGTAATAATTCCTTGGGAAAAATTAACCCAAACAAGCAAAAAGAAATACTAGGATTAATAGCACCTGGTTTATGTGTTGTAGCAATCCGAAGGAAGGTGATTCCCAAAATTGGGACTCGATCCGCGCACCCATTGCCTGGTCGGCTAGTGACGCCGAAGTGTCCGGAGTAGGTTGATGAAGAGATGGCGAAGCCCCCCGTCCCGCCGAGATGTCGAAGTAGGTCGGCGTGATGGACTCCAGCTTGAAGAAGCAATAGTGTGGCCCTGCCGATGCAGGTCGTGACGTGGTCGATGCCGGCTTGATGAAGCGACCGTGCGGCGACGCCGGTATGCCCGCTCCGTGTAATCCGTGGGGCGGCGATGTCGGTAATGATTTATCTTTTGCGATGCCGGACTCTTGTTCGGCTCGCTGAGATGATGATCCGGAGAAGTTGAGCTCGGCTCAACAAAGTGACGACGTGTCTAGCGCAGGTCGGCAGCCGTGGAGCAATATTGCCGGACTGGTTTGACACCAGCATGATATTGAAGATCATGTTCAAAAGATCTTAAAGTTAGTGGGATGTGTTCGGAAACAAAACACTATACCCCATACAAATCATCCTTTAAAAAGGATGGCCGAAATCCCGTTCATAAAAAAGACGAACTCGGGTCGGATTCGTTTTCGTGCAGAAAACAGATCCGAAAATTGATGCACTAATCGGAAGGTTCCCGGAGTTTGGACGGTCGGATCGAGCTGAAATTTTGAGGGGTGGTAGATATAGGAATTCCGCAGCCGATCAACTGTTGGATTTTCCAAAGGAAGTCCGAGCTAGAAGCTGGACACCACGCCCTAAACTCGTCCGGATTCTCGTCCAGATTCAATGCGGCTCCGGTATATCGGAGATTGCCAGAGATTCCTCCATCGGAACTCGATGAAATTTTCCAGGGTTGTTGTAGATTTAATTCCGCACAATTCCACCGAAGCAATCGTTAAAACGACGCTCGAGGAGGCGCTGACGGAGGATTCAAGTTCGCTGTCCAGAAAAACAGCACGGTCGCCCGAGGGCAATGTTGACGTTGAGCCCCCGGGCTCCCTGGATGATTCCTCCATGATCTTGATAGAGATCGGAGCTGATGTTGATGAAGGCCCTCATCCGAACATGACGATTGGAGGTAGGGCGCAGTCTTTGGTCGAACCAAGGTGACCGGTCGAGCTGGTGACGAAGATGCCGAAGTCGCAGTTGATCTGCAGGCGAGCCATCGGGCCTATAGGTGACGACACAGAGGAACTCTCAATGAGAGCGCCAATGTCGGTGTCAAAACCGGCGGATCTCAGGTCGGGGGTCCCGAACTATGCGTCTAGGCGGATGGTAACAGGAGACAAGGGACACGATGTTTACCCAGGTTCGGGCCCTCTTGATGGAGGTAAAACCCTACGTCCTGCTTGATTGATATTGATATTGTGGATGTTTACAAGAGTGGATCTACCACGAGATCAAGGAGGGTAAACCCTAGAAGCTATCCTATGGTATGATTGTAAGGGTTGTTGTGATTGTATATCTGTCGACTAGCCTGGCCCTGGTTTATATAATGCACCAGAGGCCTAGGATAACAAGAGTCCTAGCCGAATACTCCGGTGGGGGAGGAGTCCTTGTCTTAATCGCCAAGTCTTGTGGAACCTTCCTTGTATGCGGCAACTGTCCGGACTGGCCCATGAGTATATGGCCATGGGGATCCTCGGCCCAATCCAACTGATCGGGAGACGACGTGGTGAGTACCCCCTAGTCCAGGACACCGTCACCACCCAATGGCGACGTGGGCCCATAAGCCAAACAGCCATGTTAGTTAAAGTTTAGCAATGACTAGACTCAACTTCAGCCAAGGAGTTGGTAAGGGGGATTCCTACATGCAGTCGGCTCTGATACCAACTTATGACGCCCCCAATTCAATTGCACACTAATCATACACACAAACGTGTATGATCAAGATCAGGGACTCACGGGAAGATATCACAACACAACTCTAAAAATAAAATAAGTCATACAAGCATCATAATACAAGCCAGGGGCCTCGAGGGCTCGAATAGAAGTGCTCGATCATAGACGAGTCAGCGGGAGCAACAATATCTGAGTACAGACATAAGTTAAACAAGTTTGCCTTAAGAAGGCTAGCGCAAATTGGGATACAGATCGAAAGAGGCGCATGCCTCCTGCCTGGGATCCTCCTAAACTACTCCTGGTCATCGGCAGCGGCCTGCATGTAGTAGTAGGCACCTCCGGTGTAGTAGGAATCATCGTCGCCGGTGGCGTCAAGCTCCTGGGCTCCAGCATCTGGTTGCGACAACCAGGTAGAATGGAAAGGGGGAAAAGAGGGAGAAAAGCAACCGTGAGTACTCATCCAAAGTACTCGCAAGCAAGGATCTACACTACATATGCATGGGTATCTGTGTAAAGGGGCAATATCGGTGGACTGAACTGCAGAAAGCCAGAATAAGAGGGGGATAGCTAGTCCTGTCGAAGACAACGCTTCTGGCAACCTCCATCTTGCAGCATGTAGAAGAGAGTAGATGGTAAGTTCACCAAGTATCATCGCATAGCATAATCCTACCCGGCGATCCTCTCCTCGTAGCCCTGTGTGAGAGCGACCACCGGGTTATATCTGGCACTTGGAAGGGTGTGTTTTATTAAGTATCCGGTTCTAGTTGTCATAAGGTCAAGGTACAACTCCAGGTCGCCTGTTACCGTGGACACGGCTATTCGAATAGATCAACTTCCCTGCAGGGGTGCACCACATTACCTGACACGCTCGATCCCTCTGGCCGGGCACACTTTCCTGGGTCATGTCAAGCCTCGGGAGATCAACACGTCGCAGCCCTACCTAGGCACAATAGAGAGGTCAGCACGTCGTTCTAAATCCTTTGCCGCAAGGGTCTGGGCCCATCGCCCATTGCAGACCTGCACGTTGCGAGGGCGGCCGGAAGTAGACCTAGCCCCCTTAATACAAGTGCAGGCTTACGGTCCAATCCGGTGCGCGCCGCTCAGTCGCCGACATCACGAAGGCTTCGGCTGATACCACGACGTCGGTTGCCCATATCTTGGCCCACGTGGCGGTTAGTGCGTATAAGGTCAACGACCCAACTCAGATCAAATGCCAAGATCTCATTAAGCGTGTTATTATGAAGTAACCGCGGACGCCGACCAGGGCCAGGCCCACCTCTCACCTAGGTGGTCTCAACCTGCCCTGTCGCTCCACCACAAAGTAACAGTCGGGGGCCGTGGGGAACTCAGGCCCACCACTACCTGGATGGAGCCACCTGTCCTTTCAGCCACCACATCGGAATCACATGCGGGTACTCAACGAGCCGACCCGACTTTAGTCACCACCTGTATAGTATGCATGTATATATGTATATACCCGTGATTACCTCCCGAGTGATCACGACCCGATAGTATAGCATGGCAGACGGACAAGAATGTAGGGCCACTGATGGATACTAGCATCCTATACTAAGCATTTAGGATTGCAGATAAGGTTAACAACTATAGCAACAATGACAGGCAATGCGGAAGAATAGGATTAACCGAAAGCAGTAACATGCTACACTACTCTAATGCAAGCAGTAGAGAGAAGGAATAGGCGATATCTGGTGATCAAAGAGTGGGGGGCTTGGCTGGTTGCTCTGGCAAGAAGGAGGGGTCGTCAACAACGTAGTCGGTCGGGGCACCAGCAGCGGCGTCGGTCTCGTAGTCTACCGGAGAGAAGAGGGGGAAGAAACAATGAATACAATGCAAACAGATGCATAACGATGCATGACAAAGCAAACAGCGGTGTTAGGTGTGCCCTAACGCGGTAAGAGGTGATAACGGCGAAGGGGGGAAACATCCGGGAAAGTATCCCCGGTGTTTCACGTTTTCGGACAAATAAACCGTAGGGGGAAAGTTGAAGGGTGCGTTGCGGATGAACGGGCTACGTATCCGGATTCGTCTCGTCCTTCAGAGCAACCTTCGTGTACAAAGTTTTTCCATCTGAGCTACGGTTCATTTTATATTAATTTTAAAGTTCTAAATCATTTTTTAAATTATTATTATTTAATTAATTCGAAATTAGTATTATTGCATCAACATGACGTCAGCAGTCAACAGAGGTGTTGACTGGTCAAACTGATGTGTGGGGTCCGCATGTCATAGGCTGTTTAATTAGCAGGTTAATTAAACAGAGTTAATTAGTTTACCCAATGATTAGGTTAATCTAAACAGAATTAATTAAGTTAATTAAATAATTAATTAATTAGTTTTTTTAAAATTTATTTTTTAATCTTTTTTTATAAAACGTTCTGGGGCGTGGGCCCCGTTTGTCATAGGCCCAGGGGGCCTTAGTGGGTGTTGGGCGCTGGCGAGCAGGCGCGATTCTTGGCGAATCAAGAACTCCGCCAAAGAATGAGGCGCGGCTAAAGGATAAAATGTAAAAAGGGAAGGTTAAGATCACCATGACTCTTGTAAAAGGGTAGAAGATAAAAGTAAAAGATAGGCCCTTTGCAGAGGGAAGCAGAGGTTGTCATGCGATTTTATGGTTGGATGCACAAAATCTTAATGCAAAAGAACGTCACTTTATATTGCCTCTTGTGATAAAGACCTTTATTATGCAGTCTGTCGCTTTTATTTCTTCCCTATCACAAGTTCGTATAAAGCTTATTTTCTTCGCACTAATAGATCATACATATTTAGAGAGCAATTTTTATTGCATGCATCAATGACAACTTACTTGAAGGATCTTACTCAATCCATAGGTAGGTATGGTGGACTCTCATGGCAAAACTGGTTTAAGGGATGTTTGGAAGCACAAGTAGTGTTTCTACTTGGTGCAAAGAATTTGGCTAGCATGAGAGGGAAAAGCAAGCTCAAGCATGTTGGATGATCCACGACAACATACTTTATTTCGGATATAAGAAAACACAAACCATTACGTTGTCTTCCTTTTCCAACATCAACCTTTTAGCATGTCATATTTTAATGAGTGCTCACAATTACAAAAGATGTCCAAGATAGTATATTTATATGTGAAATCTCTCTTCCTTCAATATTCTTTCATGAATTGTTCAAGTGACCAATTCTGCGTTTGCTAACTTTCAAATAAGTTTACTACCTATACTAATTCTGTGTGAAGTCATTACTCCCCATGGTATAAGCATATGAAACATATATAAATTCAGATTTATGATATTCAATTCATTCAACCATTTACTCATAGGGTATACGTGAAGCACATGAGTAAATGACAAACTACTCCAAAAGATATAAGTGAAGAACACTGAGTAGTCAAATAATTATCTAGTTGAGGGAGTCTTGGACTGAGGGGTCCTCGGGCGTCCGGCCTGTTATCCATGGGTCGGACTGGCTGCAAAGACACGAAGACCGAAGACCATACCCGTGTCCGGACTGGACTCTACTTGGCGTGGAAGGCAAGCTTGGCGACCAATTATGAAGATTCCTTTTTATGTAACCGACTCCATGTAAACCCTAGATTCCCCCGGTGTCTATATAAACCAGAGGGATTAGTCCGGAAAGGACACTGCATATACACATTACCATAGTCATAGGCTAGACTTCTAGGGTTTAGCCATTACGATCTCGTGGTAGATCAACTCTTGTAATACTCATATTCATCAAGATCAATCAAGCAGGAAGTAGGGTATTACCTCCATAGAGAGGGCCCGAACCTGGGTAAACATCGTGCCCCCCGTCTCCTGTTACCATCGATCCTAGACGCACATTTCGGGATCCCCTACCCGAGATTCGCCGGTTTTGACACCGACATTGGTGCTTTCATTGAGAGTTCCACTGTGCCGTCGGCAAAGGGCTCGATGGCCCCTTTGATCGTCAGTAATGACATTGTCCAGGGAGAAACCTTCCTCCCCGGACAGATCTTCGTATTCGGTGGCTTCGTACTGCGGGCCAACTCGCTTGGCCATCTGGAGCAGATCAACAGCTATGCCCCTGGCCATCAGGTCAGATTTGGGAGCTTGAATTATGTTGCAGACATCCGTGGAGACTTGATCTTTGACGGATTCGAGACCGCGGCAACTGCTCCCCATCGCCCCGATGAACATGGCTTAAACCTGTCATCAGGACGCATCCAGGAGATAGCTCCCATATCGGCTCCGGCCTTTAATCCGGAGCAGTTCAAGTCATCCGAGGATGGGAAGCTCAACCCCATCACAGGGGCTACCGATTCCGCGGCGCTGGAGCCGCACGCAGATTTCACTTCGTACGGAATCTGCATCAACGGAACCTCGGACTCGCCCCCGATGTCGAGCTCTGATAACCCACAAGTATAGGGGATCAATTGTAGCCTCTTCCGATAAGTAAGAGTGTCGAACCCAACGAGGAGCTAAAGGTAGAACAAATATTCCCTCAAGTTCTATCGACCACCGATACAACTCTACGCACGCTTAGCGTTTGCTTTACAGGAAACAAGTATGAAGCTAGAAGTACTTTGTAGGTGTTGTTGGATAGGTTTGCAAGAATATAAAGAGGACATAAATAAAAAGTAGGGGCTGTTTAGATAAAGACACAATAAAGTAAATATAGCGAGTGTGGAAAAGTGGTGGTAGGAGTTGTAAAATTGTCCCTAAGCAATTGACTACTTTACTAGACCGATAGCAAGTTTTATGTGGGAGAGGCCACTGCTAGCATGTCATCCCTTACTTGGAATTCTATGCACTTATGATTGGAACTATTAGCAAGCGTCCGCAACTACTAACGTTCATTAAGGTAAAACCCAACCATAACATTAGGATATATCGGTCCCCCTTCAATCTCGTATGCATCAATTTCTATGCTAGGCTGAAGCTTCTGTCACCCTTGCCCTCCAATACATAGTCCTATCAACATACAACTAACCCTATGGTGTGTTCCACGCGCGCGCTCATATGATGGGCACCAAAGGACAGGAACATAACCACAAGAAAATTAAATCAATCATAGCAATTCATCAACCACCAATAGGACAATGAAAATCTACTCAGACATCATAGGATGGCAACACATCATTGGATAATAATATGAAGCATAAATTACCATGTTCAAGTAGAGGGTACAGCGGGTTGCGGAGAGTGGACTGCTGTAGATAGAGGGGGTAAGGTGATGGAGATGTTGGTGAAGATGGCGTAGGTGTTGGTGAAGATCGCGGTGATGATGATGGCCCCCGGTGGCGTTCCAGCGCAACCGGAAGCGAGGGGGAGAGAGCTGGTACATCTCCAACGTATCTATAATTTTTTATTGCTCCATGCTACTTTATCTACTGTTTTGGACTATATTGGGCTTTATTTTCCACTTTTATATTATTTTTGGGACTAACCTATTAACCGGAGGCCCAGCCCAGAATTGTCTTTTTTGCCTATTTCAGTGTTTCGAAGAAACGGAATATCAAACGGAGTCCAAACAGAATGAAACCTTCGGAAACGTGATTTTCTCACCGAACGTGATCCAGGAGACTTGGACCCTACTCCAAGGAACAAAAGAGGCGGTCACAAGGGTGGGGGGCGCCCCCCCTAGGGCGAGCCGCCTGCCTCATGGGCCCTCTGTTGCTCCACCGACGTACTCCTTCCTCCTATATATACCTACGTACCCCCAAACGATCAGACCAGGAGCCAAAAACCTAATTCCGCCGCCGCAACTTCCTGTATCCACGAGATCCCATCTTGGGGCCTGTTCGAGTTCACGTGAGGGGGCATCCACCACGGAGGGCTTCTACATCATCACCATAGCCCCTTCGATGAAGTGTGAGTAGTTTACTTTAGACCTTCGGGTCCATAGCTGGTAGCTAGATAGCTTCTTCTCTCTTTTTGGATCTCAATACAATGTTCTCCCCCTCTCTCGTGGAGATCTATTCGATGTAATCTTCTTTTTTCGGTGTGTTTGTTGAGATCGATGAATTGTGGGTTTATGATCCAGATTATCTATGAATAATATTTGAATCTTCTCTGAATTCTTTTATGTATGATTGGTTATCTTTGTAGGTCTCTTCGAATTATCCGTTTGGTTTGGCCAACTAGATTGGTAGTTCTTGCAATGGGAGAAGTGTTTAGCTTTGGGTTCAATCTTATGTGTCCTTACCAAAGGATGTAAAGGGTTGCAAGGCACGTATTGTATTGTTGCCATCGAGGATAACAAGATGGGGTTTTATCATATTGCATGAATTTATCCCTCTACATCATGTCATCTTGCTTACGGCGTTACTCTGTTTTTAACTTAGTACTCTAGATGCATGCTGGATAGCGGTCGATGAGTGGAGTAATAGTAGTAGATGCAGGCAGGAGTCAGTCTACTTGTCTCGGACGTGATGCCTATATACATGATCATACCTAGATATACTCATAACTATGCTCAATTCTGTAAATTGCTCAACAATAATTTGTTCACCCACCGTAGAATACTTATGCTCTTGAGAGAAGCCACTAGTGAAACCTATGGCCCCCGGGTCTATTCTCATCATATCAATCTCCATCACTTTAATACTTGCTTTGTTTTTACTTTGCCTTTTACTTTTTACTTTGCATCTCTATACCAAAAAATACCAAAAAAATATTATTTATCATCTCTATCAGATCTCACTCTCGTAAGTGACCGTGAAGGGATTGACAACCCCTAATCGCGTTGGTTGTGAGGAGCTATTGTTTTGTGCAGTACGAGGACTTGTGCGTGGCCTCCTCTGGATTGATACCTTGGTTCTCAAAACCGAGGGAAATACTTACGCTACTTTGCTGCATCATCCTCTCCTCTTCGGGGAAATCCAACGCAGTGTTCAAGAGGTAGCAAGAAGAATTTCTGGCGCCGTTGCCGGGGAGGCTCACGCAAGAGCAAGTCAAGCACCATACCAAGTACCCATCACAATCCCTATCTCCCGCATTACATTATTTGCCTTTTGCCTCTCGTTTTCCTCTCCCCCACTTCACCCTTGCGGTTTTATTCGCCCTCTCTTTCCCAATCTCCTCCTCTTTTTCCCGCTTGCCTTCTCTCTTGCCTTTTGTTTGCTTGTGTGTTGGATTGCTTGTTTGTCACAATGGCTCTACCTAGATTTGGTGATCTTCACCTTAAAAGGTTGGAGGAGATCGAAACCAATGTCAGGAAATTTATGGTTCTGCAATTTGAGCATAATAATTTCTTTAGAAACGAGCTTACGGAACAAAAAGGTTTTATGAGTTATATGAATAAAGACCTCGATGATATGACTAAAGAATTTGATGGTATAAGATCCCAAATTGCTTGTCTTGAAAAGTTGACCGCTGAAATTTCAGATATGCAAGCTACCTTAGTCAATAAGATGGCCGCTAAACCGAATTCCTATGAAAATCAAGATGAAGATCTAAAAGTTATTGATGTGTCCCCCATTAAATCTTTGTTTTGCAATATGAATCTTGATGAAACTGAATATGATCTTCCTTTACCTAGAAGGCGTTCTAAGAATTCGGAGTTTTTAGATCTTGATGATGAAATTGATAAATGTGGGATTGAAAGAAATAAAAACCTAGATGTTGCTAAACCCACTATTTTGGATCTCAAGGAATTTAATTATGAAAATTGCTCTTTAATTTATTGTATTTCCTTGTTGCAATCCGTGCTAAATTCTCCTCATGCTTATAGTCAAAATAAGGCCTTTACCGAACACATTGTTGATGCCTTGATGCAATCTTATGAAGAAAAACTTGAGTTGAAAGTCTCTATCCCTAGAAAGCTCTATGATGAGTGGGAACCTACTATTGAAATTAAAGTTAAAAATTATGAGTTTCATGCCTTGTGTGATTTGGGTGCTAGTGTCTCCACTATTCCCAAAACTTTATGTGATTTGCTAGATTTCCGTGACTTTGATGATTGCTCTCTAAACTTGCATCTTGCGGATTCCACTATTAAAAAGCCTATGGGAATAATTAATGATGTTCTTATTGTTGCAAATAGGAATTATGTGCCCGTAGATTTTATCATTCTTGATATAGATTGCAATCCTTCATGTCCTATTATTCTTGGTAGACCTTTCCATACAAGCAAAGGATAACTCCCTCGCCCCCACCATGGCGATAGTACACACATTTGTCAGCTTCGTTCACAACAAAGCCTGTAGCTGTCAAAGTTGTTTCAAACTTATCATGCCACTGTTTGGGTGCTTGCTTGAGTCCATACAAAGACTTCATCAACTTGCACACTTTCCCTTCCTGACCAACTAGTACAAACCCATCTGGTTGTTCCATATAAATTTCCTCGTCCAACTCTCCATTTAGGAAAGCAGTCTTAACATCCATTTGATGAACGAGAAGACCATGTGAGGCAGCTAGTGAAAGTAGAACTCGAATAGTGGTAAGTCGAGCCACAGGTGAGTAAGTATCAAAGAAGTCTTCACCTTCCTTTTGGGTATAACCCTTAGCCACGAGCCAAGCCTTGTACTTTTCAATAGTACCATCAGGCCTAAGCTTCTTCTTGAATATCCATTTGCATCCTATAGGTTTGCACCCATAAGGACGATCAGTTATGTCCCAAGTTTCATTCGCCAAGATGGAATCCATCTCGCTACGAACCACTTCCTTCCAGTAGTCAGCATCTTCCGATGCATAGGCCTCTAAAATAGAACTGGGAGTATCATCTATGAGATACACAAGAAAATCATCACCAAAGGACTTTACAGTCCTCTGTCTCTTGCTCCTAGTATGAACTTGATTGTTCTCCTCCACAGGACTTTCAAAGTGTTCCACCAAAATGACAGGTTCGGTAATTGTAACTGGTTCCTGATTCGACGAACTAGGCATCTCCTGATTAGATGAGGTAGCCATATCCTTCATGGGAAAGATATCTTCAAAGAAAGTTGCATCATTCGACTCCATGATCGCACCGACATGCATGTCAGGTACCTCAGATTTTACAACCAAGAATTTATAACCTATGCTATGAAAAGCGTATCCTAGGAAAACACAATCCACGGTCTTTGGTCCAAGCTTGCGCTTCTTTGGAATTGGCACTTTGACATTCGCCAAACAACCCCAGGTTCATAGATAAGAGAGCTTTAATATTTTCTTCTCCCATTCCTCGAATGGAGTTATCTCTTAATTCTTTGTGGGAACTCAGTTTAGGACATGACATGCAGTCAATATCACCTCCCCCCACCATGCCTTGGAGAGACCCGATGTGTCTAACATGGCGTTAACCAAATCAGTTAGAGTACGGTTCTTTCTTTCGGCTACCCCATTTGACTGAGGTGAATAGGGAGGCATCCTCTCATGGATTATACCATGTTCTGCACAAAAAGCATCAAATTCATTGGAAAAATACTCTCCACCACGGTCGGACCTAAGCCTCTTGATTTTCCGATCAAGTTGGTTTTCCACTTCAGCTTTATAGATCTTGAAAAAGTTCAAGGCATCATCCTTAGATTTCAGAAGATACACACGACAGTATCTAGTGCAGTCGTCAATTAACGTCATGAAATATTTCTTTCCACCTTTTGTCAAAACATCATTCATTTCACATAGATCTGAATGTATGAGCTCTAGTGGTGCAAGATTTCTCGATTCCACAGTCGTATGAGACTTTTGAGGTTGCTTAGCTTGCACACCAACTTGACACTTAGATCCCTTGACAGTGGTGAAACTAGGGATTACGTTCAACTTCGCTAGTCGCGACATGCAACCAAAGTTAACATGACAAAGACGTGAATGCCACACATTTGATTCACTATTGTTGCAAACATGATTAACAACTTTATTGCAAACGTCTGATATGGATAAATGAAACAGGCCTCATGACTCATAGCCTTTACCAACAAAGGTTCCGTACTTGGACATTACAAATTTATTTGACTCAAAGACAAGCTTATAGCCATCTCTACACATAAGAGATCCGCTAACTAGATTTTTATTGACGGAGGGGACATAATGCATGTTCTTCAGCCACACGATCTTCCCCGAAGTAAACTTCAGATCGACCGTGCCAACACCACGAACAGAAGCACTTGAACCGTTGCCCATTAGCACGGTTGAAGTCCCTGCGGTCTGATAAGACGAAAACATGGAAATATCACCGCATACATGCACATTAGCACCGTGTCAATCAACCAATCAGGAGAATGACATCTTGAAAGAATAGTGGAAATATACCATACCCAACATCCTTCATGTCAGTGTCTCCAATGACAACATTAGCGGTCTTGCCGCCTTTCCCAGGATGACGCTTGTCATAGCGATTAGGTCAACTAGGAGCCCAATGATCAGGATCTCCACACACATGACAAACACCTTTCTTCTTGTCATTCTTATTCTTGAAGTTCTTGTGCTGCACAACCTTGTTCTTCCCATCAAACTTTGCTTTACCATCAAACTTGCCCTTGTTCTTGAACTTGTGGGGATGGAAGTTCTGTTTTTGTACCAGATTGGCACTAGATCCTCCCTCAATACCTCGAGCACGTGTGTCCTTTTATCTCTCCTTTTCTTGCACATCAAGAGTACCAATGAGATCCGGAACGGAAAACTCATGTCTCTTATGCTTCAGTAAGGTAGCAAAGTTCCTCCATGAAGGAGGAAGCTTACTGATGTTACCTCCGGCAACAAACTTGTCCGGTAGCATACAATTGAAGTGCTCAAGTTCTCTAGCAAATGACTGTATCTCATGATCTTGATCAACCACGGAGCGCTCTTCAGTCATCCTGTAATCATAGAATTGCTCCATGATGTACAGCTCAGTGCCGGCATCCGGGACCCCAAACTTGGCCTCGAGTGCGTCCCACATATCTTTTCCATTGTCAATTGACGCATAAGCATCAACTATGTTCTCACCAAGAACACTCAAGAGAGCAGCCTTAAACAGAGTATCCATTTTCTGAAAAGCTTGTTCCTGTTGGGCATCATACTCTCCTTCAGGCTTGCCAAGCGTGGCATCATAGCAACTCATGGTTTGAAACCATAAGACTGCTCTCACGCACCACCTCTTGTAGTGGATACCCTCAAACATAGGAGGTCTCGTGGAAGCAGCAAAACCACTTGGGGTAAATTGCCTATAATAAGTTTTTGGATTGCTGGAAATATGAGCAATTTACCGAATGATTTTATTAACAAAAATATTAGATAAATCATGACTAACATAACAGGGATAAAACTAGTCGTGTGATTTGACAAAGAGAAGGTAAACAATGTCTGCATATATGAACTGTAATCAAGCTTATCTAGAGTGGACAGTAGGGCAAGTTTCATATATGAAATAGAACCTAACATATGTAGGGGAAACACCATAAAAAGGAATTGTGGCAAGACCTCGAAAAGGAAGGAGAGGAACACATACGTGACAGCAGCAGCAGTAGCACTGGACTTGGGGTTGGTGTCCTCGCCAGCCATGTCGTCGAGGAGGTTGTCATCGCCGGGAAAGAAGTCATCATCGGGGAAGTAGTCGTCGGAGTCCGGGACGTCCGTGACGAAGAAGTCAGTAGTCTCTCTGAGCGCTCCCTAAAAACCTTATCACCATTCTCCCATACAGGACTCAAAGAGGTGCAGTTTCGGAGGCCTACTGTCTCGACTCGCGGTGCACGCCGCAAGCCGGGATGAGGAAGACAGCAGCAGCTTACAGATTGGAGCCGGTGGCGAGAGGAAGAAGAAGTTCTGGTACGTCTCTCTGAGAGGAGCGGCCTCCCTTTTATAGGCGCAAGAGAAGGAGGCGAGAGGCTGCGCTGGGAGCTGAAGGGAACGAGGGAGACGAAACTAACAGGCAGCAGCCGAAGGGTGCAGCGTTCGTATTCAATATCCACTACAGCAAAAACTTTCCAGCTCCTGAGTAACCTTTCGTATACCCGTAGTGTGTGGCAAAATTTAGACATCGGCTCGGCTCATTCCCGCAACCTGCGGCGCGTCATGACATGGCGAGGCGGGCGGTGGAGGAGGAGCGCGCGTGGATGTCCCTCTTGTTCTCAAGCTCATGCAAGTGGGGAAAGAACCTCCCTTATAAGGAGGTCCAACTCCCACTAAACTAGCAATGTGGACTAAACTTTAGTAGTATCCCTTGCCTTGCACGAATGGGCTCACTACAAAAAAAGACACTTCCGTGATGATACGTGTTTGTTACAGTAGGTCGCGTTTTTTGTCGTGCATGTACATCCGTGACAAATTTATGACAGAATCAAGATAGTCATACCTGTGCTGTCATAGAAGTGTTCCATGACATTACCAAAATTATCATCATGGAAGTGTCCACTTCCATGACGATAAATCACGCATCACAGAAGTGCTTTCGTCAAGGGTGACCGACACGTGGCATCCACCGTAACGGAACGCCGTTAAGCTATCGGTTCCGGTTTTGGATCCGATAACCCGTTAACCGCCCCGACCAATGGGGATTTTCCACGTGTAAAATCATCATTGGCTGGAGGAAACACGTGTCGGCTCACCGTTGGGACAGATGTCATCCACTCATTGGACCCAAAGCGCCTATGATACATCGACACGTGGCACGGCCCAACAGAGGCCCATATAGGTTAAAAAGGCCGGCCCATTTGACTTGGTCAAAAGGTGGCGGGCCGGCCCATGTAAAGCCTGTTAACGGCCTATTCGCATATAGCCCATTTACAGCTCGCTAACCCAAGGCCTGTTACGCCCTATCCGAATTAGGCCCAGTAGCGTCATCTGGGCCACCCAATATGATTCTAGCCCGTTTTCACTTCTGGTCCATGTATGGCCCATGACGTCTTTCGGCCCATATGAGGCCCTATGTAACTCTTGGCCTATTAACGGCCCGTGGTGAAACTGGCCCGTAATGAATAGTGTATTACTTTACACCCATTAACGGCCGTGGTGGCGGCCCGTAATGAACAAAGTGTATCACTTTATACCCATTAAGGGCCCGTTATTCCGTTGGGCTGTTTCCAGCCCATGTTATCTTTCGGCCTTCTCAGAGCCCATTTATTCTTGGGCTCATTTCCAGCATTCGTTTACTTACGGCCCGTTACTGTCATTTTCTGCTTATGGGCCAAATTTAGCCCGTGGTTCTGATCGGCCCGTTTGTGGTCCGTTAACACGTTGGGCGTTTTCATAGCGTCATGAAATACGACCTATTAACGATGGCCCGTTATGGTCGGCCCATGAGCAGACGATTCAACTCTAGCCCGTTACGGCCATAATGCGACTCGTTATTGGCCCATGTTTGCCAATCGATCATCTTGCCGTATAAGGCCCATTGATGATACGGCCCGTAGAAGGCCCATTGTTTCTACGGCCCATAGAAGGCCCACTGTTTATATGGCCCGTAGAAGGCCCAATGTTTCTACGGCCCATAGTTCCAGTGTAACTACAGTAAATATTAGCCCATGGTTATTGTGGCCCAGTTTTAAAAAATAGGTTATTGCAGCCACTAGGAAACCGCAGAAAAAGAACTGCACTGACTACAAGCAAACAAATAAACCAGACAACAAGGAAATAAATAAGCAAGCAACTTACACTAGGCTATCACGACTATTACACATATTACATCCACTTTGGGCATCAAAGTTCGCCACCGGTGCGAATATAGGGAACACAACAAAGCATATAAACGCGCAGCAAAACAAGTCCGTAACTGAAACCACTTGGAAGAGCTCAAGAAACAATATCACAGGTACCCATAATGCCGGCAAGATGCTTAGCAAGCTTATTAACTTTCTCTTGTTTGGCGCTTAAGTCCTCCAGTAACTTCTTGCTGTTGCACCAGAAAGTATGCATCTGAATTCTGCAGGGACTTCCCCAATCCTTCGGCTTCATGTCGCATAACATCTGATCGATGTCTTTCAACTTGAAGTTGAGACTCAAGAAGCCGAACTGATTCAGGCAACGAGTTCGAAGAGCTGGTGCCAGCAGTGGTAGCCAGTAACTCAAACACTACATCAAGACAGGACTTTGGGGTTCTCTCAGTGTCCTCAATATAGTTTTTATCAGCTTTCTTGGAGACCAATAGGGATGTCTCACTATCTTGAACCTTATCTGCATTACTTCCTTTACCATTGCATAACAGGGTACTCTTCTCCAATATTTTATTCGCGTTCTAAAAGAGAAACAAACAAACACATCTCAGGTTTACAATGTAGTATATGAAACTCATTTTGCTAAACCAGTGTAACATCCCAAATTTTCAATTTGGAATGTTATACATTAGGTCATCATGCATATCATATTTTTCTCGCATTTTTCCGATCCTAGAAATTTCACGCAACTCAAGGACCCTCGGAGAGAGTTGGAAGTTTCATTATTTTCATATTTGGGATTTTCCAAATTTTGAAAATAGGATCATTGGATTATTTAAATTATCTTCATAAAGTTTTTCCTATAAAAATATTTCGAGAGGGAATAATATGACTTTCCCAAACAATTAGGAAAAATGAAGGTATTATAAATAAACCAAATTTGGTTTTGGAAGATTTATTTTGCTTAGGCAAAAATGAGCATTTTAAATTTTTTTTATGCATGTATATTGTTTTTAAAGTTTATTTTGTTCGACTCATTTTTAGGAGTCGGGGAAAATTTGTTTTATTTAAATCCGAGATCGTTTGGTATTTTTTTATATTCGTTTTGGTTTAATAAAAAAAAAACAGCGCCCCCCCCTGGACCGAGGCCCGGTCGGCCCAAGCCAGCCAGGCCAGGCCAGCGCCCGGCCCACCTCCGCCTCCTCCTCGCGCGCGCCGCCCTGCGCGAGTCCCGCCGCCAAGACGCCATCGCCGCCCGCCTCGAGTCCCAGCCGGACCCGCGCCTTGACCCCTCCCAAGCCACCGCCCCTCGCCTTTATAACCCCCGACGCCCTCTCTCTCCCCAACCCACCCTCACGAGCCAACGCCGCCCGCGCCCGACGCCGACCCCGCCCCATGATGGGCGCCGCCGACGCCGCCGCCGCCGCCGTGGACCCCCGCCCGCCCGACGCCGAACCCGCCGAGCCCGCGGACCCGCGGACCTCGCCGGCGATCGCCGGAGGTAGCCACCGCCGCCCCGCGCCGATTCGGTTTTTCCCCTCGAACCGTCCGGTTTATTTAAAAAAAAAATGTTTGGTTTTTTTTAAAACCTAGATTGGTTTTATATTTTTTTCGGTTTTCTTATTTAACGAACGTTCACCGAACCGTTCGTTTCAATGAACGCGTTCGTTAGATTCGTTCTGTTAACGAACGTTCGCTTTTTAACTCGTTCGTCGTTTTTCTTTTTAATCAGATTTAATCCGTTATTTTCTGATTTGATTTCAGATCTGATTTTCAAAACTGTTTTATTTCTCGCTCGTTTATCGGAATCAGGTGATTCAAGCGCCTGGAGTTTCATAACGAAACCGCCGTTCCGATTACTCTACTTTCACAGAGTTTTGCTACTGTGAAATTTTGACCTAATTTCAGTTCGTTAAACCGAGACGTTCTCTCTCGAGTTCCGACTTTCGGAGTTTGTTTTGATTCGATTCTTTTGTAACCAGGGTTCTTAAGTTGAACTTTCTGGTTAGATCTTTTATTCGAGATTTCCCTATGCATTAGATGAGTACTTATTGTATGCTTGTTGTTTGTCTGCGTTAGATCACCCGGAGTGCGCCGCTTGTTATTTCGAATCTCTAGGACTCGCGGATCATCAGCAAGGCAAGTAACACTTGATCATACCTTTCTCATACCCAGTTTTTATGCATTAGATCTATTCCCTCAAACACTTGCATGTTTAGGATCTAATTAAATTGTGGGTATTGGGAAGTAGATTGAGGTAGTACCTATTACCTGTTTTACTTATGAAACCTTGGGAGTTACTTCTACGTTTGCTTGTTCATGCCATGCTATGCTAGTAGACGTGGATTGGGTGAGTGAATATCCATGACAGATGTGAGATTGTTAATTAATGGTTTATCTAAGGTGGCAACCTAACACACATCTGGGTGGATTGAGGCACTGGTTTCTATCAGACTTGCTCTGTATTTCTTGGACCGCCACCTGTGCTCTAAGGGATCATAAGATTATTCAAACTGGAAACTTCCGTGTGCAGCCACAAGCCAATTATGGGCTCTGGCATAGCTGAGTAAGTCGTGCGAACTCTTACGGGTAGGCTAGCTGATGTAGGGGATGTAGGTTGGTACGGTCTACCCACATGTAAGGTGCTAAGCGCTTCGAAAGACTATGTCTCGGTCATCCGTTTCTCAAACACCATGTAGTCACGAGAACCAAGCGGAGGCGATCGAGTCTTGTGGGGAAAAGTCATAAACCTCTGCAGAGTGTATAAACTAATCATGATTAGCCGTGTCCCGGTTATGGACAATTTGAGTATCCGGTACTTGATTATCATGTGAATCTCAACATGTTACTTCTAAATAAAAGTTATTGGGTTTTGATGAGTACTTTTAATTGGGATTGAGGATCTTGTCAACCATTCTCAATGTTTAACAACCACCATGATAGTTAAATAAAATTATTCCTTTGATGTAGGGAAAAATCAGCTTTATGCAAATGTAATCAGAGAGCCTTACCACCAGCCAAATATGCATGTAGTATAGGCTTATTCTTTCATTGCTCTTTATGTGTTACATTGCCAAGATATTCCATGTCTTGACCGTTTTGGCTGCAACTTTTCACGTTATGCACTTTTCGCATTTAGTAGTAAGGTGTTAGGTCGTGGTTCTATACTCGGTGATGCCGTTGGAGTTGATGGACTCGCTTATCTTCCAAGCTTTCGCTGTTATTATTAGATGGCCTTAAGCCATACTATTGTATTCAGTTCCCTTGTGGACAACGATGTAATAAGTGTGTGATTGCTAATCTGCTATAAATCCTTCAAATCTTGTGTGGTGTCAAGACATTCGATCCAGGATGACATCGAGCACGAGCGCTAGATCCATTCGGTGCTGGTCGCTCTGAGAGAATGGTATCGAGCACACCGATGTTGTAGGACACGACCACTTAGTTAAAGCCATAGATCTCTCTCTTCCCATTTTCTAACTCCTCATCTTTTCTACTCTCTTTAGAATGACGGACGCGAAGATCAAGTACACCCAACCGGATGAAGGCACACCTTTTGGATTTCACTTGAAGGAAGTTACTAAGTACCTGAACATTGGATTACCAAGCTTCACCGGGACTTTCAGCGCCACTCTGCCTGAAGAGGAACGCTGGAAGATTCATGCTCACGTTCCAGGAAGGACATACGCCCCAATCACCAAGCCAATAGATAGTGTTTTCAGTGCACCAACTTGGAGTCTGGGAAAGAGCATGGCAGCTCACATCACGATGGGACGCATTGGAGAAGTTTATCAAGAAGATCTCAAGGACACCGTCTACCAGATTTGCGGACGCCGAGACGATAACTGGGACGTCGTCAACACCAAGAAGGATAGGTCCATTGCAGCTTTCATCCAGGAGTTAAATCAGCACATTCGACGCCAGGAGAATCAAATGTGCAATGACATGTTGGAGTTGCAGAAGACGAAGGAAAGGATCATCGAATTGGAAGAAGAACTAAAGACTACACGCAAAGACTACATGGACGAGATCGTAGCTCTGGCAAGACACAACAACGATCTTAAGTACGAGATCGAAGAACTCAAGAAGAAGTTGGCACTCAGGAATGAAGACCAGTATGTCGAACACCCAATCGACTACATCAACATCGACGACACAGATTCGGATCCAAGTGAACCCGACTTTGAAGACGAAGCTGGATCAGACATCATGGAGTCTTCCACCGGTTCAAATTAGTAGAAGTCCCCCATATATTAGTAGTATTCCCTCCATGTAAACATTATAGTACACGCACTTTTGCGATAGTTAGATCGTTATAGCCCTTGTTTGATTGAATGAAGTGATTTTGTGTGCATTTGCTCATGTGCATTTGGGTAGTGATTCCCCTTAGACCTCATTCTATTCTACATTCCTCTTCTCTTCTAAACCCATCAGATGCCTCCGAGACGCGACCCCGGATTTGTTTTTCCGCCAGAGATCACCCAATTGATCCAGCAGCAGAATACCCTGATTCAAACATTGGTGCAGAACAACAACAACAACAACAACAACAACCCACCACCACCACCACCACCTGCGGATCATCTGACTCGTTTCCTTAGACTGAACCCGCCGGTGTATTCGATAGAGCACCGAGCCGATTGTAGCAGATGGTGGCTCCGCAAGATAGGAAGGAGCTGACCACTGCAGGATGCAGATGGTGAAAGAGTGAAGTTTGCAGCACATCAGCTTGAAGGACCCTTGGCGAACATGGTGGGAGAATTTCACGACCACTTACCCGTGAGACACCGTCACATGGGATCAGTTTGACAAGCTTTTCGCACAGCCCATGTTTCAGCAGGAGCCATGGCCATGAAGAAGCGTGAGTTTCGCAACTTACGCCAAGGAGGAAGGACTGTTGGCATCGTGGATGACTTTAGCAAATTAGCACGTTATGCCCCGGATGGCGTTGCTACGGATGCAGCTAAGCGGAGAAGTTTCTAGAAGGACTAAATGATGAGTTCAGCATGCCGTTGATGGTAGCAAGTTTCAACAACTACCAGGAGTTAGTAGACCGAGCTCTCATGATTGAAGGAAAGCAGACAAATTGAGAACTGCAAGCGGAAGTATGGACAAGGGAAGTATAACTCTGGATCCCAAAGAAGCCTCGTTATACCCCTAAATCAGGAATTCAGTTTCAGATACCCATGGAGGAGGTAATTCAGCATAACTATAATGGCACCAAGAATGGGAGCGGAATGGAGGAAGCAACGGACAGAACCGCACCAACCCGTCTACACCATCCAAGGTAGACCTGAGTCACATTACTTGCTTTAAGTGCCGCAAGACTGGGCATTATGCAAATGATTGTCCAGAAGGCCAGAATGGAAATGGCAATGGAAGCTCTGGAAAGAAGCCCAACCCTTTCAACAGGGGACAAGTTAACCACATTGATGTGGAGGAGGTTGAAGATCAGCCCGATCACGAATCGGTAAGTTTTTGGTTAAGTCTTTTCTGCAGTTGTTCTTTTTGACTTTGGTGCATCGCATTCATACATATCAAGGGATTTGTGGATAAGTACAAGTTACCAACCCAAGCCCTTAGGTCACCCATGCTAGTAACCTCACCCGGAGCAGAGTACATGGCTAGTAAATGGTGTGATCGATCGCCACTAAGGATTGGACACTATGTTTTCCCCTCGGACCTAATAGTTCGGAATCCCAAGGATTGGATGTGATATTAGAAATGGATTGGTTATCAAAGTATGGAGGAAACATAGATTGTACCGCAAGGTCAATTTTGCTCACCACACCGAAGGAAGAAGGATTAAGTATGTATCACGGCACGAGCCGAGGAGAGCACAAGTTAATTGTTTATCGAGTGGTGCGGGAAGAAGTACCGATGGTGAAGGATTATCTGATGTATTTCGGAAGAGTTACCGGGAATGCCGCCGGATAGAGACATTGAGTTTTTGATCGAGCTGTTGCCAGGAACAGGCCCGATATCGAAGCGACCGTACAGGATGCCCGCAAAGGATTTGGCAGAAATTAAGAAGCAGATTAAGGAACTATTGGTTAAAGGTTTTATTCGCCCAAGTTCTTCACCTTGGGGATCACCCGTTTTGTTGGTGGAGAAGAAGGATGGATCGTTGAGAATGGTTGTTGATTATCGTGGATTGAATGAAGTAACAATCAAGAACAAGTACCCACTACCGATGATAAATGATCTGTTTGATCGCTTGCAAGGAGCCAAAGTGTTTTCTAAGATCGACTTGCGATCAGGGTACCATCAGTTGAAGATTCGAGAGCAAGATATACCCAAGACAGCATTTACCACGAGATATGGATCTGTATGAGTATACCGTTATGTCATTTGGATGACTAACGCACCAGCCTATTTCATGAACCCGATGAACAAAGTGTTTATGGAGTTTTGGATAAGTTAAATCGTGGTGTTCATCGATGACATATTGATTTTCTCGAAGAATGAAGAAGAACACAAGGAACATTTGAGATTGGTTTTGAGGGCGAGGGAACACCAGTTGTATGCCAAGTTCAGCAAATGTGAGTTTTGGTTAAAGGAAGTTGGATTTCTCGGACATGTTATATCCGGAGAAGGGATAGCAGTTGACCCCACAAAAGTTGAAACCGTAACCAAGTGGGAAGCACCAACGACAGTTGGAGAGATTCGAGTTTCCTTGGACTCGCAGGATACTACCGAAGATTCATTGAGAATTTCTCAAGGATTGCAAAGCCTATGACTGAATTGTTGAAGAAGGAAAACAAATTCATATGGACCGAGGACTGTGAGGCAAGTTTTCAGGAGTTGAAGAAAAGATTGGTTACCTCACCGGTTTGATATTGCGAGATCAAACTAAGGATTATGAGGTGTATTGCACGCTTCACGTCGAGGACTTGGAGCAGTGCTTATGCAGGAAGGAAGAGTTGTTTCAGTATGCTTCACGACAACTTAAGCCCCATGAGTTGAATTATGCCACTCATGATTTGGAGTTAGCAGCCGTTGTGCATGCCTTGAAGACATGGGGACATTTTCTCATTGGAAATCATTGTGAAGTATACACGGATCACAAGAGTTTGAAGTACATTTTCACACGTAAGAATTGAATCTCGATGAGGAGATGGTTAGAGCTAATCAAGGATTACGATATGAGATTGCATTACCACCCGAAAGGCTAATGTCGTAGCAGAGCGCATTGAGCCGTAAGAGCCACGTCAATACCCTAATGATGGGAGGAATACCCAATGAGTTAGCCGAGGACCTTCGAGAGCTATGTTTGGAAATAGTTCCGAGAGGCTATGTAGCAGCATTGGAAATTCAGTCGACATTGATGGACAAAATCAGAGAAGCCCAAAATGCAGATAAGGAAGTTGCCTCTATAAAGGAGAAAATGAGCAAAGGAAAGGCTAAAGGATTTCGAGAGGATGAACACGATACCCTTTGGTTTGAAGACCGTGTTTATGTGCCCAATGACCCAGAGATCAGGAAGTTGATTTTACAAGAAGCCCATGATTCACCCTATTCGATTCACCCAGGAAATACCAAGATGTATTTGGATTTGAAGAATATTTTCTGGTGGACCGGAATGAAGAAGGATATTGCGGAGTATGTAGCAATTTGCGACGTATGTCGAAAGTAAAGGCGAGCATCGAAGCCAGCAGGATTGTTACAACCATTGCCGATACCGAATGGAAGTGGGATAAACTAGGCATGGATTTCATCACAGGTTTGCCAAAGACCCGCTTTCAGATATGACTCGATTTGGGTCATAGTCGACCGTTTGACCAAGGTAGCTCATTTCATTCCGATCAAGACTACCTATAGCAGTGCTAAGTTGGCAAAGATATACATGACCAGAATTGTGTGCTTACGGAGTTCGAGGAGCATTGTATCGCATGAGGAACCCAGTTTACTTGAAATTTTGGAACCGGTTACACGAAACATTGGGAACCAGATTGGAATTCAGCACAGCTTTCCACCCACAGACCGATGGACAAACCGAGAGAGTCAATTAGATTACGGAAGACATCTTTGAGAGCTTGTGCACTAGATTATGGATCTAGTTGGGATGACAATTTGCCGTATGCAGAATTTTCCTACAATAATGATTACCAAACCAGCTTAAAAATGGCACCTTCGAGGCCTTGTATGGAAGAAGGTGTAGGACACCATTGTCATGGGACTAAACGGAGATCGTCGATTATTTGGACCAGATTTGATTAAGGAGTCGAGCAGAAGGTTAAGTTGATTCGAGACAGGCTCAAGGTAGCCCATCGCACGTAAGAGCTACGCCGATTCAAAGCGCCAGCGATTGAGTACGAAGTTGGAGCAGAGTATATCTCGAGTATCCCCGCTCGAGGAATTAAGCGTTTTGGAGTTAAAGGAAGTTAGCACCCCGTTTCGTTGGACCGTATAAGATTTTGCAACGCATGGGAGAAGTTGCGTATAAGTTGGAATTGCCAGAAGGACTGTCAGGAGTTCATGATGTATTCCATGTTTCTCAGTTGAAGAAATGTCACCCCGGGATAGCAGAGGTACCGTTAAGAGACACAGTGCCATTGGAGGCAATTCAGTTGAAGGATGACTTGACATATGAGGAAAAGCCGGTAAAGATTCTCGATTATGCGGCAGAGTTACCCGCAGACAAGGTTATCAAGTTTTGCAAAGTTCGATTGGAGCCACCACACCGAGGATGAAGCCACCAGGAAAGAGAGGAAGTTTTGTAAGGACCACCCTCACCTATTTTCTAGCCAACCCGAATCTCGAGGGCGAGATTCATCTTAAGGGGGTAGGTTTGTAACATCCCAAATTTTCAATTTGGAATGTTATACATTAGGTCATCATGCATATCATATTTTTCTCGCATTTTCCGATCCTAGAAATTTCACGCAACTCAAGGACCCTCGGAGAGAGTTGGAAGTTTCATTATTTTCATATTTGGGATTTTCCAAATTTTGAAATAGGATCATTGGATTATTTAAATTATCTTCATAAAGTTTTTCCTATAAAAATATTTCGAGAGGGAATAATATGACTTTCCCAAACAATTAGGAAAAATGAAGGTATTATAAATAAACCAAATTTGGTTTTGGAAGATTTATTTTGCTTAGGCAAAATGAGCATTTTAAAAAAATTTATGCATGTATGTTGTTTTAAAGTTTATTTTGTTCGACTCATTTTTAGGAGTCGGGAAAATTTGTTTTATTTAAATCGAGATCGTTTGGTATTTTTTTATTCGTTTTGGTTTAATAAAAAAAACAGCGCCCCCTGGACCGAGGCCCGGCTGCCCAAGCCAGCCAGGCCCAGCCAGCGCCCGCCCACCTCCGCCTCCTCCCCTCGCGCGCCCGCCGCCGCCCGAGTCCCGCGCCCGCCGACGCCATCCCGCGCCCCGAGTCCCAGCCGGACCCGGCGCCTTGACCCCCTCCCAAGCCACCGCCCCCCTCGCCTTTATAACCCCCCCCCCCTCTCTCTCTCCCAACCCACCTCGCGGAGCCGACCGCCGCCCGCGCCTGACGCCGACCCCGCCGCCTTGATGGGCGCCGCCGACGCCGCCGCCGCCGTGGACCCCGCCGCCCGACGCGAACCCGCCGAGCCCGCGGACCCGCCGGACCTCGCCGGCGATCGCGGAGGTAGCCACGCCGCCCGCGCCGATTCGGTTTTTCCTCGAACCGTCCGGTTTATTTAAAAAAATGTTTGGTTTTTTTAAAACCTAGATTAGTTTTATATTTTTTGGTTTTCTTATTTAACGAACGTTCACCGAACCGTTCGTTTCAATGAACGCGTTCGTTAGATTCGTTACATTAATGAACGTTAAGCTTTTTAACTCGTTCGTCGTTTTCTTTTTAATCGGATTTAATCCGTTATTTTCGATTTGATTTGAGATCTGATTTTCAAAACTGTTTTATTTCTCGCTCGTTTATCGGAATCGGGTGATTCAAGCGCTGGAGTTTAAGAACGAAACCGCCGTTCGATTACTCTACTTTCACAGAGTTTTGCTACTGTGAAATTTTGACCTAATTTCAGTTCGTTAAACCGAGACGTTCTCTCTCGAGTTCGACTTTCGGAGTTTGTTTTGATTCGATTCTTTTGTAACCAGGGTTCTTAAGTTAAACTTTCTGGTTAGATCTTTTATTCGAGATTTCCTGTGCATTAGATGAGTACTTATTGTATGCTTGTTGTTTGTCTGCGTTAGATCACCCGAGTGCGCCGCTTGTTATTTGAATCTCTAGGACTCATGGATCATCGCAAGGCAAGTAACACTTGATCATACCTTTCTCATACCCAGTTTTTATGCATTAGATCTATTCCTCAAACACTTGCATGTTTAGGATCTAATTAAATTGTGGGTATTGGGAAGTAGATTGAGTAGTACCTATTACTGTTTTACTTATGAAACCTTGGGAGTTACTTCTCGTTTGCTTGTTCATGCCATGCTATGCTAGTAGGCGTGGATTGGGTGAGTGAATATCCATGACAGATGTGAGATTGTTAATTAATGGTTTATCTAAGGTGGCAACCTAACACACATCTGGGTGGATTGAGGCACTGGTTTCTATCGAGACTTGCTGTATTTCTTTGGACCGCCACCTGGGCTCTAAGGGATCATAAGATTATTCAAACTGAAACTTCCGTGTGCAGCCACAAGCCAATTATGGGCTCTGGCATAGCTGAGTAAGTCGTCACGAACTCTTACGGGTAGGCTAGCTGATGTAGGGGATGTAGGTTGGTACGGTCTACCCACATGTAAGGTGCTAGCGCTTCGAAGACTATGTCTCGGTCATCCGTTTCTCAAACACCATGTAGTCACGAGAACCAAGCGGAGGCGATCGAGTCTTGTGGGGAAAAGTCATAAACCTCTGCAGAGTGTATAAACTAATCATGATTAGCCGTGTCCCGGTTATGGACAATTTGAGTATCCGGTACTTGATTATCATGTGAATCTCAACATGTTACTTCTAAATAAAAGTTATTGGGTTTTGATGAGTACTCTTTAATTGGGATTGAGGATCTTGTCAACCATTCTCAATGTTTAACAACCACCATGATAGTTAAATAAAATTATTCCTTTGATGTAGGGAAAATCAGCTTTATGCAAATGTAACAGTAGAGCCTTACCACCAGCCAAATATGCATGTAGTATAGGCTTATTCTTTCATTGCTCTTTATGTGTTACATTGCCAGATATTCCATGTCTTGACCCGTTTTGGCTGCAACTTTTCACGTTGCGAGACTTTTCGCAGAACGACAGTAAGGTGTTAGGTCGTGGTTCTATACTCGATGATGCCGTTGGAGTTGATGGACTCGCTTATCTTCCAAGCTTTCGCTGTTATTATTAGATGGCCTTAAGCCATACTATTGTATTCAGTTCCTTGTGGACAACGATGTAATAAGTGTGTGATTGCTACTCTGCTATAAATCCTTCAAGTCTTGTGTGGTGTCGGCATTATCGATCCAGGATGACACGAGCACGCAGCGCTAGATCCATTCGGTGCAGTCGCTACAACCAGTTCAGTAGTAAGGTGGACAGGATAACAGCATGAAACAAACATATATCTATGTAGTATGGTCACTGTATGGTCTATATCATTCTAGTTTATGTTGCAAATCAAGATAGACACAGTTCAAATCATATCTATTTAAGACAAAGCAGCATAGACAGAATATAAGTGTGGGAAACTACACAGCAATAACAACACTTGTAATGTGCATGGCATGAGAACATAACTGTTTATTCAATTGAAACTAAAATCAACATAGGGCAAGTTACAACAGCAAACAGCCAAACATGTTGAAGAAACAGGTTTAAAACATACCTGTTGCGCCATTGGAGTTTCAATTGCATCCTTCAAATTTGAAATTGGTTGGTATCAGTAAATACAGTGATGCAAGAGCATAGTAGTATGAACCATAGCTACGGAACTTGACCTGAGAACAATTCTTCTTCTGCTTTAAGCGTTGACTTCGGGTTCGGAGTGGTGGTCCTCGTGATTTGGGCAATGCAGTTGCCTTACTAACTGCTCGTGTTTGGGTGCTCTGTGGTGGAGGCGGTCTTTGTGTCAACGGGAACTGGGTGTCTATCTGCTGGGGTTGGGGTTAGAAGGGGTGTAGCTGGTTCTCTGTCCAACTAGGTAGGGGTACAATCTGCATGAGTGTGGGTTATGTGTGGTGGGGCTGATTCTTGGGCAAGTACAACCGTGGTTCTATCTGCATCGACAGGTAGCACGATCTTTTCTGAAGACCGTGTTTTTACTCCCATAGATACTGCCATCACTCCCTCCAATTGAAATGGCTGATAAACAAGAAAAGTAATTGAATGTACAGACATTGTAAGATAGACAGGTGCAATGGATAGTAGGGAAGAAAACAGGGCATGAAATAATTCACATTTATGTTGTCTAAGCAAACAGAATAGCAGGACATAATTTCACATATATGATGGCTAATTAAACAGGATAGCATGACACAATTTCACATGTATGATGGCTAACTAAACATGATAGAATGACATACTTCAAAATATGATGACTATGTAAACAGGATGACATGATATAACTATACGATGTGTCTATTAAAGTGGTTGGCATGCCATAAATCACAAACATGCCGTCGATGGAAACATGATGGCATGATATAATTCACGGATAGAATGACATAATTTAAAATATGATGACTATGTAAACAGATGAGATGATATAACTATATTATGTCATTAGAAAATGGGTTGGCATGCCATAATTCAGATACATGTTGTCTATGTAAACATCATGGCATGACATAATTCAAATATATGATTTATATACTAAGGAAGTGAGCAGAGGGCAATTGCATATATGATGTGTCAACTAAGGAGATGGCATTCAATATTGTGTATATGATGTAAAAACTAAGCATTGCAATACATCATATGCATTATATGAGTAATATAACCCTGCCAAGTTTGAGCATACACCTCAGGGGGATAATAGGACTGGAGATCTGCCTCTGAATCCTCCTCTGAAGAGCTATCTGTAACCAGCAAGATATCTGCTTCAGTGGGTAGCATTGTCTGCTCTGAAGACCTTGTTTTCACTCCAGATTTCTCCATCACCAATTCAAATGGCTGATGCACAGGAAGAGCAGTTGAATATACAAACATTGTCGACAAAAGCAATGAGAAATACAAAAAAGGACGACATGATATAATTCACATATATGACGCTTGCCTAAACAACATGGCATTGCATAATTCACATACATAATGCCTTGCAACAAGATAACATTGCATAATTCACATATATAATGTCTTGCAACAAGATGGCATTTCATAATTCACATATATGGTAATTAGACTCTAAACATGTGGCATTCACACAAAGCATGTCTAAAATAAGCAAATGACATAGCAATGCAAGATACCATACGCACGATATGAGTAACATAACCCTGCCAAGTTAGGGCATGCACCTCAGGGGGGAAATATGACTGGTCATCTGTCTCTGAATCCTCCTCTGAGGGACTATCGGAAACCAACAAGACATGCGCTTCGTCGAGATAGCATTATGCGCTCTCAAGACCTTGTTTCCACTCCAGATTTTTCCATGACCGTGCGAATGGCTGATGCACAAGAAGAGTAATTGAATGTACTAAAATTGTTGACAAATTTAACACATAATAAAAAATGATGGCATGATATAATTCACATATAAGATGGTGGCTAACCAGGTGGCATTGAAAAATTCATATATATGATGCTGGCTAGACAAGATGGCATTGCATGATTCACATATACGATAAAGAAACTAAACAGATGGCATTGACACAAAGCATGTCTAAACTAAGCGGATGACATCTTTAATGTATGATGAAGCAATGCAAGGCACCATATGCATGATATTACCAACATCAAGCATGCAAAGTTAGGCGAAGACCTCATGGGGTAAATAGGAGTGGTCTTCTCATACGAATCCCCTCGAACAGTTATCTTCCTCTTGATTATGATCCGAAATGGGTGGAGGGGCTGCCTTTGCGCCCACCATGGAATGACGTCTGCATGAAATTTTATTGCCACGCAAGGCTCGTCTCTTTTGCTCTACATGATCAGTTCCATTGTGTACAATAACTGGCATGCATAGGAATAAAACATAGTGAGATTATGTAAGGAGTGAATGCACAAATCCAGAGTGATGGTAGCAAACTGTGGATAGACCCGAAACCAATGATAGCAGGCATATAATAGCTTTAGTTAAAAATACAGATAATGGCTCCTTTAATGTTTGTTTGCACCCAACATGAAACTCATAGTAGACACCGGAAATTAACCAGATAGTAGACAGATAGTACTGATTGCTGCCCCAATATGTACCCCACAACCATTTAAAAACTCAAGTTTCAGCATTAGTTTGGACCTGACTCGGAGTCTAATAGGTGAACACGACGATAATGTAGCATGTCATCATATTAAGCGACACATAACGTAAGCAGACACGGAAGAGTGCGACCTCTCTTGCGGACCCGTGTAGTCCTCAAGGTGATCTGCTCAGTTGATGATGGTAATGCAGTTGTCGTGGCTGCCGGCAGCGGGGAAGAAGATCTGAGGCGGCGAAAGACAATCTGGAGAGCGGATCCCTACTGTGGTGAACCCTTCCATCGTTGGAGCAGCTGAGCTGGGGTGGAACACATCACCGCAGGAGCAGGACAAACCACACAAGGTTTTCTTTGACACATATCTGTAACAGAAGTAATTGAGTAAGGGCTTGTTTGAATTTGAGGATTCTGACAATGCAGGGATAGGAAATAGACAGGAATAGGATAGAAATGCACGTGCAAAACAGAGAATTTAAAAACACAGGATTTCTGCCAATCTGGGTGTTTGATTCACAACAATTGGAAGATCACAGGATGCAAAAAAGCATGGTGAGATTAAGTAAAACCACAAGAAAATGTATGATTGTAATGCTATTATGCTACTATCTCTTATTCTTGTGCTTGATGAATAGGAATATGAAAAGGAGGAGAAGTGGAAATTAGAATTCCTACAGTTTCTTTCAAGGAGACACTAAAGGAACAAATCCTACAGTTTTCCTTTGCTCCATTCCTTTGCACCAAATTCATGAAAAGTAGTACCATAGGAAACTTTCCAATTCCTATGTTTTTCATTCACTTTTCCTTTCAAGCATTGGCGATTCTAGTAGGCAGGCTTGAGCAAGGAAAATCCTACACTAAAAAATGTTTTGTGCTACTTCTATTACTTTGGACCCGAGCCTTTGCCATACTAGCTCAACTCCCGGGCCCATCGACAAATGCACAGCTCAAGCGCGCAGAGATAAATAATGATGGCGTTCAAGAGAGTCCATCACGGATAGCTAAGTTGCCTGGTACCTCATTGCTTGTCATATAGTAGGATAAAATAATCGCATTTCCCGTTACTACGAGTGCTCGGTGGACAATATATATATAACATGTAGAGTAAAAAAGAGATGCAACAAGTGTACAACCTCTTTGGCGAAGCCATGTCGATCTCAGCGTGATTGGGTTGGCCGGTGAGGATGCTCTGGCTGACTTTGCTGTCGGAGGAGGGGAAGAAGATCTTAGGCGTCTGGAGATGGAGCCGAGGTCTTGCTCGCTGTGATGGAGGGTTTAAATCGTTGGAGCAGCTCCGTGAGTTGTACGACGCCGAGGCTGAAGCAGGACAAGAGAGACAACGAACAACATTAACCTGAGTGGAATTCTAACAGCATCTCCAATACATGACGTAAAATACATCAGCCGCTCATCTCTGAACTTAACTGTCGAAACTGAACTTAACTGTCGAAACTGAACTTAACTGTCGAAACTGAACCTAACTGTCGAAACTGAACGCACTAGCAAGGTGAGGCTACACGTCGGTCGACTGACTTTTTCATCTCTGGTCAATCGATTTTGCAGCTGTTGGATACGAAATCAAGGGCTTGCGGTTCATCTTCAACCTCCACCCCCTGAGCCGCCAGCCACCACCGGCCAAACAGCAGCCCCGCCGCCATGCCATGGCGGGCGGGCGCCGCCCGCTTCGCCAAAACACTCCCCACAGCCAGTCCGCCACCGCCCGGCCATCCCTCTAGCCCCCCGTGCGAGCTTTTCTCCGGCGATCCCCACGCCACCGCCCGCCAACTCCCGCCACATGGCGACCACCGACCCCATCCACGAACCCTAAGATAGATAGTGGGGTACCTCTCTGTGACCCCCCTCCCCCACGGCTGGTTCTTCCTTCACCCGCGAGCCCACCCCTTGTAAATCGGTCGACCCAAAGGTCGATTCAGTCGGATCAAGTGTAGCCAAATTGGAGCAGCATCGCAAGCGCGAGCAAGAGCAATAGCAAGAGCAGACCAGGCGGGGACCAAGAGCAAGAGCGAGCAGCAAGGCGAGGAGAGCTAAAGCAGCAGCATCTCCTCTCGATGTGGATGTCGCCGCCGAGGAGCGGCGCCGTGGAGGAAGTGGCGGCGGCGCCGCCGTGGATGGAGCAGCGCCGTGTCGGTTTCGGGACGAGCGCCGGCAACAACGTGAGATCGAATCAAGAAGAAAATGCGGTGATTAGTGTACAACCTCTTTGGTGGTGCCGATTAGGCCGCGGCTTCATCCGAGAAGCGGTGATGATGATGCTCTTCCGGTGGTGCGGTGAAGGCGGTGGTGTGGGAATGGAGGTGGCACGAAAGGCGAGGGAACATCGGGCAGCTCCTTGGAGGTGGAGGGCGGGTGGCTGAACCTGCGGGACGATGAGATCGACGACGGATCCTCATCGATGCGGTTGGTGAGGACATCGAGGTGTTCTTGTGGACGGCGTCGTCGGGGAAGAGGCTCCGCTGGGTGGCGGACGGAGCAGGGTGTGGGGTTTAAATCGCGGGTTTTGCGGCCTCGGTGTATGAATGGGTGGGCGGATGGGATGGCGGTGGGGAACCATGGCTTAGAGACGCGCTTGTCCAAAATGTGGGGTAAGTTACGAAAGTACCCCCACCGATTTGAGGCAATTCTTTCGGTTCAGGGGTACCACGGGCATTTCGTGTGTCGGGATTTCACAGGAGGTGGGAGTTTTCGCGAGCGTTGTAGTTTGAATAGCAAGGCGCGGGTTGAGATGGAGGAGTTGTTGAGCAACTGTGAGACAAAGATATATCTTAAATATTTCGGGCTAACAAAGGCGCGGGTTGAAGAGGAGGGAGTTTCGCAGCACGATAGACAAAAGACGCTAGCTTCAATTTTTGGCATAACAAGGCGCGGCTTGAAATTTCGGAAGAACATGCTTAACGTGTACCAAAAAAAAGACAATTTGCACCTCAACACGCACAACACACACAACACACACACAAACATCATTTAGACTAGAGTAAGGTACACATGCATTGCATGCATGAGATTTGGCAACCAAATTATGAATAAATACCACATTATAGCATGCAAGCTTTGAGTCATATATGCATGATGTAGATGTTCGTTTAATTCTTATAGTTCATTTCATTCAAAATCATCTAGTTTTTATAAGAAAGCTAATATATTTTAAGATTCATGGAATTTTGCATTGTAAGACATAAAGTGAAAAACAAATAATGGAAAATCATGTAGAAAAACATTTGGGCAATTCTGATACGGAAGATTCTAGAACAAATAAGAAGTGCTTGTGTTTTGATGTTTGTGCATTATGCTTAAGTTCAACCATGGAGTCTTCTAGATTATACATGTGGCGAAATCTGGTGGAATCTAAATGATATCCAACAACCAATAGTGCTCAAATTTTTCATCTTTGGACCATCGGATTCGCCTCATCCAACGACCATCTTTCAATGTTAAAGTTACCCGCACACAATAAAAATATATATAATATATATAGGGGTATAGATATAGATATGTGATGCGAAAGCCGCCCATCATCTCCAATTAGAATAGTGTGTCCATGCACGGATGCGATGTGGGTAAATGATGTTTGCCATCGGTATCTCAAATTCAAATCGGTCTGACCTTGTTCAATGTGTATACATTACAACATGCTCGTTTCCAAACCACACCGCGCAGATCTCCGTTATATTCATGCATGCATGGGTTTCAAACATCAGGATCTCTTATTCAAATATTTGAATTCAACTTTACATTGATTATGACCTCACCTATTCTTTTACACCCACACAGTAGTCTTCTCTTTATAATTGTACCAATAACTTTCTCTCGTGCATGCATGCACACACACTACCAGCCGGCATTATCCATCGCATGCATGCAATCTTTTTCTTCAGGTCGGTCTCCCATGAAGGCACACACCCACACACATCCCCCTCTCCATCATATCTGGCATTCTTTATCTCTCACGCATGCATGCGCAACGATCGATGTTCCTCTATGTATGTGTGTGTATAGCTAGGTCTTTCATAGTTTTCCACACAAACCGATCAATCGATATATCCAGTGAGGTCTCACCCTCTTTCCCACGTCCACATCGATCAATCTATACCTCTCTATATAGGATTAACATATATAGCTAATACACCCACATTAATTATATATCCAACGTCCCCCTCTCATCATCCATGCCTTCCGCTTCATCTCTCAGACGCATGCACAATGGCAAAGATAGGGGGTAGTTAGGGCCCTGCCCCCCCTAACATCATTATATATCGAGGCTAATATGAATGTGAGCATTAGACAATTGCTGCTAAAAAAGGTTTAATTTCATGAATTGACCCTCCTCGTAAAGGATTAGCAATGCTTGGCCCCCTAGCTCATTTATTTTTCATGGCTCCGCCACGGCATGCAACAGCGCACGTGTTCGCCCCCTCTCTCTAAATATCGATCTCACACTTGTGCATTCCTTCATAGTCGCCCTCCACTCGGCCCCTCGCACCATCTTCTAGCCCCCCACCGGATTTTGCCACATGTACAATCTAGCAGACTCCATGGTTGAACTTAAGCATAATGCATAAACCTCAAAACAACAGTGGTTCTCTTTTGTTCTAGAATCTTCCGTATCATAACTACCCAAACTTTTTTCTAGTTGAATTGCCATTATTTGTTTTTACTTTATGCTTTACAACACACAATTCCATGAATCATAAAATAGTTTAAGGGCTTCTTTGATTCAAAGGATTCTCAAAGGAATTTTGGAGGATTCTAATCATTAGGAATTTTTCCTATCTTGGTTGTTTGATTCGTAGGATTGTAAACCATAGGAATTTTTCCATATGATTCATTTGCACTAGATTTCATAGGAAACATCCTATCCACTCAAACCTCTTTGAAAGAATTCTGCGTTTTTTCTATGCACAATCAAACACTCGTACAATCCTGTAGGATTCAAGATGACATTCCACTATAATCCCATGTTTTTCCTATTCACGCGTTCTTAGCTTTTTATAAAAACTAATTGATTTTGAATGAGATGAACTATAAGAATTAAACGAAGGGCTACATCACGCATATATGACTCGAGCTTACATGCTATAGTGTGGTATTTATTCATAATTTGGTTGCAAAATCTGATCGTGCAATGCACGTGTACCTTACTAGTACTTCGAGTATGTGCAAAACACGTAAATTAGAATACCAATGGCACGCTACACAGTGTCTCTCTTACAGTTCATGAAGCCACGTGGCACATGTGGAGGCGTTGTCGCGACCTCCTTGCGTGGATTGATCACAGTGACGTGCTGCTGGTTCCAGAAGAATGTACTCGTCCTCCCTAAGCCATACTGGCGGTACATGCACGAAGCGAAGATGTGCACGCACGCCACGCACACACTCATTCCCTCGCACGCACACGCGGGTACACGGGCGGACACAATTTTGTACCAAGATCCACCCCATGTGATAATTTGATGCGTGTAAAGTCGTTCACTTCATTGATGGTCAATTAATACAGCGCATGCAAATTGAGTGGATGTGAGGGCGGAAGAAAGACATTATTACTCCACTGCGCGCATGCGAGTAGTTAAATCATGGGTTGCTAGTAGTACTTCCATTGGTCTTCTTCGTATTTTGTGCCAATTTTTGACAGTAACATAATATTTACGCATTTGAGCAGTGTAGTACTTGAAATTTATGTTCCACTAAACTCATCGGGAGCCGTTTCGGGCCTCGAAACCACAACCATCAATTAATCTTTACCTTGTTCCTATCACATTCGAAAGCCTGCTCACACCTACTAGTACGTACCAAACCTGAACGTGTTCCCACTATGCAGGTATTAGTACTACTAGTGCTAGTACTTAGGTTATAAAAAGGGGAACTACCTAACCGAAAATTACTCTACCTTTCCTCCTCATAAGTTCTTCTTCTTCGTCCGTCGTTGCCATGGCCGGTGAGCAGAGCTCTAGGTCGAGAACTACTCATAACAAGGGAGAGGCAACCAAGGCTGCGGAAAAAAATAAGAGGGCTCGCCGCCACGCAGAGACCTCGAAGGATCTCTCACGGGCAGGCGATGGCTCCCAGGAGCGCCCTAGCCGCGGAGCCGAACATGCCGAGCCGGCGGAGCTGGAGTCGTTATCCCTCGACGGCATGCCCGATCAGCTCAATAAGCACCTCAATAAGCAGAAGGAGTTCATCCAAGGCTTGACGGAGTTGCTAAAGGAGAGCCTCGACGACATGCCCGCTGAGCTCAATCAGCAGGGGGAGTTGACCGCCGGCTTGGTGATGCTGCTGAAGAAGAGTATTGCCTCGGAGAAGAAGGCGACCGGCGAAATCCTGCGACTTCAGGAGGACAAGGCGAAGATCTGCCACGAGATCGACCTGTTGAAGGAGAAGAACGCCGGCTAGAAGAAACTGCATGAGAATAGTAGTTCCTCGATGAAGATGCTGCATGCCCTCGTCATTGAACAGAAGGAGGAGTTGGCGAAGCTCCGCATCGAGCACCCGTCTGCTGTCAAGGTACGTAATGCGGCCGTGGAACAGATGATGAAGGCTCGCGTCGAGAAATCCCGCGTCATGGAAAGAATGAAGAAGATGGCGGAGGAGACGCGCAAGGAGATGGAGGTCATGGAGGCGATGAAGAAGCAGTTACGACTCCGCAGCGAATTAGATCATTTGGGGTGATAATCTTCCTTCTTCTTTGGTTGCTGTGTTTCATCTTTTGCTTCGGGTGTTTCGCTGCACGTGTCACGTTCTCTGCGAGGCATGAATAGAACAATGGTTTTTGTTTTTTGAGGGAATGAATAGAACAATGCTAATAATGAGATGGCTAGCAAATTAGATCATTTTTATCGCCATATGGCACTGGGCTACCATGTTTCGTGCTCCTCCGTCGCAGTACTACTCCAGTGAAAAACTTGAGTATACCGCACGGTTCTTTGCTCCTCCTCAATCAGGTCGTTGGCGCATTTATACGAGCAGTCAAATCACAAGGCCCTGCCTTCTAGCAGTAATGAGCCGTGAAATCACAAAGGCCCTCACCTCTCGTGAAACCGACCAAGCTAGACTGCCCCGCCCTCTAGCCTTTTAAAAAATGTATACTTTTTTACAACAGTAGTATCGATGGATTGCGCCATGGTGCAAAACTTGAAATTAAAAAAAAAGGTGGTACTACCTCCGTCCGGGTTTATTGGTCCCCATTATATTTCGTGCCAAATTTTGACCATAGATTAAACTAACAAAATGTCTACGCATGTCACCAAACATTATATTTTTGAAAACTATGTTCAAGTATGAATCCAATGAGATAATTTTTCTTGACATGCATTAACATTTTGTTAGTTAAATCTTTAGTCAAAATTTGACACAAACTACAAAGGGGACCTATAAACCAGGACGGAGGTAGTATATATAGAGAGCGCTAAATCGCCAAATTATGCATATAGTACTATTAAAAAGGCTAGTCACAATAATGGTGTCCAGCACAACCCACCCCTCAAATAAAACTAAGCACCCTGGAATTCTTTGACAAAACTAAGCACCCTGAAATTCTTTGACAACTAAACTGCTGGCTATATGATGTTGGCCATATATATTGTACGTATATAATGTGAAGAAATGAGTGGTAGTACTATACCAACTAAAAGATTAAATGTAAGAAATACTAGTATGTACATACTGAAGAGTTAAAGCAACAAGAAGAAACATAACATAGTTCTGCTGGGGGCTCAACACAACACACCCCTCAAATTAAACTAAGCACACCTGAAATTAAACTATGCAACTAATCCGGTAGACACTTCATTAGAAGTTTAGAACCGCCATGAGCAACGACACTGCCACCTTACTCGGAGTCCTCATCCACGTCCTCGACTTAGTCCTTGTCTCTCTTCCTCTTGGCCGATACTTCTTTGCTTGAACCGCCAACTTGGCTGTTGCTCTTCATCCAACCCTTGTAGATATTGAAACAAAGGTAGCCATCCATTGCAGCATACTGGATGTGGTCTATATCTAGTACATTCCGCTGCCATGCATGACAATGAAACGTGTATGGAGGTTTCTCCAGTTTACCGTACGAAGGATGAACCATGGCTCCTGCCAGGGTCAGCATTGAAGGCTGACGAGAGGACACCAGCCGATGCTTTTGGAGGTCGAATGTGTTGCCTACAACGAGGCCTATCCGACACAGGACTTGTTTGTCGTTACTAAAGTCTAAAGTAACGAATTTGACTAGGTTGCTCTCGAGGAAGTCCTTAAAATCCTGGCACTGAACGTCAGCATGGCATATGTGGTAGACCAAGCATAAGTCATGCACGCAAACCTGGATCACGGCGGGCTTCTTCCTCTCTTCGTCCTTTAGATCCTTCTCTCGCCCCACGATCGTGGTGTACTCAACATCTAGCCCAGCGACCCACTCATCATCGAGTCTTGAACATGCGTCTGAAGCGAAAGGCATCCTTTCACCGTCATGAAGTACGGGTGTAGATGACGTCGAACTCATCGCCGGTGATGGTTCTAACCTTGTACTCACCGCCGATCGGGGAGATTTGGGACGCCATGGATTTGGGAGGAGGTTAGGATTAGTGGAACTGCCGTAATGTGAATGGGACGGACGACTAGGAGCGAACCGCCGTAGTATTAAAGGACGTGCGGGGACGAGTAGGAGCGAACTGCCAGCGGCGTCGAACGGCAAGGTAGTGGCTTTCCATTCTCCCATGATACGGGCTTCCGAGAGCCCTTGGATCTGAGATCAAGCGGTTGCATGGCGTGATTCTAGACCTATGGGTGAATATCCTATCACGGAGGGTTATTCGCAAATTTTCAGCAACTTAGCATGCGACCGTTTGATCTCAGATCCAAGGGCTGCCAGCAGCCCGTATCATGGCCGCGCCTACCACGACCGTCGCGTCGCTCGCTCGGTCGCGCCCTTGGAGATTTAACACGGTGCGTTAGGCTATCTGATGTTGGCATGTCATACATAGTCATCACTTAGTCACTCATACTACAACAAGGTTGGCTATAAGGTTGGCTATAAGTGTATTTTTTTACTCATCTCTATCTCTTTCTTCGTACTCCCTCCATCCCATAATATAAGAACGTTTTGACACTAGTGTAGTGTCAAAAACGTTCTTATATAATGGGACACAGGGAGTACTAGTATTTATTGCATTTGCCAAGGAGTGACCTCTTCCAATGAAATGGTGTTGCTAAGTTTGCTTCATTTAATTAGCTATAGACTCAAAATTGTCTTTTCACCTAGGTACACGCGCTTAGCACCGTTTCTTCCTTGGGTCACCAAACTAGTCTCGCTCTTCTTGATTAACTTGCCACATCAGACTTTATGCCTATGTGGCAAGATTAAGCACCTGTAGGAGCAAGTAAGTACAATAGTGCGCTTTACATGGCATTTTTGCATATGTGGAGGAAAGAGAGGCAAGGAAAAAGTGGAGAAGTGGGCTCTCATGCAAGAGCCAGCCTATACTACATGGTGGAGCATTGGGAGAGGCACCTGTATGGAGGTGGTCAGGAATCGGGAGACTCACGCCGGTCGTAGCGCCGTAGTTAAAATGATAATGGCAAGTCAAATCACGGGGCCCCACCTGTCCAGCATAACTTCATTGTCAAATCACACAGCCCCACGTTTGCAGCAGCCTACTCCCTCGTTTTCTCGCGTCTCTGTCGACCCGACTAGGCGGAACTGTCCCGCCGCCTACCGGGCAGGAAAAGCCCCGCCCTCGACTTTTAAATAGTATACAATATACTAATTTTGTATCCATGGATTGTGCCCGCCCCATGGAGCAAAGCGTCTAGAAAACGGTGGTACACATGTACGGAGTATACAGCACGCCCGTCGCGTTCGCGTCGCACCCCATACGGTCGGTCGGTCTGCCACGCTGCTCTCCGAATGGAACGCGCGTCATATTGCGTTCGCACACACATGTGGGACGGTAATTGAGAACCAACCATAGGCAAACTCCCCGGCCCCGCAAGTCGGGTGACTTAATAGAAGAGGGAGACGAGCGATAGTACTAGAGAAGTGTTGTACTACGTTGGTGCCTGGACGATCCCTGCAAGACCCGGAAGATCAGTTCATCCATGCATGTGACCAGACTCCAGTAGACACGCGTGGATTGGCTATCGTCTACATATCGTGCAGGCTGTGTTGTACATGGCTGTAGTTGTGGTGAGAAATCTAAAAAAAGGTTTCTTGTCATCTCGCAAAATTAGGTGTCATGTGCTTCGGATCACTGCGAGGGTTAAACAACGACAACTGAGTTGGGCTAGTAATTGGGGGCACATGCACGGACAGTGACTACTCAGCTGCCATCTAGGTCAAGCCGGCTATGTTAATTAGGACATCTATCGACGGACCCCTTTTCTACGAGTTTATATTTAATTTGAGCTTTGTTCCTCGTCTAGTTTGTCCGTCGGAATTCATGTTGTCTCCTTTGGGCAGTGAGGTTATGATTTCTTGTCATGTGGCATTTTTTCGTGTTATATGTTATAATCCGGCACTTCAGATCAAAATGATGACAACTGCGCCTTCGGGCCACGTGCATGAAGACTTCTCGACAGTCATTGACGAGGTCAAGCCGGCTCCGGTAGACAAAAGAAAACTAAGTACTACTCCACTATATAGGCAGGAGCCTCCGCGCTTGCTTGTTAGTGTTGCTCTCTTCACACTGTCTCGGCCTCTCCAGATCTAAACACGACAGCGGTGGCCACACTCTCTCTCTCTCTCTCTCTCTCTCTGCTCACCACTGGTCACAGATCCAGCCGGATCCTCTCCGCCGGGGAAGGTGAGAAGGTGCAACGTTCACGTGGTCGTCCTCGGCGATGGCTCTTACCCACTGCTGGGCGCGTCCCGATCAGCCTGCCTTGCCATTCTCTCCCAAGCACCGCTGGCGAGGGAGGGCCTCCGACCCCTTCTTCCTTGCTGCCATAGTGTGGGCAGATCCGGCCTCCCGCCACCCACCTAGCGACATCCCGGCGACCATCAGGTATAACTTCCTTCGAAACCGGCCTTGCTCTACTTCCCAAGCTCCTGACGTCGCTGCATTTGTAACTTTTACTATTTCTCAGGCCCCCTCGTAGATATGATCGATCGGTTGTTCGAAAACCACCTAAACTTTTTTACGTTTAAGAGGTAAAACTAGTTCATGCACTCGAATCTAGTACTACTTGGTTCAAACAAGGAAGAAAGTGGGTGGGGTGGGGAGGATTTGTTACTGAATCTAGGACTTGGTCGAAAGAGGAAATAATGGGGGCGAAAAGTAGCAGAGACTGGCTATCCAACTGGTCTCTAGGTCTAATAGGGAAATAAAGGGAAACACAGTACAAACTCAATATAAACCCGATCTATTAGTTGAAAAAGGAAAGAAAGTGGGGACTGGGGGACAAGTCAACAGAGTAAGTCCAGCACTAGATTTGCTAGCCTCACACAGTATAAGGTGGCTATACCGAACAAAAATGGGACCAACCCATATATCATGTTCTGATGTTTGTTTCCCCGAGCCACTCTTATGTAATGCCACTGGTAAAATGTAGCAGTCGCACTGTTAAAAGTAAGGACACGTTAAACCAATGTTGTTTTCTGATGGAAATGGAACGTGGGCTGGAGCCCTTTTCTTAAAATTTTTTTTGAAGAAGATGCTAGCTCACGGGACATTGCTTCATTTTAGGTGAACTGCACCAAAAGGTCCCATGAATTGAATCATCCATGTTGGTGACTGAAAGAGCCAGACTTGACATCCCGCCTAAGCACCCGGCCTCCATCCTTGCGGCCACGGTACACCTCGCTTGCCACCTGCTCAACCCTAGTGTCCTTGATAAAATGAAGTAATAATACAATTAAAATAGAGCGAGTGTCATCTCTATCATTTCATTTCCAATGTAGATAAAGAAAGTGCTTCTCTTTGTTAAAGTATGTTTCATCAACTAGTCCCATTGTTAATGTTTAAGCGTTTACGCAAACTGGGGTGCTTAATTTTAGTAGATATGTACAAAATAGAGATTTGAATGTCTCAAGGCGCCTCCTTGTACTATCGCTGTACACCGATGTTCATCCTTTGGCGGAAGGTGTATCTGGGAGACTTGGGGCGATGTCCGAAGATGTGGCGTCGCAGGGCCCATCTCGCCCTCGCAGCATGACATACTATGATACTATCGCAATATTTTCTTCTATTTATTTTGTGTGTTTCATCAACTAGTGCCACTATAATGTAATCACGCTTTTTCATTATCTATGCACACAGGGTTATTCAGCTGCATTTTGGTGGAACTGCACAAATGTACGTATGGAACCGGCATATATGCAGAGTGCGAGGTGTGCCAAGTAAAAATTACCGACACCAACCATGCTGCATGCACGCATTGGCATCCACCACCACCAGTGGGATGTGTGGCGCTCTCTGTGGACGGATCTTTCTTGGCAGCAAATTCTCTAACCAAATACTAGTAGCTTATATTGGCAGTTTTCTAGGGAGTACTCTGTTCTGAAAGAAGCACCAATCTATTTTTCTTTATTTGTACATTGTGTCACAACTTTGACCCAAAGGTCCAGAGCTATTTTCGGGTGATTGGCGTAGTACTCGGAGACTGATTGTAAGCATGATTTTCATTAGTTGTCACACTGATTGTAAGCATGAGCAGGTGGAAGATAAGGTTAGTGCGAAGCTTACCTTAAACCCTATCGCCACCGTTGAAACGAGGCGAGCATCGAGGGAACCGTGGAGAACGGCGGGGAAGCGACGTCGCGCCATCCGGCCTCCTCTTGTGGTGGGAGAACGAATACTCCTGTGGCTCCGGCTGGCTCTGCACCCTCACGAACGGCACACCATACTCGATCGATTCGTTATCCTCTGGGTGCTTGACCTTCGACCTGTACGCCCACCACCTCTGCCTGACTGTTGCCTCGGGCGAATCTGTCTGCTCCATCGCCCATAGGAGATACTCGATGAACTCGGAGGACTGCGGCGTGACTGCCGCCGAGGAGTACATGTACATCGCCGCCCTCATCGCCGTCGTCTCGCTCTTTCACATACATTGCCACATGGCCCGCACCGTCCTCGAAATCTCCCACTCATTGTCAAACCAACTAAGGATCTCCTTCAACCTGGCTAACTTTGCCTGGTCGTCACCGGCGATCTGCCTGATTCGCTGCTGCATCCTCTCCATAGATGTCCTTCTGAGTGGTCCGGTGCTAGCTTTGGAAGATGGGAGGAGAGACGGTGGTCTTGCAATAGAGAAGAGGGAGAGGAGAGGAGGTGGTTTTGGAATGGAGATGATGGAGAGGAGAGGAGGTGGTTTTGCGATGGAGAGAAGATCCAAAGAGGGAGAGGCGAGACGGTGGTTTTCGAATGGAGATGATGGAGAGGAGAGGAGATGGTTTTGGAATGGAGATGATGGAGAGGAGAGGAGGTGGTTTTGCAATGGAGAAGATCAGAAGAGGGAGAGGCGAGGCGGTGGTTTTGAAATGGAGATGATGGAGAGGAGAGGATGTGGTTTTGCAATGGAGAAGAGGGAGAGGAGCTTGCGGCAACGATTTAGGATTGGGCGAGAGGGCCGGTGCACTGTGACTGGATCAAAATCAAAATCAATTTACCCTTCAATTAAGAAAGCGACCCCACATTAACTAGTCTCCCTTTTATTCTGGGTCATAATTGACCATGATTTTCGCACATAAAATATATGTTATCGTTGCAAAAATAATATAATTTGAAAGTACATTCAGATCTGAACCAAACGATACAATTTTTGGTGACATGCATTCACATTTTGCTTGTCAAATACGATGACGTGGTCAAACTTTGACCCAAAATCATAAAACAACAAAAAATACTTCCAAGACCAGCGCCGCTCTTCCGCTCTTCTCCTCTTAAACCACCGCGGCTCCTCTCCTGTTCCAATCTAAATACAGCGCCGCTCCTCTCCTCTTCTATTTCAAAACCACCTCCCCTCCTCTCCTGTTCCAGTCCAAAACCAGCGTCGCTCCTCTCCCGTTCCAATCCAAAACCAGCGCTGCTCCTCTCCTCTTTCATTCAAAAACCAACGCCGGTGAGTGAAGGTGCTATGGAGAAGTAGATCGATGGAGGAGTACAACCGATACATGAGGATCGCAGACGGCGACCCTGTGAAGCTAGCTAGGATGTTGGAGATACAGTCTTCGTTTGACAACAAGGACCAACTAGTGGCGACGGCGACATCCATGGCCAAATATCTGCAACAGAGTGAAAAGGCGGCGATACTCCCGGAGGGAGTCGCGCCGGAGTACATAGAGCTGCTCCTCTGGGCCATGGAGCAAATAGATTCACCGAATCCGATCGTGAGGGAGCGGTGGTGGGAGTATCGATCCCAGATGGAGCATCCACCAGAGATTGAAGGATCGAGCATCTACAGGGAGTCGTTTGTGAGGGTGTCCTGCCAGAGCGAGCCGGTGGAGTCTTTGTCGACCAAACCCAACTGCAAGAGGAGAAAATCAGTTGGCCTGACGATGCTTTCCCGCCATCGTCTCCCTCGCCGTTCACATCGTCTCACGGGGCGGCTGTCTGCCGCCGAGGAATTGGGGGGGGGGGGCTGCCCCCCCCAGCCCAATAGTCGGGCAGTTTGTGAATTGTCAGGAGGAGCTTAGGGTTGTTAGTATTTGCAGGTTGTGAATTGTGTTTTGTGTTGTGTATTTTGAGAGTACTTTCAGATATGAATGTCTTTTGAATTTCAGATTTTCAGTATTGAGCATATGAAGAATTTTATGGATTCTACAGATCTATTTTTAGCACATAAAAAAATGTAGTTTCATAGGAGTATAAAAGTGCAGATTTAGAAGAAACTGCAAGTTTCAGTTTCAGATAAGCGCAAGTTCAGTTTCAGATAAGAAACGCAACTTTCAGAGGCGAGCATTTATATTAACACGGCCTTTTCAAATAGGGTTAACATCATGTTGGAAGTTTTATTCATGGTGAAAATTGAACTACCAGCCGATTAACATCATGCTGATCAATATTCATGCATAGCACATCTTCATATGATGCACAGTCAAAATGCCCACACAATGTCGAAAAGTGTAAACACGAGAAAACGAGGGACAAAGTTTTGGCAAGTGTTGGACGTGGTTTTGGGCTGCCATGTCTAGGCTTTCATTTTTAACATGCGCAGCCCACGACCTCGGATGGGAGGGCCTGTTTGTATTTTCATAGGGCCGTCATGTATCGACCGGCCTATGGACCTCCCATCCGAGGTTTTATTTTTGGCAGCCCAATTTATGTATTTTTTTAAAGAAAACGCAGAGGTCTGTTCTATTTTTCTATATAAGAATAGAAACGCCAGGTACAACTTATGTTTCCCTTCTAACTATATTATATATATTTAAATTATTTTATATGTTATTATATATTATTTTATTGTCATCATATATTTATGAGATACTTACATATGTAAGAAAACAATATCCCACATCTTATTAACTTATAAAATAATTTCTTAACAAATAAAATCCTGGATTGTTTTGGCACGAAAATCCTAGTGATTGTGTACAAAAGCTTGGTAAGATTTAAGGACGAATGTAATAATATCACTTATTATTTAAATATATTTATAAAAAATGCTCAGCCCTTTTTTATTTTTTGATAACATTCCTGGCCCAACCCAACATTATAATTAGAATCAGCCCAGCAAAATCATGTATTTCGAGAAAGTGCAAATGGCCTGTAATTTTTTAGGAAATAAAATAAATGGGCCGCATGGACGCTACATTAGTTGTTCACCCAGCCCAGCTAATGGCTGTAATTCAAAAAAGAGACCAAATTGACTGTCAATTCTACCGCGCAAAAAAAGACTGTAAATTCTAAAAAAATGGGTTGAATACGTGCCACATTTTTGGAGGTTGAAATGTGGGCCAATAGGTCGAAGCCAACGCAAGTCGTTGTCAATTTAGTCAACAAATGATTCTGACATGTTAGCCGTTGGATTTACATCCAACGACCGACATCCATCTTCAATCTCTCGTCTTCTTCTCCAGCGCTGCCGGGACCACCTCCCGCCTCCTGCTGATAGCAGCTCTGCTTAGCACGCTTCGCTATGAAGCGCTACTCCACCGTTGGCCAGGCCATCCCTCCACCCCTCCACACTTCCTGTTCTTCTCCACCGACTACCGAACCACGCCGCACTAGAACCAGTTAACCCTCGTACACCTCTCCGTCTGCGACTCTACTCCCGCGTCTTCCCATCTCCGGCTCGTTGCTGCCCGGGGCCTCGCCGTCGTCCACCACCTTGGATGCGCTCAGCGCGGCGTGGTCAATGTGGTCAACGAACGACACCATCGGAAGTAGACTGTGCGTGGAGAGGTTGACAGCTGGGTCCACGGCCGCACACAAGGAAATGCCTCCTTATTACACGCAAAATAATGATTCCTCCACCTGACATCTGGGACCCACCGGAAGGCCTCTGTATTTCGTGAAAAAAACGTGCCCCCCGCTGACTTGTCGGACCCACCAGCTATCTTCGCACGGAAGGAAGTGCCTCCTTATTACGCACAAAAAATGAATACTCCCCCTGCCAGCTGGAACCCAGCAAACTAGGAGGCTGACTTGTGGGCCTACCAAGTTGACGGGGATGGAGGGCTTTGTCAACTTAGTCAATATGAACGATTCTAGCTCCTGTTACCGTACGATGTTCATCCAACGGTTGTAGTGCTTCTTCAACCTCTGGTCTTCTTGCTCCAGCCGCCCAAACCAGCGCCGGTCATGCCGCGTCCTCCTGCCTCCCGTGGCCGGCTGTGATGCCGCGGAGGCCTCACCGCCCACTAATACTCCCACCGCTGGCCAGGTCATCCCTCTACTCACCCACACCCCCTGTTATTCTGCGGCGACAGCAACCTCACATCGCAGCCGAACCAGTGAACCCTCGTACTCCTCTTCGCGTGGGCATCCACTGCTGCGTCTTCCCCGGCTCCGAGTCGTCCCCTTCCTAGGCCTCGCCGTCGTCCACCGCTGTGGTGCTCTCGGCGCGGCGTGGTCAACGTGGTCAAGGAACGACTTCCATCGGACGTGGACTGTACGTGGAGAGGCTGACAGCTGGGTCCACGGCCGTAGCAAGGAAGTGCCTCCTTATTACGCGGAAAATAATGATTCCTCCACCTGACAACGGGGACACACCGGACGGGCCACCGTATTTAGCGGAAAAAAAATTCCCCCTGACTGCTGGGACCCACCAGCTACATCTTCGAACACAAAGAAGTGCGTCCGGGCAAAAAAAAATGATTCGCCCCTGACTGCTGGGACCCACCAGCTACATCTTCGCACGCAAGGAAGTGCGTCCGGGCAAAAAAAATATGATTCGCCCCCCTGACTGCTGGGACCCACCAGCTACATGTTCGCACGAAAAGGAAGTGCATCTGGGCAAAAAAATGATTTGCCCCTCTGACTGCTGGGACCCACCAGCTACATTTTCGCACGCAAGGAACTGCGCTCGATCGGGACCCACTGGTCAAGCGCACGTGGCGTTGTCATTCTGGTCGCGACGTATGCGTACATATATACTGGTCGATGTAGAGGCGCGACGTGTCGTAGTAGAGGCGCAGACGTGTCGTAGAAGAGGCGCGCACGTAGCATGTACACGTACGTACAGCGGCCAGGGTGCAAGAAAGAAAATACGGCCACGTACGTACATACGGGCGGGGTCTCGAACGCCTACTCGCGCATACGTACATGGCTGGGTCGGAACGGAGAAACAGAGTCGTCGTCGTGTTCATGGGGAGGTAACGGAATGCGTCGTGTTCATGGGGAGGCAACGGAATGCGTCGTGTTCATCGAGAGGCAACGGAACGCGTGGGAGCCAACCGGCTTGGACGGAACAGCAATGGAAGCGAGGCTGGCGTGCCGCGAAACGGAGAAGCGGCCTTGTGTTCGACCGCCACGTTCGAACGGGTCCTGTTGATCGGGAGGGTGTGGCGCACCGCCAAAACGGAGAAGCAGACCTCCTACGGTCGAAGCGGGGTCTGTTGATCGGGAGGGTGTGGCGTGCGCAAAAGGATTTAAACGGACCTCCTACGGTCGAAGCGGGGTCCTGTTGATCGGGAGGGTGTGGCGTACCCCAAAAGCATTTAAACGGACCTCCTACGGTCGAAGCGGGGTCTGTTCATCGGGAGGGTGTGGCGTACCGCCAAAAGCGGATTTAAACGGACCTCCTACGGTCAAACGGGGTCCTGTTCATCGGGAGGGTGTGGCGCACCGCAAAAGCAGGACTCCACGGATACTTGTTCATCTCCACCGTCGACCTCCTCCGGCCTCCGGCCTCCACGGGCTACCGTCGACCTCCTCCGGCCTCCACGGGCTCCTGTTCATCCAGCCTCCACCTCGCGCTACTCCACACCGCCATTGTTCAACCACCCCTCCACGGGCACCCTCCACCGTCTCTGTTCATCCAGCCCTCCACACCACAGGTCTGTTCAACCACCCCTCCACCGTCTCTGTTCATCCAGCCCTCCACACCACGGGTCCTGTTCATCCGAGAGGCAACGCCACCGCCATTGTTCATCCAACCCCCTCCCCATAACGCCACTTTGTTCATCAATCGATCGGCTTTAGTTAGCAGCAGAGCGAAGAATCGCTCCATCGGGTTGATTAACAGCCATCGATCGATCACTTGGGTTCGAGAACGCGTAGTTCTGCGGTCTGTAATCGCCGGGTTCGATTAGAGCCCAACGCCTCGCTTCGGGTTCGATTAGAGCCAACGCCTACACACACTGCAGCAGACGTGTATGAGAAAGCGCGCATCGCTCGCCCCGACCTCCCACCGTAACCGCAACTCCCGAAATTTTCCTCCCCTCGCTTCTACCACGGTTTTTCCGTCATGGGCGGCCCAAAGAATGTCATGCAGCTGCGTCTCCGACCCGCCCAGACGAAAAGCCCATTTCTGTCATGATTTTTTGTCATAGAAGTAGGAGCCCACCACATCTATGATGATACCGGGTTTTGTCACAATTATCGTCATAGAAGTGTCATATGTATGACAGAAAAAAAATTCGTTCGGCCCAAAGTGTCACGGATGTGTCTTTTTTTTTGTAGTGATATCAGTGGGCCAACTAAGGCCCAAGATATGCTTCGGCCTGGTAACTGCCCGTGATATAACTGGGCCCAAAAAGGCACGGTTGACATTTCAGCCTGCTGAAGGCCCATCGACGACTAGTGAAAATTGAGGCCCAATATGCATTTCGGCCTGCTAAAGGCCCATGGTTTCATCTGGGACGTAACAGGCTAGTACAATATTTAGCTTGTTAATGGCCCAACGCTACCTGGGCCGAACTAAGCGCTGGGTCCACAAAAGGCCCAACTAAAATATAGGCTGGTGTAAGTTGTGGGCCTCGCGCAAAGTGTGAAGGCCCCAATCATTCGGGCCCAAGAATGATGCAGGCCGGCCCAATTGTGGCCCGCTAAACACCAGGCCCGTTAGAGGCGAATGTTTCGGCCCGGTCGACTACATCTGATTTTTTTCAGATAGCGAATGGCAGTAACTAGTAGGAATTAAGAACAAACCTACTCTATACAATAAAGAAATTATGACATAGTAACTAAGAATAAACCTACACTATATAATAAAGGATTTATGGTATATTACATCCTTTGGGCATCGAAGTTCGCCACCGGTGATCATAAGCGCAACAAAGAAGAAGATTACAAAAGCTGGGCACCATTGCAACAGTAACAAAATAATCTTGAACCAAGACCACTTCCAAGACAGTTCAAGAAAGGTTAGCCTTGGCGGGAAGCTGCTGCAGCAAGCTGTTGAGCAAGGCTGTGAGACCGCCTAGCATGTCGGTCATAGCTTCAGTGTAGCTGTTTAGCAATGAGGTTCTCATTGGTGTTCTCCATAATCTTTCTTAGAGATAGGACTTCAAGTCGAAGTTGAGTTGCGTAATGCCTTTCTCTTTGGAACTTGGGATTTGAAGAAGTCAAACTGATTCGGACAACAAATTACGTGAGCTTGTCATTGCTAGTCTCAAGTAACTTGAACCCGCATCAAGACAAGACTTTGGGGTTGTCTCGCTACCTTCAAGATGTTTTGCCTTCTTTGCTGCAATATATGTTGGGTTTGTCGCACGACCTTGATGAACTTGTGCATGCCATCGGGCATATCACCTGAAACAAAGCGAGAGAGATGACAGGTTTTGCGTGTATAAACAAAGATTATAAGCGTCTTGTCAATTCCATCAATTTCAAATTTGAAAATAAAAAGTAAGTTCAAAATATCAGTAGCATAATTTGGCATTATTCATAATGCGGGAGCTTCACCACACTCTTTGGATTACCATGTCAACATAACAAGCATAGATGAAGGGCAAAGAAAATCATTGTATCTATTTTGGTTAATGTGCATGGCATGTTGTTCATATCACCACCACATCGGTAAGATAAAACAAGAGATGACAAGGTGCAAGCGTGGGCTGCTTCACCAAACACCTGGATTATAGATCCACAAAACAAGCATACATATTGGGAGTATTGAGTAATGTGCATGGTATGAATAAGAATTTGGTTTTACAAGTAAAACCTAGAACTTCAGTTCTTGCGAACATGCATTTTGGTAGAAACAACAAACTAAACAGCAGTAAACGATAGGGAGTATGAGCAAATTAAACAGCAGTTGAGGATAAAGGCTTTAGAAGGACTGACTTACATTAACAGTTAACACCGACTTTATAATGCCCTTCTCCATGTCAAGGGAAGGATAACTCAAGAATTTCAGCACAGAATCTTCTTCATAAGCATTGCCTGTACTCTACATTTTGTAGAGAGTAATTATAGATATGATAATACTGGAAGGGATAGAGGATAATGAAGATAAGATGCAGATTGATGCTACATAATCAACTACCAATCCCTGGAAGTACAAGCTTTATAGGACAAAATGTACTGACAAGAGCAATGGGCTACATACACTTGACTGGCATTGTCATGTATTCAACTTTTGGTAAGATTAAATATAGTATGATCTTTTTTAGTAAATGGTGGGCGAGGGAGATAAGATGCAGAATGCTACACAATGAACCAATCCCTCTTCCCATAATACAAGAGTGTTTTGAACACTGGTGTACTGTACAAAACATTCTTATATTATGGGATGGAGGGAGTAGTTGTTAATGTAAGTACAATCATAGACGACGTTCAGTCCTTACAAGAGGACTGCAGAGCTAAACCTCTTCAAAAGCATTGGGTTGATTCTAAATTTATGTAAGAGTCCATATGGATCTTATAATGTCCACCAAATGGACGATAACGAGGCTAACATGTGCAGTGATGCTACGTAATCAAACATCTATGAAAGTAAGTATGGTCATACAGGGCAAGAGGTACTCACAAGAGCAATGCAGTGTGCAGTATAGTTGCGAGATTCTGTGGTCCCTTGAGAATGATTGTTCTCCTGCTAACAGTTTTCGTACAAGTGAGATGTTAAGGCAAATGCAGAAATGTAGTTCAAATTGTGATGTGATATCATAGATAGTACCTTACGTTGCAGCCGAGACCAATGTGTAACAAGATTATTCCAGTCACTGTCGGATAAATGTAGCATCAGAGACTTTACATAAATTTCGTTTAGAGGCTTGCCTCAGGTAGGAATGATACTTCATCAACGAGTGCTTGAAAAGCGCAAGCAACCCTTGCTCGTCTTCACAATCTAGTTTGGTCCTCGCCTATTTAAAAGAATGAAATCTTGTGTCTTCTGTCAGCAGAAACATATGCAGTAATGACCATGAATAACATTAGTACATTACTTACGCGTAAGTTGCGGAGGAAGACTGGAAATTGTTCTGTACCTGCGGTATAATCTTTCCATGAAGGAAAGATGCACACAAAGTTCCTGACAACAATATAAGCTTTGTCTTCTAAACTGGGAAGAAATGGAACAGGGTCCTATTTGCTGCAATTGGGGCTCTCTCAGTGCGAAAAGGATTTGGCAACTGGATTTGGTGTACTCTTTCTTTGGAATGGGGTTTTGCGTCATAGAGCTGGTTCTATGTCAATGGCATAATCATAATGTTTGCTGCGGTTGGGTCTCTTTGAGTTGGGGCATCGAAATGACCAGTGTAGTAGGGCTAGAGTCTGCTAGAATTGGGGGTGTTTTGTGGGTCAGGTGATATTGCAACTACACCTAATGGGCTATTTGATTTATCATGTGCCACTACCTTTTCCAAATACTTTGCTTGCGCTCCTCCACGATCAGCAATCGCCCTCTTCCTTTTGAACGTCTGATACACAAGAACAACATTTGAATGGATAAAATTGGTATGATGACAGATGGAATATGTACTGAAAATGGATCACTACTACAAAAAGGGCTATAGATGGAATGGCTACTAATGGCGCACCTGTGATGTGGTGCGCCATTACTATATTCTAATGGCGCACCATGTCTCGTGCGCCATTAGTAATATATTACTAATGGCGCTTTTGGTGTGGTGCGCCATTAGTAGTTTGGAAAAAAACATAAAAAAATTTGTTACTAATGGCGCACCGATGCATAGTGCGCCATTACTAATGTTTATATAATGGCGCACCACATCCGTAAATGCGCCATTAGTAGTTTTGAAAAAATGTAAAAATAAATAAAAAAAATTTGTTACTAATGGCGCACCTTGGGTAGTGCGCCATTACTAGTTTTAACTAGTAATGGCGCACTTTCCTTTGGTGCGCCATTATAAGTTTTTAAAAAAATCAAAAAAATATCATTTTTTCAAAACTACTAATGGCGCACCGTGGGAGTAGTGCGCCATTAGTAGTTGAACTAGTAATGGCGCACCACCCCACAGTGCGCCATTAGTAACAGCCACCTTCCACCTTCCACAGTGCGTGCGTCGGTGGAAGGTGGCCAAGTGCTAATGGCGCACCGTAGTGGTGCGCCATTGCTCTAGTTCAACTACTAATGGCGCACCACTCCCACGGTGCGCCATTAGTAACAACCACCTTCCACCGAATGCACCCCCAGGGATCGCCTTTTCAGTTTTAAAAAAATAAAAGAAAATGATGAAAATGTCAAAAAATAAAAGAAAATAAGTTTCCCATGTGATTTGTGGTCTAGTTGTTGGGAAAATTTGCAAATATAATTTCGACTTCATTTGCAAAATCTCTAGAGAATTTGTAAAAATGGGGCTAACTTTTGCATACTAACTCGGATGAAAAAGTTTTTTATATGAAAAATCATCTACTCGAAAAGTTACATCCAAATTTAACGGGAACCCCGTTAAACATTTTCAAAATCCCCAAAAACCTAACAGAAAAAAAAGTTACGGGCTTTCAAGATCTAGCGGCAAAAAATTCAAAAATTTCAAACTTACTAGTGGCGCACCGTGGATGTGGTGCGCCACTAGTAACAGAAAAAATTACTAATTTCAAAAAAAAATTGGATTTTTTTCAAAAAATGATACGTAATATGATCGAGAAGTTTGAAATATTTTCAAAATTTCATCATAGTCATTAACATGAACAAAGTCCTAGACATCAATAAGGTATAACAGAGTTGATATGCTAGATATATCAACAAGTGCTGTGAAGTGATTCTTTGGGGTTGGATAGAACTCGAAGTTAAGCGTGCTTGGGCTGGAGTAGTGTGAGGATGGGTGACCTTTTGGGAAGTTTGACCACGGAGTGCGATTTGACCTGAGATTAAGCATATTGACTCGAGATTAAGCCATAGTGAACTAAGATTAAGAAAAAAATGAAAAAAAAATTGAAAAAAATTAAAAAAAAATTGAAAAATTTTTAAAAAAAAATTGAAAAAAAAAATGTTACTAATGGCGCACTTCTATGTGGTGCGCCATTAGTATCTGAATACTAATGGCGCACCTAGTATGGCTATTAATGGCGCATCTGTGGTGCGCCATTAATAGCACGCCATTAGTAATTTTTACTAATGGCGCACCACATAGAAGTGCGCCATTAGTATAGCCCACGGTTTTTCTAGTAGTGGATAGGCAGGCCGTATTCACATACACGATGTGTAAACTAAGCTAATGGCAGTTCAACAAAGTAGAAGCAATGCAAAGCATCAGTTGCAAGATATGTGCGACAAATATAACCTTGGAAAGTTAGAGCAAGCACCTTGATGGGTGAATAAGATAGGGCATCTTCCTCTTACTCCTCCACTAGGGAGCTACATTGACTTAGGTCTCCCTCTAGCTCAGAATCATTGTTAGGATCATATTCTGAGCATGAATATGTAGGTGGAGAGCGTTTGCATTGCATTGCATCCAGACTTGATTTCAGTCCCTTAATGCCAAGTTTGACAGCCATGGCATTGTTCTGCTTTATTCTTTTCCTGCGCGCAAGATCATAATCATTCTGTTCAGAATCTGAGATTCAAGAAAACATAAAAAGTAGTCAGATTATCTATGGAATGCATTGCGGATTCAACTCGAAGAGTGTCTCCCTATAAACCCCTGCATATGCAAAGTTCACCCCCAAACCATGTTGACCAGACCAGACACAGAAATACAAACCCCTTATGTCTCTATAACAGGCAGACACACATTTCAAAAATGAAGTAGGAACATTAGAATTATATGAAATTCGTATTTGAACAAATAAACTAAGGAATTATGAGTGGCATAATGTTTAGCTTCAAGGGTGGAGTGTTGGTAGAGCGACACAAAGCAAGTAGGGAGATTGTATTCCCTGTAAAAGATCGAACCTATGTAAAAGCTGGAAATGACACTTTCTTTCAATACAATGCAGTGTTCGTTGCCCACACATGATGGAAGAGATCACATAGATAAATACTATTCAATCATGTCTACGGTTGCAGTATTTAGAAACAGGGTGGCCCACCCTTAAAGAATATTGACAACAAATATGACAAGGCAAGCATAGATGTAGTGAATCAATCATTTACTTGTGAGCTCACTAGGACAAGTATGCAGAATTATAACTGCAGTAAGAGACCGTCCAAAATCTGAATCATGAAGTTTGTCTATCACTTATTGTTTGCAACTAATCGACGTGAATAATTGGATATTATATCGAATGAGTAAGAAAGACCAGTAAAATTTTCAACAAACCTGGCTTGCAGTAGTAATGTGGGTCAATGTCACTATGACCAACAATCCAAAATGACTAGTGTCTGTTCCTAGGGCCAAAATTTTGAAAACCATGTGAACTTTACAGGTACTAAAGATTACCGAAATACATCTGAACCATTAAGTGTAGGTAGCACTGAGCACACAACAAACCCTAATGACAGTCCTGCCTAATGAGTAATGAATCAATTAGAAAATGGGTGATGAGGAGTGGCTGCTGAGTGTTGAGGACTTATCTCAGGATAAATCGGGTTGGCTTAGTGGGTGCTGCATGCCTGAGCCCTGAACGGACTGGGAAGGTAGGCACGGCGGCGCGCCTAGGCAGCGGTGACGCTGTTGGGCGAGCGGCACCTAACCTCCTGTTAGTCCGGCATCTCCTCCTAGAGTCATGTCGTCCGAGGATGGCAAGTCGCCAGCGAGGCAGGCGGTTGGGGGCGAGTAGAGATCGGAAGCGCGCAGCAGAACAGAGGGGAATCAGGGCCTGGGACGACCCAAAATCCCAGGGTGGGCCGGCCCACCATGGGCACCCTGTAGAGATACACACCCGAGCGGCGAGCATGCATTTTCAAAACTAATTTAGGAACATTTAGCTGACCAAGTAAACGAATCTATTTTAATAATATCATATTCGTATTTGAACAACTAAGCTTGTTTAGCTTGATGGGTCGAGCAGTGCTATTATGACACGAAGCACGTATTCTGATCTATAGTGATCATAAAAGGGGGAAACCGGAGAAATGATATTTAGCAGCCATTGTTTGCTTCGAACTAAGAACTAAATTCTAAGAGATGAAAAGAAAGTAGAGTAACCAAGTTAAGATCTATTTTATGGTTGAGATGAAAGAGTTGAGAAGATATGAAGTACCACCTCTCTTGCGGCGCCGAGTAGGCATCGTGGCGCGATGGCTGTCGGTGGCGTTGAAGCAGATCTGCAACGGTAGACGGGTGCATCGGGGGATAAATCCTGTTGCGGTGGAAGAGAAGGTCACGTGAGCGGCCCCGGCAAAGAGGACGACGACGACGATGAAGCGAGAGGACGTGATGCAAGGCTCTTGGTCCGTCGCCGTGGATGAGAAATGTCCATATCTAGCAGTGGACGACGCGGTCTTGGTAGGCGCTCCGGCATGGTGGAGGACGGTGGCAATGGATGTGGTGGAGGACGGCGGCGATGGATGTGGTGGAGGACGGCGGCGATGGATGGGGTGGCGGACGGAGGCTGGTGTGGGGATGGTGTTCTAGCGTGGACTGTGTATGAATGGGAAAATGGAGGGTGCGGTACGGGGAACCATGTTTTTAGGACACGCCTGTCTGAAATATGGGAAAGTTACAAACTTAGCCCCCATTTAAAATTTGGACATCTCGTCGGTTGGGGATGCGATAGTAATCTTGCATCTCGCCAATATTTGCCCAGAGCGATTTCGGGCGAGGAGAGAGTGGTTGGCGCCCACGGTGTATGAACGGGGCTGACAGGTAGGGCGGTTGTGTCACGTCTGAGTGAAGTTACAAACCTGCCCCTATTGAAAATATTTGCCTACATCAATTTCGGTCGAGTCGAGTTTGTTTTGCCGCCCACCGTGTATGAATGGGGAAATGGAGGGAGAAACAGAGGTCTTTCAGACGGGCTTGAATCAAATGTGTTTTGCCGCCCATGTTTGGCGCTCACCGTGTCAGAATGGGCTCAGAGGCAGTCGTGTCACGTCTTATTGAAGTTACTATCCTACCCCTATTTAGAGCAGTGGAAATCGGGCCAATGGATTGTCCGTGTAATGGGTAGACAGTAATTTCCATCTCCCAAACACTTGCCTTCGGGCAGCCGACGTGGGAGTGGACATTTTGCCGCTTCTTTCGAATTTTGGGACAATAAGCATCCATGTTTACCCTGGCAACTAAATTCGAATCCATTTTGTATTCCTATACGATTCTTTATAACTCATTGTATGTGTTTTTATATATCTTCAAAAGGACGACAAAGATGTATTCCACTGTCATATATGAATATGGTTTACAAATGCCGATACTCAAATTGAAGCTAGAATCTAGTTTAAGGTGAATTCAAATATTTGGAACACTTCATGTCCAACTCAAATGTCACACGCAACATAATGTTTACTCCCATTTAGATATGTACACAAGCGATGTATCAAGATTTAAATACCGAGTGAATCAACCAAGAATGTACAGAACTAACAGACATATAAACACTTGTAGATTATATGGATCAATAATATCAACTAACATACATAAGCCAGGCCACTATACTTTTCTTTGCTACAACAACATCCTTTTTTTAGCCAAGCTACTATAGCATCTTGGCCCTTTCCGATGCATGCCACTTATGGTCCATCTATACTACTATTATTGTTGAATGCACATTCAGCCCGATTGGCATATTTGTAGGTCTGGCACAGCAATCAAAATGAAATGTCTCCGAGTCTTATCAATTAATACAGACTTGTGCTCAAATAAAATTACAAACCAAAAAACAAAAAACAAAAAACAATTATTACATGATCTCTAAAACAAATGGTTTGATTGATTACATGAACAAACAACACAAAGGTTATTCAATGATGGAAAGAACATTTCACCTATGATTTACCAAGTGGGAATTTAATTTCCTTTTTTCCTTCAGGACCTTAACAATGTGGTCAGTCTCAGCTTGCTTCATTCTGAAATCCACCAAATATTTAATGGTTGTCTTGAGTACTGCTACTGATTGTGTTGTTTGCTTCCTCAACATGTTAACTTCATCTCTAAGTGCAGAAGCAGAATCTCTTTCTACCACTAGTTTAGCCTCTAGAGCATCAGCATTTGGCAATTCATAATGCGATTAGGCGCCGGTGCCTTCTTGCTGTGGGATGATACAATGTCCATGGGGACCTCGCTCTTTGATCTTGGGCTAACCTGTTTTGCCATTAAAGTTTCGATTGCATTCAGAAAAGTTGAAGTTAGCAAAACATCTCAACTGGGAGTTATAACAGCAAACCAGTTAAACAAACAAGGAATTAAAGAGTTTCAATTCGATGCTGAAAAGTAGTTATTAACATCATTGTAACCCGTTGTTGCAGCAGCAAAGCAGTTAAACAAACAAGTAGCTATTTAAGTTCAGGCAAACAGGTAATTCTTAACAGTAAGTATCAAACACATAGATAGGTGCAGTCTATAATAGGATTAACAGGCTGTGGCATTATGTAATCAGTAGCAAACTAAATTAAGCCAAGCAACGTAATTGAACAATTTTGCAATAAGTGGCTAACTAAAATTCTGAGAAGCGGGTAACTGAATTTACGCTAGTTCTTTGTACAGGCACACTGCAACTTCTTTTTCGCTTACAAGGTTGTACGACGGAGTCCATGGCATCAATTGCTTGGATAAGCAGACCCAATACTTCTTTCTTCCCACACTACATTGGTAAGGCGAATGGTTAATCTGGTAAGATGGTGCGTCCTTGATATGTTATATGAGGACGTGTAGTCAGACTAGTTGTAGCCACACACATCACACTGGCTTTTAATGTATATTTCATGCGATTACTTTTGGCATATCGAGATCTAAGCAATCTACAATAGGATTAAAAGACTGGCATCCTCCACATTATTGGCGAACTCAGTTCATAGAAACAAGCAATTCAACCATTCTGTGGGTAAATCAAAAGCGCCACTAGAATATTTTTCACTACCCCTATCATACACGCAAAAATGGGCGACGCCACCATAGGGGCTAGTATGGGCGGCCGCCTCGGGTGGCTCGAAAGTGTGCACCTAGTTTGAGTCGTCCAGGTTGGCCCAGGCTAGTTTTGTTCGTCCCAACACACGAGTAGGCAATGGAAAAAATGAAGAAAAATGTTTCAATTTGGATAGGCCAATAACATAAGTGCAAGGCAGGCCTTATAGCAGGCTCACGGCCCAAATGAGTGCCTCCCATATCGATCGACAGCTGGAAAAATCCCAATTCATCCGCTCCAACCTCCAGTCTGGTTCTCTCCTAACCTAGCCGCCGCTGGACAGATCAACACAACACTTCCTCGCGCCCTCGTTGGAGGGCGGTCGCCGAGCTTCAAGTGAACAGAAGGACAAGAAGATGAAGATCCAACCCTGGGTGTAGCCTGCGTGAGAGGCAGCGGCGGTAGCACGGGCATGGCATCGAGCTTGCGCAAACGGACAGTCACAGCTTGCAAGAGTAGCATGCGCAACGAGCAGGTACATCACAAGCCTGATTATATCTAATTCAACTCTTCAATTTCTGGCCAATAGTTAAACCTGATGATGCTGTAAAACTGCTTGTATGTAGGGAATCTATGAGAAAATGAAACCAATTTCTACTAATTTTATAACTCCCCCAATCAATACTGAACTGACTGAATCTGATGTATCTAATCAAGATTCGATGCAAACATCAAGCTCATGTTGTTCTTGAGCACTGAAGTGTCTAATGAGCAATTGCTAATGAAGGATTTGATGCAAATATTTTACATGCTCCTGGTGATGAACATATAGTGTCTAATGAGGCATCTAATGCAAGCATTTTGCAAGCTCCCATTGAAGGATTTAGTGTCTAATGATGATCTGCTATGTTGAGAGAGACATAGAGATATGCAGACATTGATGACAAGCAAATTATAGTGCATTTTCATGGCTTGAGGAAACGTCGAGGCCATCTACCAGAAAGTCCCCGTATCATGACAATGTAGCATAAATACTTTTCTAATCTGTTGTTTGAAACTATTGGCATACTTTTGCAGGATAGATATATTCATATGCAGTTTGCGCACTGGTTATAGGTGCAATTACACTTTGATATTTTGAGCCAGAGAACGAATAATTCAAGCAGGTACAGACCATGTTTGTAGTCCTTCTACACCATGTTGCATTTTGTGTTTTTTTGGTGCTTGCATCATTTAGTGTTTATAATCTGAACTACTTTGGATCATTAGCTGGTTTTCAAAGTGCATGTAGCTTCACATTTCTCAAGTTATGTTGATTTCCGGAGTGCAAGTGCCTTCGTATTTTTGAAGTTAAATGTTCGCCCCTGGTAACTTGCATTCATGGATCCGCCACTGCACACAAATCATACACGAATGCCAGTACGAATTAAATGAAATGCAGGGACTTATGCTAGCTCGTTGTAAAGGCTCACTTCAGCTCTGCTTGCTCTTGGGATGTTCCATGTACAAGTCCATGTTACCACTTGCTTGGATGTGCGGGCTTTGTGCTCCTTGCATCCCCCTCTGCATTTTTGACACGGCGAATGGCTGATCAAATAGGAGTAATCGACCTTGCTATTGTACCGAAGGACAGATACTTACTAGGTTATACGGGTGTGCAGGATGTGTACCAGATCCCGTAGCGTCGTCATGCTTCGCTAAAAAATGGATTTCCTTGTTTCAGATGATATCTCCAGAAGAAATAAGAGTTAAAGTCAGAGTTGGATAGGCGTGTAAGCTAAGAGAGCAGTGAAAGGATATCCAAACATCATCGAACAGTGAGCGGAGTGATGTGTGGATACCTAGTTCGGGCGGCGTTTGGGCATGCTCGCCTAGCTAGAGTGCGGGTCACTTGAGCGGCGAGGGTGATCTTGGCATTGGCTGACCGCGCAGATGCAGATCTTGAGTGGCAGCGGAGCACTACGATCGGTGGATGAGACCATTGGTGAAGCCCAGTGACCTCGGGGGCGGGGCGCGACGATGTGCTTTCGGTGAAGTAGCCGGTGAGCGGGAGGCGCCGTCGGTGAAGCACACGATGCGGTGGAAGTCGGTGTATGCGTGAGGCACGTCGGTTGCGGCGCCGGCGTTGTCGGTGGACCACCGGTCGCGGTGGGCGAGGCGTAGATGAGGTAGCTCCGGTGCGGTGGTGAAGCACGACCGTCGTCTTCGTCGTCGTCGTCCGCACAGAGGTGGGGAAAGCTCTCGAGGCGAGGCGATTTGAACTTTACTTGGGTTGGCGGCGAATTAGGGATTTGAGCAATGCAGGTGCGGAAGGGGCGGTGGAGAAGGGAGATTTTGCAGGGCTGGGCGGGGCCGCGGATATTTCAATCCGAAGCGTGGAAGCCGAACTTATTTTGTCGTCGTCCTTTTTTTTGGGTGGGTGGCTGGGTGCTACGGCGTGTCATCCGACACTGCGTGACCACCATGACCACGACCACTGGTGCGCCTACATTTGAGAATGCAAACAAATCTTCTTTCATTTGCAAACGAATCTGTATGTATTACCATGCCCGTGTTTTCCTTGCAATAATTAGTCATTCAAACGAGATACTATAAATTAATTAATGAGGAGTTATTTGAAAAAAAATCAAAATGGTATCCACGCTAACGTGGATTAGAGTGTGTGTCACATAATTAGTTATTTGAATTAGAGTGTGTTTCACATAGCGATCTCCAATTCTAACGTGGATTTCGCATTTCACTGTATCCATGCTACTTTTTTAATACAAATTCATATGTATATGATGAACACCATGGTAGTGAGAAAACTTTTGGATGGATTCAAACATATGACCTACAAAATAGCACAACAAATCGAGTAAATGTCAACTTTTCAAAACCTAGTATGGCACGAATTCGAAATAATTACCCATATGCATGGTTCTCAGTTCAAATCTTACAATGTACACCGAATTGAAACATCGATATTAAGTCTACACAACCCCTTTTTTCCACTCTGTTACGAAATGTATTTACCTCACACACCGGCATTGCACCCCATGCCGAGCTCTCTCTCTCCCTCTCCCTCCCACCCTCTCGCGCTAAATACATGCATTGCCTATCTAGCCCCCCAACCTCTCGTGCGCACGCACACACGTTGTCTATCTAGGTCACTCCCTCGAGACTGTCTCACTCTTTCTTCCGCATGGCGTGCCACACTCGCTCAATCTCACTCTCTTTATCTGAGTCTCGTTTAACCTTGTTTTCTTTCACACAGAAATGGTATATCTCCCTATTCGGGCCTCGGTCGACACACTCTATACTCTCTCACACAGATTGTCTATCTAGGTCAGTCCATCGAAGCCGCCCCCACTCTTTCAGCCTCATGGCGGGCCACGCTCGCTCTCTCTCTCTCTCTCTCTCTCTCTCTCTCTCTCTCTCTCTCTCTCTCTCTCTCTCTCTCTCTCTCTCTCTTTGTATGTCTCGATTGACCTCGCTCTTTCTCGGACAAAAATGATATATCACCATGTTTGAGCCCAATTCGACTTATTCACATTGTATACTCTCTCATGCACATTGTCTATCTAGGTCACTCTCTCCAACCCATCTCACTCTTTCGATCGCACGACGACCCTATGTGATCAATCGACCTTGCTTCCTCCCACGCACAAAATATATCTACACGTCTGTGACTGGATCATCTCTCAAGCTCTATCTTACAGCCCTCACCCTTGCCAAAAGCTCAATCGGACAATATCTCTCCATAGCATATACATTTGTTCCATGAATGTCGGACCACAGTCACTTTGTCTCTCTATCTATATGTCTCTCGATTGACCTCGCTTTATCACACCGTATCTTCCACACATTGAACCTACCTCTCCATCCCTCGCAAAGCCGAAGCTATTTACATTGCGAGGGGCACTCCAACCTTGGATTAGTTTGTGTAGCCATTTATTCTGGTCGGTTTAGATTATATTTTCATAGCATTCGGCCCACAACTACTCGAAAAATCGTTGCAACCCCCGCAAACCCCCTAGTTGATGTCCCTCTGGCTCGGTCATCGTTCTCTCGCACGTCCTTTCTCGTCTTCAACGTCGCACCATGGTATTATTGCAAAAACTCGGTTATTCTCTTTAATTATTACAAATAAGCTACAAAACTACACACCGATAGTCCACTTGGAATGGAACAAATTTGGACCCACAAATTAAAGTGCTACAAACCACACACCGAGGGGCCCACATGTCATGAAATAAATTTGGACCCATATACAAATTAAAAAATAAAGGACGGGGATCGAACATGCGACAAGGGCCTTCAAGCCGCACGTCAATAGGCAACATATGTAGAACATCAATGTTTGTTGTACCTCCCTTTGTTCACATAATGTTTGTATATTACCACAGCCTATTTAATTGATAACATGTAATATTATTTTTAGTACTATTCGCCTTCACTTACTGGTGGGTTCCATGTGTGCTCTCTCTCTCTCTCTCCTCCCCTTCTGCGTTTAGACGCACGGGTATACACGAATAACTCGCGGGCGATGTTGCCGTTGACCATATCTGGACGCATTCATAAGTTAAGGCACCAGTTTCACGTGCTAGCAGCACTAGTCAGTGTGTACGTGCAATGCACATTAATTTGGAAGTATATTAAGTACATGCAGATATTAAGTTGGATATTATTTGTGTGTTATTATGTTATTAGCACTATTTTTGGCATGAAATTAACTGCACGCTAAACGTGTTGAGCGCTCGACATTGAAGCAGTCTAGGTCGTTGGATGACAAGGAATACATGTGGCTTGATGACGTTTTATATTTAATTTGATACGCCTCTAGCAGAACATTCAATCGATCAAACCATAGATTTCGTTCAGTCTGACTCCAACTTTAAATTATACGACGATCGATCTAAAATAAACGGAAATGATAAACGTTTGGATTTTAAGCATGGAAATTCGAATGTTTTTCATGGCCAATTTAGATTACGCGGCGGCGGCGGGGGCGTCTTGCGGTGGGAAGCGGCTCCTCTGCCGTGCTCTGTGTGTCATCGGGCCACTGACCGACGGCGACGGCGGCATCTTGCGTCCTTGTTGGCGTACTCGTGGACGTTGACCCTAGCTTCAAGGAAGGCCACAATGTTCTGGACTTGGTCTCGAGAGCGAAGTCAAGCTGGCTGGAGGAGGCGACTGGCGTTGGTGCAAGGAAGCGGTCGACGGCGGCCATCCATGCCGCTGAGGGCGCGGCACCGCTTCGGGACAAGCGCTATCAGCGGCTTGGCGGAGACATTCGTGTGCATAGGCACCGCATCGCACGCCGCGTCGATTACTGCAGCGCATCTTGTTGGCCAGTGCACGGCGCGCGCAGCGTCGGCGTCGATGCACACGCAGCGGATCTTGTTGGCGATGCGCAGGCGTGAAAGTCGGCGGGAACCTCGTGGAACCCCGTGGCATCATGCTCGGCGACAATGTGCGGCTCCCAGCCCATCAATGCCACGAGGATGGGCGGCGCGATTAGGCGGCGTGAGCGGAGCAGGGGGGCGAGGACGGTAGCGGCGTCTTCCCGCAAGGCCAGTTCAAGCTCGGCCCAAAGCGCCTTATGTTCTTGAGACTCCAGCTGGGTGTCTTCTTCAGGAAACTGGAAGACTAAGGGCAGACCATCGTGATGCGACATGGCGTACGTTTAGGTCAGGCTGGTTGGAGGTAGATGACAGGAGAAACGGAGAGGAAGAGAGAAGATTGTAGCGATACCCGGTAGTGCGGGGTTGATTTTAAACTGTGGCGCCGGAGACATTAAAAGTGGGAGCAGTTGGGACGAAGGTGGGCGGCGGAGCCTGGTCGAAGGGCTCGCCTCTCGGTGAGCCTGCACAGCGGTCTGATCGCACGCCTCCCTGTCAGCCGGGGCAGCGGTCTGCTCGCACGCCTCCCATCGACTCACACGCTTGCTCGGACGGCACCTGCCGATGAGAAGCGGGACTCGTGGCGGCACTTAAACACCCACGGTTTCAATAGTGAAAGCATTCGCCTTAACGTGCAGGTCTTTGTTCCAAAATACCTTAGCTCTTCATTTGTGCAACTTGTCATAAGCAGCTTGTCTCAAATTGAAGAAAAAAATTATGAAGTAATATTTGTGCCATATCACGTGACCAAGCTCAGTTTCAAGAATTTGTGGTCACTTTTGGATTTTCTGAAATTTAAGATCCAGGATTCGAAAAAATATCACAACCTGCATCATGCAATATTTTCAAGCCATACATCTGTCCTGTTGTATTTCTTAAGAAAGGATTTGGTGAAACATTGCTTAGTTAGACTTCAGACAAGTTATATATGCAGAGCAAAAGGATAATCCCTCCGTACGAGTGCATTGCCTGATATATTAACTCAAGTACTAGGAACGAACAAACGGGCTCAATTCTGTGCTCATCCTGGTGTAGTAGTAGTACTACTACTAGGCAATGCAGTTGACGGGTGACCTTGGCGAGCGGCAACCGAGGGTATTGAACCGTGCTCGACACGGTAGGTAACGTTGTCTAGTTACTTTTTTTTGAACACAATGTTGTCTAGTTACTAAAGCATCCCTCAGTTGTTCATCGGTAGTCATTATGGACCAGGGAGATGAGGGGAATTTCATAGGGCTGGAATTCTGGCCGCCAGATATTTCGACTCGAAACGCGGAGGCTCGACTGGTTGGGGTTGCCTAATGTGCGTACCACGCACGCCACCAGAAGGACACAAGCCCGGCTTTTAGATTTTTTATTTTTTTAGGATCAAAACGAGCCAATGTCTGGCTGGTATGCTGGTGGGTCCTACCATTCAAGAATACGAAAGGAACCTTTTAAGTTGCCGAACGAATCTATGTGTATTACAATGCCCGTATTTTCCTTGCAAATACTAATCTCAACGTGGTAATTGATTTATGACGAGTCGTTGAATTAGAGTGAGTTTGTGATATAGTGATCTCAACGTGGATTTCACATTTCATGGTATCCTGCTAAGTTTTCAATGCAAATGACACCCACACACGAACACAACAACAATCCAATAAGTATAGTGCATCTATTTTTCCAAACCATGCATGTATGACATGAATTCAAAAATACTCATACGTTCCTAAATATTAGTCTTTTAGAGATTTCAACAAGCGACTACATACTGAGCAAAATGAGTGAATCTACACTCTAAAATATGTCTATATACATCTGTATGTGCAGTCCACTTGAAATCTCTAAAAGACTAATATTTAAAACGAAAAGATAAAATGTAAGAAATGCATGGTCCTCAATTAAATATTTAAAAGCGAACATGAAACTAAAACATGAATATTAAGTCTAGTACTACAAAGTACATGCAAATGTTGTGTTTAATTAGGCGGAGCTATGATTGTCGGGGTCACCCCTCGACCTTAGATAAAATTGTGAAGCTCTGTTTAGGGTTGTTTAGATTATATTTGTCCCCACCCTCCCAACCACCGATTGGTTGTGCACCCCACCCCTCCTCCGGGAGAATATCATGTGCCCCATACCTTAGATGCTATATGCCGATACGAGTTGCTTGGAGCTTGTAGATCTGAGATATAACATCTCACATGATGTCTTAATATTTTTACAGGAAACCTTGATGAGTTTGAGAATTGCACACAATTTGTACAAAAACTACTCAGATGCCATTGGATCCCATATCCAACGACCTCGAAGCTAGTATCACCGTAGCATGTAAGATGAAGGAGGACATCATATTCTCCTGTATGTAAGAATATCATGTGCTACCACACCTTAGATGCTTTGGTGATACAAGCTCTTCGGAGCCGTTAGATTTGTGACCCAACGCCTCCTCGGTGGTTCGAATGGTTTTTTGCAGAAAAACCCCCAAAGAGTTCGGCCACTGCTTACAAGCACAAAGACTGCTCAGATGCCATTGGATCTCAGATCAAACGACCTCGAAGCTCGTATCACTGTAGCATCTAAGATGAAGGAGGACATCATATTCTCCTGCATGTAAGAATATCATGTGCTACCACACCTTAGATGCTTTGGTGATACAAGCTCTTCGGAGCCGTTGGATTTGTGACCCAACGCCTCCTCGGTGGTTCGAATGTTTTTCTACAGAAAAGCCCCCAAAGAGTTCGGGCACTGCTTACAAGCACAAAGATTGCTCAGATGCCATTGGATCTCAGATCAAACAACCTCAAAGCTTGTATCACCGTAGCATCTAAGATGAAGGAGGACATCATATTCTCCTGTATGTAAGAATATCATGTGCTACCACACCTTAGATGCTTTGGTGATGCGAGCTCTTCGGAGCCTTTGGATTTGTGACCCAACGCCTCCTCGGTGGTTCGAATGGTTTTTTGCAAAAAAGCCCCCAAAGAGTTCGACCACTGCTTACAAGCACAAAGATTGCTCAGATGCCATTGGATCTCAGATCAAACGACCTCGAAGCTCATATCATCGTAGCATCCAAGCTGCGAGAGCACCTTATGTTTTCTCGCACGGGAGAATATGAGGTGCTCCCACACCGTAGATTCTATGGTGATACGAGTACATGGAGATCTAATGGCCCACAGTAGGAGGTTTGAATGTTTTTGCAATATACGGCTGAGAGAGTTTGGGAATTGTGTAGAAAGTACAAGTACGCCGCATGTGCCATCTGATCACTGATCATACGACCTAGATGCTCATATCACCGTAGCGGGTAATTAAGCTACGGGGAGCACCTAATATGAGCAGCGGGAGCCGTTGGATCAAGATGTGGCGGCACACATGAGTCTGAATGTTTTATTTGCAAAAAACCTTTGGAGAGTTTGGAAGTGCGCATAATTACAAAGACTACTCCCAAGCCATTGGATCTCACTTCCAGCGGTGTAAAACTTCGTATCACCATAGCTTCTAAGCTGCGGGGTGGATGTGATATTCTATGCGCTGTCATTTTGTTCGTAAACTTGCAAAATACGTGTAACTTGTGCGTTACTTGTCTAACCGCGCAAAGTGTTTGTTAAAAACATCCTACACTCAAATATCGGAACAACACACGGGGTCCCACTTGTCATTAATCAAATTTGGACCTAAAACTAACAAATCTGAAAGGCGGGATTGGATGGCAACCTGGACTACAAAGCGTAAGTCGATAGCACGAAACAACAACGGTTGTTGGCTTTGTCCCATAACTTGATTTTATCTGATATTACATTGAGTAGAGTAGAGGAGTGCCTCGTCTACACGTGCATGACCGTTGACTCACTTACTGGTGGGTCCCAGGTCTGCGATCTCTCTCTTCTCTCCATCGTCTAACCTTTGCACGGGCACACACGAAGAGCGGCGCTGCTTGCCGTGGTGTTATTACAACTAAAAAAAGCTTGGAAAATAGAAGAATCGCCTACAACAAGAGACGTTGTGGCTGGTCGAGACAAAGCTAACCACACCTATCCTCCGTCCATGTTAGCATGATGAAGCCGTGTGGCTAGTGGGGTGTTTTCGACCGACTAGCTGGGTCCCAAGGTCGAAGCATAGGTACTACGTCTGATACAATAAATTTTTACACGCACATTTTTCCTCCGTGCCGAGAGATGGCAGACCCTACCGTGCGGTTTCGGGGTCCTCCCGGGTGGTGCACGCATATATTCTTCCTAACGTGGAACGCCCTACCACGCGTTTTCGCCAAAGCAAGTAAATAAATGAGTCATCAAATCACGAAAGACCACTTTTCCCGCCGAGTACATCAGTGAAGCACGATGGCTAGCTAGTTGGGCTAGTTCAACCGATTAGCTAGGCTGCCGCCACATTTGTTTTTTCACCCTTTTTTTATCTACTTGCCGGCATGTAAATTTAAACATCCAACGCGGCGTTACTCTGGTGTTTGAGTGCGGCAGGATTTTTAATTTTTTGATTGACAGGAGCAGGCGCGACATGATTTTTAATTTTTTGATTGACGGAGCAGGCGCGGCAGCAATTAGTCACGATGACTCCGCCTGAAATGCCACTGCTCCCTGATGTGAGAAGTCGTCGACTGGTGTTTTACCTTGGTGAAAACCAAAAGATTCCCTGCTCCTCGGCTGGCTCCCTTCGCCTTCCCGTAGATTGCATTGCCTTTCAGCCGTTTCGCCCCCTGCATCACCAACGTTGTGCGCCTCTAGAAGCATAGGGACTTCGGTGGTGTTTAGGTGCCCTCTGCATGGGAATGTCCATGTCGCGGCGCAACATGACCGTTGGATCAAACTCAGACGGTGCAGATCAGTCATTGTAGCACAAAGCGTGTGGCTGTGTTTGGTTGCATTCTCATCTCAATAGTGTGTAAGTCACCTTACGAAAACCAAATAATCCCAAAACACTTAGGCACGGTACATTAACTCCCTCCCCGTTTCTTGTTTTGTGACATATCAACTAATAAGAGACGTGGGCCGTGCATGTTTTTAATGACTTGAGACTAATAAACATGACATGCAGTGGTTAGTTCATTGCATGCAATGCTATTAATTAGCAAAAAGACATTAAGTTTTCTCGTTTTCCTCTCTGCCTTGGTCGCAGTGCATAACGTAAGATGACTTACACACCTAGACGGAGTAGTTGTTTCCTCTTCGTGTATTTGTGTTAACCTACTAGTGTGGACTCATGCACCTTTCATGCACTCTGCCAAACACCCAAAAGTGGGTCAAGAATGGAACTTTTGCTCCCATCCCGTGCACCCTTCATACACCCTGCCTAACACTATTTGTGCTTCATATGGTTCATGTTTCGTGGAGTACTGTAGCACCATGCTCTCTGTGCGCTGTAGACCTAGTTTTGTTAACATTGATCTCACCGTTCATTCTAGACCGAACAGTCGAGAAAGCGGTACTATGTTACTACATTACTGTTCATATAGTTGACATGCGCACAACATTATTTGTCATCGTCATATCTTACTACACTAGCAACAAGATTATGTAGTACTGACGTATGAACCACAGCGGATCCCTCATTAAGCAAGTCCAGGTAATATCTCTTCTTGACGATCTTTTTCTCGATCTTGATCTTGTTTTTTCATCTAACACGCAGTACTAGTACTAGTAGTACAACTTTCTGGGTTATCTTGCATGTGATTTTTGTGTGCCAAATGACGGTTCTAAATTCCTCTTTTGACCAAAACATGTGAGAGGTTGACACTGATTTCTTATATATTACTTTCAACTACTCCCTCTGTCCCAAATTTCTTGTCTTAGATTTGTCTAGATACGAATGTATCTAATACTAAAATGTGACTTGATACATCTGTATCTAGACAAATCTAAGACAAGAATTTTGGGATGGAGGGAATACTATAATTTATCAATGCTACCTTTGAAGAGGGCATATTTGCCTCAATAACTTGTGTTATGGATATTGCAAGTAATCCTCTACTCTCATGCCTTTGAAGACATGTTCGGTGTCTTTGTTCACTCATTTAAATGCGTATATGTAGTCATATATGGAGTATAATATCGAAAATCATCTTATATTTCTGAGCGGAGGTAGTAATAAAATATGGTTTCTATTTGAATTAGAACCAGGTCCAGCGGTGGAGATGAAGTTCTCAAAGTCATGCCGTGTGGTGGAAGACACGAGGATGAGTTCTCTTGCTAAACTATCCAGCTCTTTGTGTCCTTGTTGCCATGTGTCCTGAACTAGTGCTTTCTGTAGCATTGTTGTGCAGCGTGTTCTCGAGTCATGCTTGACCACAACAATTTCCTGGTTGTGCCTTCGATTCTGAAGGGTGTGGTACTTGTAAAGCTTCCCAACAAATCCGATGCGGCCTGTCTTCATGATCATGTTTATGAGTGGAAAGACCACTCATTAGGTTCTCAAGGTTGACAATATGGTGATGGTGCATGTAGACATCTCTCACGAAGTCCATGGCCTAATCGGTTATCGGGGTTCATCCGTAGGTCGATGACAAGAATAGTCTGTAGAGTTTAGTTAGTGCAACTTTGCTTGTGCGTAGTAAGTACTATTGTTGATTACTTGATTTGTGTTTGTGAACCTGTATTGTTTATTAATCTTGCCGCTTTTGGTGTGTGGTCAGTCCTGAGAACGGTCTATGTTAATGTCTGTCCACTCAATTCAGTCTGTATATTTTGAAGTATCCAGATCATCTTTTTTGTGAGGCGGTCTATCAATTATGGTTACACTCCAATATCTGTATGCATTGCAGGGTTTATCGCACCCACCAAGATTTCCAGTCCCATGGATGTTCGGTCCATACGATTTGTCACGACCTTTGGACTGTCCTGCTTGTGGGAGTAGGCGGGGCCCCTGCATGCCACCCGTAGTTGGACGATGAATCTTCTGTTTAGTACTTCAACAAAGTGATTTCCTGGTAAGGATTCACTCGTGTCACATCAAGTAAATCTTATTGATTTACTATCTAAATCTTATTGATTTAATGTCATGTTTTCTTTCTTTTCCTGCAATTTTACGATGCAGGTTTTGCCATGTGACATTCATCGCAGAATAAACCGTTTGGTTTTCTCTATGATGGCTATTTTTGCAGGTTTCACTTCTTATGCCGTGTCAGTAATGAAGGCACTGTCCATCACTTATATTACTCGAAAAAATTGGATCAGTCTATTGTTTGAGTACAAGCTGAATCCCTATGATGAACTGCAGTTTGGTTTAACAAAAATGCAAAAATTAGTCCTTCTCGCGTTTAAAATAAATGAATAAAAAAACTAGATCACGGTCACGATCGCTGTTGTCTCGCACATCGGTACCACCTTCAGCAACGGATCGAGCACCGACAGTTGCTCTAGCACTAACAACGGCAACAGCTCAGTCTGATCCAGCTGAGTATTGGGCATCGACAGCGTCAGCGGGTCAGGCTGATCTACCGGAGGATCGGGCATCGACACCGGCACCTGCTCCGACACCGGCACCAGCTCTACAAGGAGCACCATCTCCGGCACCTGCACCAACACTTCCACTTGCATCTGCTCTGGCCCGTGCAGCGGCAACCGAACGAGCAGTTGCACCGGCAACAGACTGGGCTCCAGTTCGCACTTCGTATACCAAAGTCCTTACAAAAACCGACATGTCCACCTTCTTGGTAAGCATTGGCCGCCCAAGTGTTTCGTTCTTTTCTATTTCCATGTTGTTTCGCATGATTCACTGTGTTTCTGTAACTGTTTGGGTATGTCTTCTTGTTTGTAAACAGAGAATTCCTAGAGCAACGAGGGAGTCGTTCAACAATCCGGGCGACCGCGGCCAAGTTTCTGTTACCATCCGCATCCTTTGTGTGAATGAACCTGCTCAATATACCGTAAGTACAAAGGATGGTCGCATGATGATTGATGCTAAAGGATGGTCAAGGTTCAAATCTAAATCATATCTTGCGGTAGGGGATGATGTCAAAATCGAACTTTCTCGGCAAGGAGAGCTGGTCCAAATCAACTTTGGAATTCTTCAGTACTGCCGAACTGATCTATCCGCCGAGAGATTTTGATGTAATACTCTGGCATGGTGAAACAAGTGTCATGTGTGCATAAGTAGTACAACAGTATCATTGATAGAATTGCAACTCTGATTGCTGGTTAGGAACTGTCGTTTGATTACATTCCAACAGCTGTTGTGCTTTATTCAATTTTGTGTATTCGCCTTGCGACAACATCTAAAACCAGCGCCATACTGACCGCTTGCAATATGAAAAGCGCTGAGATAGAACACATGGGCCCCCAAACATGCAGGCCCACCAGCCTATGGCCCAAAGTCCAGAACCGTGCCTGTCTGAGTATTTCTTAGCTGAACCCCCATAATGCCTGTGTGTTGCACGTAACAACAAGATGCATTTGTATGAGTATTTTATCTTGTGAGAGAAAATGATGAATGAGGGAAGGCCTTATTTGCAAATGCGGAGAGGTGTGTGGGTACCTTTTTGCAAAATGCCATAGTTTCCTTCCTATCCGTCAGATATAAATCGGACGGCCCATATTGCAGGATGATAGGCACACCATCATCACCAACTCGTCTATACCGTGTTAAAAAACTCTGTTTTTATAATTATATATGTTATATATATTCCCCTTGATTTTTCTTATGTATAAAGTTGTGATATAAAAGATCTTTATATTTATTTACAGAGGGACTATCTCTCTGTCAAAAATATATTTATGTGTAATAACTAGTTACTCTTGTCTTTCTACTTCCTTGCGCTGATATGTGGGGCATCCGGCAACGGGGTCCACATGCCATATGCACCAAATTAGAGTGCACAACTGCACGGTAGACACACCCCGGTCGTAGCGCCACATTAATGCCGAGCCATCAAATCACAAAACCCCCACCTTTCCAGCTTTAGCAGTAAGCTGGACGGACAAAGCGGCAATATTTCACTCGGCCTGAATCCCTTCTCCCTTGTCTGCTTGTTCAGATAAAACCCCGATCGGCGATTGCATAGGGCTTTCTCATGGAGAACCTGGTACGAATTCTTCATCCATCCCCGATAAATCCAAGTCCCTTGGTCGCGGGTACTCCTAGGATGGCAGCCGCCGCCGTTGATGCATTTTTCTTCCTACTGAATCTAGTGTGTTTCACTTGTATTTCCCAAAGTGCGAGGACCCTACAGGTTTCTGCGCCCTCGGCGAGACGCCACACTTGTTCCTTCTCATCCTAACACAGGATTTTAAAACACGCACAGTATGTTCCTAGAATCCTCTTTTCTATCCGGGAGGGTATGGTTTTTTGAACATGATGTCGACTAATTTGGAAATATGGATTGCTATATTTGGATAAAAGGTACTAGTACCATGGTTAGCACTAACGTGAAGGAGGAAAGTATTTCTAGATTTGGATATAGGGAATACATTGTGTTCTCATATTATTTTTCCTGCAGTGCATTCCTTGCTCTGCCAGAACACATGTACTCAAGATGTTCGGCCTTGCCATAACAGAATACACCAGTTTAATGGTAGCAGGGAAGACAAGCCATGGATATAAGTTTCGAGTTGGGTTCATGAACCAAGAAGATCGCTGCTTTTTTTAAGGCCGAACTTGGATAAACTTTCTCAAGTGTTACGGACTGAAAGTTGGCGCACGAATGTTGATGGAAATATCAGAACCTGACCTCATCTTCACTGCGATCTTCCACCCCAACGTCGTTCCAATTGTTCATCCATGTTAGTTTTGTATCTGGTTCTTGCTTGTTGCCTCGATTACTTCTTAATCCACCTATTCTGTCTAACTGATCACAATTTAACTTTAGAAGTAGCAACGAATCTCTCACGAAGATTCTACTTCTAACTAATATTTTCTTATAATTGGTGGCACGTGTAGGTTTTTTCAGAGTTAAGCAGGCTGCTCGTTTGTTATTCTGTAACAACTCGGCTATTCTTGATGGCTTTGAAGTTGGTGGGACGACATCCACAAGTTCCTACACTTTATTGATCATCTTGAGGTCCTTGTTTCAATGTTGGAAGGCCACGTGGGATATGTGTGCCACTGCTGCACTCGTTGAACAGGTCCAACTGTGTCGAGAAACTTATGGTATGAGCTATTTTCTGTTATATATGTTGTTCATAAACTATTGCTTATACACAATTTTACAGTTGTGATCTTCTTGAAACAGAAACTGCCCAGTTCTATTGTTCCTATACAGATGCCTGACCATGGTCGCGTCAGACTTGCGCTTGGTCACAACATGATGTTTATGTCGACCTACTCCATTCCCCTTGGAGGTGAAAAGATACTTATTCATGGGTGGTCTCAAATAATGAAGGCCCGTCCATCTTGGAGAATAGGACAGAAGATCATGTTCCTGCTTTTCCATGGATCTAAAGCGAATATCCTGTTTATTGACCACATTGCGAGATGAAGCCGCTTTCAGAAGGTTGTGGATGCGCGGGGTGGCGCCTGGGCCTTGTCCTGGGGCTTGGCGGCCTCACCCTTGGTTAACTGTAGGCAAAGTAGCACTATTCGAGGCATGCTTTGTACGGTTGAACCTGTATAAGTACTCATACTGCTTTCAGCTATGGTTGTTAAGTGCCCCTACTGGTTTCAGTTAAGGTTATTAAGTACTCCTCCTGCTTTTACAATCTGTCGTGTTTCTTCAGTCCTGTCTTCCTCCAGCCGCCAAAACCAAACCAGCGCCGGCGGGGCCGCCTGCTTCCGCCTCCCACGGCTGGCTGCGCCTTAGCGCATGCATCGCCGCCCCACCGTCTCCTAAATCGTTAACACCAACGTCCAAGGCCTCGCCGTCGTCCTCCGCGCGCTTTGGTGCGCTTGCCGCGGCACCGCCCTCTCGCGTTGTCAACATGGTCAACAAACAACAGGAATCGGCAGAAGTACGTGGAGAGGATGACATTAGGGACCACTATGTCAGCGTATGGAAAAATAAAATGCTTCCTCCTAGTGTTTTCCTGGCATCTGGGACCCACAACATTGTGAGCGTATATAGTCAATAGAAAAGAGAACAGCACAAGATCGGCTGACACCTGGGACGTAGCAGCTCGAGCAGTATTTTTTGTTATTGTTGAGACGGAGTAGGGTTTGAACTGGGCTGTGGCCCGTCTAGCCCAGGTTTATATTTTATGTTCACCATGTGACCAGCCCAGCTATTTTTTTCTTTGTGAAAATGAGCCCAGTTTATTTTTCGAAGAATACCCAATCCGAGCCTACTTATTTTCTCATACGATGGGCTGCAACTCTTTCAAGACGCGTGCAAATCTTGAAAGTAATATGAAATGGGTTGTAAATATAAAAATAGGTGATAAATTGGCAATTACTTTATAATTTCTGAATTTTTTCACATTTTCAGATTCCTATTTCACTGGGCATTAACCTAATTTAAATATATCTTGAAAGTACTTTAAATCTGGCTCGACATTTTGGTATTAAAAATAGTTTGGAACCCACAGAAATATGCGAAATTGGCCCTGGCCAACCAAAAAATGGACTGCAATAAATTGCATAAGAAGTCGCAGTGAGCTATATATAAATTACTAAAAAAAGAGGGAATGGTCTGACTTATGGGCTTATTGAGTTGACGCATATGCAAGATTTTTTTAGTTATTATATACGTCAACTAACGATTCTAGCAGATGTAACCGTTGGATGTCAATCCAACGGCCGTCGTGTTTCTTCAATCTCTGATCTTCTTGCCACAGCCGCCAAATCCAGCGCCGGCGGGACCGCCTACTCCCGCCTCCCGTGCAGGCCTCACCGCCCCCTACTACTCCCACCGCTGGCCAGGGCATCCCTCTACTCACCCACACCCCCTGTTATTCTGCGGTGACAGCAGCCTCACACCGCAGCCGAACCAGTGAACCCTCGTACTCCTCTCCGCGCGGGCTTCCACTTCCGCGTCTTCCCCGGCTCCGCGTCATCCTCTTCCTAGGCCTCGCCGTCGTCCACCGCCCTGGTGCTCTCGGCGCGGCGTGGTCAACGTGGTCAAGGAACGGCTTCCATCGGACGTGGACTGTACGTGGAGAGGCTGACAGTTGGGTCCACGACGGTAGCAAGGAAGTGCCTCCTTATTATGTGAAAACTAATGACTCCTCCACCTGACAGTAGGGACCTACCGGACGGGCTACCGTATTTCGCGAAAAAAACGTTTCCCCCCTGACTGCTGGGACCCATCGGATGGGCCACCGTATTGCGCGAAAAAACGTTCCCCCCGCTGTCAGCTCGGACCCAGTGGAAGTGCCTCCTTATTACGCACAAGAAAATGAATACTCCCCCTGCTGGTTGGGACCCACCTTGGTGGGAGGCTGATTTGTGGGCCTACTAAGTTGACGGGGACGGAGTGCTTTGTCTAACTTAGTCAATATGAACGATTCTAGCTCCAGTGACCGTACGATGTCCATCCAACGGCCGTAGTGCTTCTTCAATCTCTGGTCTTGTTGCTCCAGCCGCCCAAAGCAGCGCCGGTCGTGCCGCATGCTCCTACCTCCCGTTGCCGGTTGTGCTGCCGCGGAGGCCTCACCACCCCCTACTATTCCCACCGCCGGTCGGGCCATCCCTCTACTCACCCACACCCCCTGTTATTCTGCGGCGACGGCAGCCTCACACCGCAGCGAACCAACGAACCCTCGTACTCCTCTACGCGTGGGCATCCACTATCGCGTCTTCCCCGGCTCCACGTCGTCCCCTTCCTAGGCCTCACCGTCGTCCACCACCCTGGTGCTCTCAGTGCGGCGTGGTCAACATGGTCAAGGAACGACTTCCATCGGACGTGGACTGTACGTGGAGAGGCTGACAGTTGGGTCCACGGCCGCAGCAAGGAGGTGCCTCCTTATTACGCGCAAAATAATTATTCCTCCACCTGACAGCGGGGACCCACCGGATCGGCCACCATATTTCATGAAAAAAACATTTCCCCTGACTGCTGGGACCCACCAGCTACATCTTCGCACGCAAGGAAGTGCGTTCGGGCAAAAAAAATGATTCGCCCCCTGACTGCTGGGACCCACCAGCTACATCTTTGCAAGCAAGGAAGTGCGTGACAGTCGGGACCCACCTGGTCGAAGCGTACGTAGCGTTGTCATTCTGGTCGTGAACGTGTACGTACATACTGGTCGATGTAGAGGTGCGCACGTGTCGTAGTAGAGGCGCGCACGTAGCATGTACACGTACGTACATCGGCCAGTGTGCAAGAAAGAAAATACGGCCATGTACGTACATACGGGCAGGGTCTCGAACGCCTACTCATGCATACGTACGGCCAGGGCTTGTGTACATGGCTGGGTCGGAACGGAGAAACATCGTCGTCGGCGTGTTCATGGGGAGCCAACTGGCTGGGTCGGAACGGAATGCGTCGTCGTGTTCATTAGGAGGGCTTGGACGGAATGTCCAATGGAAACGAGCCCTGGCATACCACAAAACGGAGGAAACGGCCTTGTGTTCGACCGGCCATGTTCAAAACGGGATCCTGTTCATCGGGAGGGGTCTGGCGTACCGCAAAACGAAGGAAACGGACCTCCTACGGTCGAAAGGGGGGTCCTGTTGATGCGGAGGGGTGTGGCGTACCGCAAAACGGGACTCCACGGGATACTGTTCATCTCCACCGTCGACCCCCTCCAGCCTCCACGGGTTACTGTTCATCCACCATCGTCCTCCTCCAGCCTCCACCTGCGACTGTTCATCCACGGGCTCCTGTTCATCCAGCCTCCACCGCGCGCTACTCCACCGGCTACTGTTCAACCAGCCCTCTCCACGGGCTCCTGTTCAACCACCCCTCGACGGCCTACTGTTCATCCCGCCCTCCACCGTCTACTGTTCATCCTTCCCTCCACGGGGTGGTCCTATTCATCCTGCCCTCCACGGGGTCCTGTTCATCCAGCCCCAACTGGCTCGAACGATCGGGGTCCTGTTCATCCACCCCCCAGGAACTGTTCATCAAACCCCCAACAACGCCTTTGTTCATCCAGAGGTAACTCCACGGGGTCTGTTCATCCACCCCCACCGGAACTGTTCATCAACCCCCCCGCAACGCTCCTTTGGTCATCGAGGCAGCATCGATCGGCTTCGATTAGCAGCAAGATGGCGAAGAATCGCTCGATCGGGTTCGATTAACAACCATCGATCGATCGCTCGGGTTCGATGAACGCGTAGCTCGCGGGCAATCGCTTCGGGTTGATTAGAGCCCAACGCCTCGCTTCGGGTTCGATTAGAGCCCAATGCCTCACACTGCACGCAGCAGACGTCACGAGATAAACACGCATCGCTCGGCCCCCGACCACCCACCGTAACCGGGGACTCCCCGATATTTTTCGCGCCCTCGCTTCTACCACGGTTTTTTCCGTCATGGACGGCCCAAAGAATGTCATGCAGCTGCGTCTCCGGCCTGCCCGGGACGAAAAGCCCATTTTCTGTCATGATTTTTTTCATAGAAGTAGGACCCCACCACATCTATGATGATACCGGGTTTTGTCACAATTATCGTCATAGAAGTGTCATAAGTATGACAAAAGATTTTCGTTCGGCCCAAAATGTCACGGATGTGTCTTTTTTTTATAGTGGCTAAGTGGGCCTCTAGGATTTATTTAGGAATTTCTAAATCAGTTATTGGGCTATCCCAAAATAGACTAAATTCCAGCATGTTTCTCCAGGTTTATCAAGAGCTCCGACTACAGTTTCGCTACGGTGGACACCACCAACGATCTAAAAGCGCTCAAGGTTTCGGACTTGAAATGCCCGAATCTTGTCAACATCCAGCACCACTACAAGGTCTGGGGCACCGACAAAAGCAAACTGAACTCCCTGGTTGACCTCGCCTCGGCCATCATCGACCCCTACTACGCGACGATGAAGCAAGAGAGCAATAAGGACAAGAACGCCTGGCACAGTGTGTGGCATAAGAGACTGGATGAACAACATGTCAAGTACGCGGCCATGGACGCGTACACAAGCTACGAGATGTACAGGAGGATCGTTGACATGAGGAACTGTCTTCTTCCTGACCTAGACGAGGGATCAAGCCACATAGCAGTGGCGGGAGCGTCACAAGAAGTAGATGCCTAGACGATCGTTTCTCCTACTTTAGAATGCACTCAATTGTTTATTGAGGTGTGTGCGAATGATCTGTATAGTCACTTATGTAATTGTATGTTTATTTCAGTTTTATATATATATATATATATATATAGACACACATGTTATTCTACTGTAGATAGAGCCATTCACACGGCTTATTAGCAGCAATCGTCTGTGTTATTATTGGTCTTCGCACACATTTCAGATTATGGACCTGTTTGCCGCGTATCACACACATCTTGTTTAGTTGAACTGTTTCCATTGTGTTGCCTAATCACACACAGTTCATCCCAGTGAACCGTATGCTGTATATCGAACACGCCTTCATCTGGTTGCCCGTTTCATTTGTGCCTCCTCATCCCAAACAGTTAATTGAGCTGAACTGTATGCCCTACATCGCACACGCAACTAAATTCTGAACCGTGTTTGATGCATCTGTCATCGCAAATGTTTTACACCTTTTTTGACTATTTTTTACACCATCGTTTGCGATTATGGCATCGCACACAGTTTCATCGAAGGGTCTCTGATCGTAGTGTCGTGTTTGGACTATCCTGCAGTAGTGTTGGTTTCTTTGCTTGTTTGCTTGCCATAATTGTGTATTTATTAAAAATTAGAAAGCAAAAAGTTTATGGATCCTCATCCACTTGCTAATATTTTTTAAAGATCCACCTATGATGAACAAATTGCTAGTGAGTTGAGTGCACTAGATTATCTTTATGATGTTTTGCCTGAAATTCGTGAATCTAAAAATTGTGATGAAGTGCTAAAAGAAGAAATTTATGAAGTGATTCACGATAGCTCCTTGAATGAAAAGCATGATTGTAATGATGCTATTATAAGTTCTATTAATGTCAGTTGTGCTAATAATATGCAAAACCCCAAGCTTGGGGATGCTAATTTTGCTATGTCCACTACTTATTGCAATAATCATGATTGGGGTGATGTTTCTTATGATCTTGAAAATTTATTTAAGCCTCATGATGAATATGTTTGCGACAATATTGAAAGTGGGTTTGGAAAAGTGTCGACTCTAGGTAATAATGATCCCACTATTTTGGAGCATGATCAATCTTATGAAATTTTTGATAAAAGTGGGCTTGGAGAAGTAATGACTTTATTTTTTGTTAAACCCACTATTTTGGAAGAGTGTCAACTTTGCATGCATGTGGATCATGAATAGAAAATTTTATGTAATAGCTACATTTTCTAATTTGATTATGATCCTACATGTAATTATTATGAGAGAGGAAAATATGTTTGTAGAAATTTTCATGTTACTAAATTACCTCTTGTATGTTGAGATTGGTATTGTTTCTTTCTTCTTCCTTGCATATGCTAGTTTTTTCTTGTCTTGATAATTTGTTGCTTACGAAATGCCTATGCATAGGAAGTATGTTAGACTTAAACTTGTTTTTCACATGCTACATGATGCTCTCTTTGTGTTTAAATTGCTATCTTTCATGTGAGCATCATTAAAATTATCAACACCTAGATAAAAGGCTTTAAAGAAAAGTGCTTGTTGGGAGACAACCCAATATTTTTATTTTCTATTTTTATGGGAATACACATTATTACCTCTGTAGTAGTTGTGTTTTAGTGTTTTTAATTAGTGTTTGTGCCAAGTAAGACCTTTGGGATGGTCTATGGTGATAGTTGATTTGATCTTGCTGAAAAACAGAAACTTTTGCGCCAATAGAAGAATTATTTAAATTCACAGTTGCATGATAAAATTTTGAATTTTTTACACAAGATTGATATATAAATTGCCTAGGTTTTCTAATGTTTCAGAATTTTTGGAGTTACATAAGTATACAAAGTTTCCAGATTACTACAAACTGTTCTGTTTATGACCGATTCTGTTTTCTATGTGTTGTTTGCTTATTTTGATGAATCTATGGGTAGTATCGGGGGGTATGAACCATGAAGAAGTTGGAATATAGTAGATATTACACCAATGTAAATTTAGAATGAGTTCACAACAGTACCTAAAGTGGTGATTTGCTTTATTTTACTAACGGATCTTACGAGTTCTCTGTTGAGTTTTGTGTTGTGAAGTTTTCAAGTTTTGGGTAAAGTTGTGGAGTTACAGTAGTGACTACTACTCTACTCCCAGGGTTTGTATCCATCACTGTCTGAGCATAGTCTTTCAACCTAGGGTATTGCTTCTTGTGGTCTCCTAGCACAACATCAATAGCTAGGTTCTTTGCCCTATATGCCATTGACTTGGGCACATCCACACCATACTTCTCCATGCAGGCATCAATCAAAGTCTGAATGCCAGTTGTTAGATCAGATCTGAACAGTGACTCATACTTCTGTGCGAGCCACTTGGCACTTACCCTTGTTGTCTCTGTACTAATAGGGCAAGTGTGCTTAATTCTCATCTTCTTAATTACAAAAGTAGTTTCACCGTTTATAACTGCTGCCACGATAAAGAAGTTGCAATGTTTTTGGTTGCATTCTACAATTATTCTTTGATCTGAGTTCCTATGGTATCTAAAGTTTCTGCCTTGAGTGATGTGTAAGTTCAACAAAGCCTCTCTGAATTGATGTTGATCTAAGAAACACATCTTTAGACATAATTGCTCATGTGGTGCCTCCATCTTCTCATTGTACCATTTTCTAGGAGGCCTCTGCTTTGCCCTGCTCTTCCTTTTCTATGGCAGTACAAATGACAATGGCTCATAACCATCATCATCAGCCTCCTTCAACAATCCTTTCTCTTCTTCATCAGATGAAGGTTTGAAATCAGGTTCCTCCTCTTGAACTACACTTGAATGTGTCCTTGTTGTAGGCCCTTTCCTAACTGGAAGCTTCTATTTCTTCTTCTTCTTCTTCTCTTCATGTACAATTACAGTTTCTTCATCCTGTGAAACAACTTTCTCATCTTCATCCATTTGGAAAGGTTCCTCAACCTCTGTGTCACCCTCATAATGCACCACTTCTTCCACCTCAGATTCTTCATCATCTGTTTCTTCCTCTTCTATTTCATCATACTCTCTCTATTTCTTTCCCTCCTCCATCTCTATATCACCAGCATCACCCATATAAAAAGGGTTTACATCATTGTCATCTTCACCTTCACAATCAGAACCACCAGTGCCATCATATCCCTCTTCTTCTTCTATTTCCAACACAACTTTCAGTTTTCCTTTTAAATTCTTGCTCTCTTGTGTGCAAACACCAGTACCATGAGCTACACTGCAGCTGCTACTCTGACTTTCAAAGGCAACTCCTTCTTCATCAACGGCATAGATGGGTGGCTCACTGAGATCATATAACACAGGCTCTTCATACACAACAGTGGATAATCTTGCCTCTCAGACTGGCTGCAAGGAGGTGGACATGCCCTCACTAGCAAATTTAAAACCTTACACTCCTCAACCTGCCTCTTTACTAATTGCAACTCAGCATTACTCTCTACCATCTCCAATCCTTTCTCCCCTAAATCTGGATTCTCAATGTGAAACAGCAGATCATATTCACTAAATCCTTGGGTTTCCATCACAGCAATCATATTCATGTATGTCACATCTGAACTGCAGAGCTTCAGCTCAAACATTTCTGAAGCATCAAAATGGAACCTAACATCCAAAATGTCATCATACAAACTGCAAAATGAAATAACAGACACAATTGGTTAATAAACAATTTTTCTTAACAGATAGGCTAACATATAAACAAAGCTTTGTTTAAGTTAACATATAAACAAGTTAACATATAAACAAAGCTTTTATTTATCCTTGCAATATGAATAAACTAAAGAATTACTACAAAATCAAACAATGTAAACAACTATCTCAATGCAACCCTAATTACAGAGTGGGTACTTAACTCACAAAGAAGCGATGTTTCTGTATTTTCAGATAAGTAGTTAATAGAATTGTCCACTAATGGTGCTCTACTCTAGTTAGGACTCATTTAATCCACTATGCTTATCTGCTCTGCTCTGCTCTAATGGTGCTCTCCTCTAATGGTGCTCTGCTCTAGTTAGGACTAAGAAATAACAATGTAATCCACTAATGATGCTCTGCTCTGCTCCACTTAGGTAACACATAATGCTGCTCTAACAATTTGGACTAAGAAATAACAATGTAATCCACCAATTTGGACTAGATGGGACTCATGTAATCCACTATACTTCTCTGCTCTAGTTAGGACTAGCAATTAGAGTGTTAAACATGCAGGTAGTAGAACCCTAACCCTAATCCCCAATTTCAGTGAGCAAGAATGGAACAGTTAACCACTTACAGAGCACCACCGAAGCCATGAGTCCAGTGATGGGCGGTGCTAGGGTTGGCCACCCAAATTCGCGCCATCTGCAGCCTCTGCTCCATCGACAACGCCGGCTCCGCAAAATCTTCGTCCTCGCTACTGTATTCCAAGCTGGAGTAGCCGCCACTGCCATCAAGGCCTAAGCGGGGGAGGTCGCCGCCACTTGCATCGCCCCGGCCATCGCCACCTGTCGGAGTCGCCGAGGCCATCATCGCCTAGGGAGGCACAACAGTCGGGGGGAGAGGAGGGCGCGAGGGAGGAGCAGCCGCGTGGGAGGTGACAGTGCCTAAGTAGTTCGGCGGCGTGCGTGCTGTGGCGGGCGGGGAGGGGGAGGCAGCCGCCGGCGAGGGTGCGAGGGCAGAGGGGGGTCGCGGTCTGGCTCGGTCGCACCAGCGAGACCTAAACGGTGCGAGCCGGCCTCGTCCTACTCAAAGCGCAGTCAGCGCGCGGGCACGCGCGCACTAGCCAGCGTGGCGCTTGACGGGCAGGCCCGACCGGTCAGCTTTTCTGTCAATACATATAAAACGCACTTTTAGTCTTTTTTGCAACGGCTCGCCCCAATCTTGGTACTACACGTAAAAATTACCAATCTTGGTATCAATCTGCTTCCAATGCCCCAATTGTGGTACTTCTATGTAATTTACTCTCTCTAGTACCACGCACTTTTCCCGGTGCATTAAACCCACCATATACCATTCCTTAAAACAGCCACCATACCTACCTATTATGGCATTTTCATAGCCATTCCGAGATATATTGCCAAGCAACTTCCACCATTCCGTTTTATTATGACACATACTATCATTGTCATATTTTTCTCATATGCATGAGGCATTCATATAGAGTCATATCTTTGTTCTAGTATCGAGTTGTAACTCTTGAGTTGTAAGTAAATAAAAGTGTGATGATCATCATTATTAGAGCATTGTCCCATGTGAGCAAAGGATGATGGAAGCTATGATTTCCTCACAAGTTGGGATGAGTCTCCAGACTTTAAGAAAATAAAAGAGGCCAAAGAAGCCCAAACAAAAAATAAGAGAAAAAGAGAGAAGGGACAATGTTACTATCCTTTTTCCACACTTGTGCTTTGAAATAGCACCATGTTCTTCATGATAAAGAGTCTCCTGTTTTGTCACTTTCATATACTAGTGGGAATTTTTCATTATAGAACTTGGCTTGTATATTTCAATGATGGGCTTCCTCAAAATTGCCCTAGGTCTTCATGAGCAAGCAAGTTGGATGCACACCCACTTAGTTTCTTTTTGAGATTTCATATACTTATAGCTCTAGTGCATCCATTGCATGGCAATCCCTACTCACTTGCATCGATATCAATTGTTGGGCATCTTCATAGCCCATTAATTTGCCTAGTTGATGTGAGACTTTCTCCTTCTTTTTGTCTTCTCCACAACCACCATATTCTATTCCACCTGTAGTGTTATATCAATGGCTCACGCTCATGTATTGGGTGAGATTTGAAAAGTTTGAGAACACTAAAAGTATGAAACAATTGCTTGGCTTGTCATCAGGGTTGTGCATGATGAAATACTTTGTGTGATGAAGATGGAGCATAGCCAGACTATATGATTTTGTAGGGATAAATTTCTTTGGCCATGTTATTTTGAGAAGACATGATTGCTTTATTAGTATGTGTCGGTGTCAAAACCGGCGGATCTCGGGTAGGGGGTCCCGAACTGTGCGTCTAGGCGGATGGTAACAGGAGACAAGGGACACAATGTTTTTACCCAGGTTCGGGCCCTCTCGATGGAGGTAAAACCCTACTCCTGCTTGATTAATATTGATGATATGGGTAGTACAAGAGTAGATCAACCACGAGATCAGAGAGGCTAAACCCTAAAAGCTAGCCTATGGTATGATTGTAATTCGTCCTACGGACTAAAACCCTCCGGTTTATATAGACACCGGAGAGGGCTAGGCTTACACAAAGTCGGTTACAATGGGAGGAGATCTACATATCCGTATCGCCAAGCTTGCCTTCCACGCCAAGGAAAGTCCCATCCGGACACGGGACGAAGTCTTCAATCTTGTATCTTCATAGTCCAGGAGTCCGGCCAAAGGTTATAGTCCGGCTATCCGGACACCCCCTAATCCGGGACTCCCTCAGTAGCCCCCGAACCAGGCTTCAATGACGATGAGTCCGGCGCGCAGATTTGTCTTCGGCATTGCAAGGCGGGTTCTTCTCCAAATTCCATATACCTGTTGAATAGTGTCCGGCTTCTGGTGAATGTTGCGCTCCTTGGCTTCCACGCACAATAATGGCCATCTTCCACGTGTCAAACGAATGCGAAAAGCCAGGGTGTTTTTTCATTTACCCCCCTAGCCGCGCAAATGAGCTGCCTATAAAAGAGACGAGGATTTAGATCCGAATCACACCATCTTCCCTTTGCGAGCATTCATTGGAGCGCATCCGACAGAGATCCATTCCATCATGGCCAGTCGACGCAGCTCCTCCTCTCGCCTTCCCAGCCCTCAGCCTGGAGATTGGGAGAGATGCTCCATCCCGCACAGCGAGCTAGTGACGCTCCAAGCCAAGGGGTTTCTCCCCCCAGCCTACATGGTCACGGTTCAAGCCGGGCTCGCCACCTATAATGGCGGAGAGCAAGCGGAGAGCGTCCCCAATCCCTCCAAAGGAGAGCGGGTCTGCCTTGTCCCTTATTTGATAAGAGGGCTCGGATTTCCAATTCATCCGTTTCTCCGGGGGCTCCTGGAGTTCTACGGCCTCCAGTTGCACAACCTTACGCCTGCCTCCATATTGCATATTGCGGGCTTCGTGGCCCTTTGCGAGCTGTTTTTGGGCATCGAGGCTCATTTCGAGCTGTGGAAGAAGATGTTCTGCCTTGTGCCCCGTTCTCAGAAGGGGTCAATATATCAAGTGGGCGGAGCCGAAGTATGGCGCATCGCCGGGACCGGATATCTATCCGGAACCCCAAAGAAGGCGGCCGAAGAATGGCCTTCAGAATGGTTTTACATAGAAGATGTCCCCTTGCCGGATCATGTTCGGATTGGCCTCCCTGAGTTTGATAATGCTCCCTTGACGAAGCGCCTGAGCTAGCGTCCACGGAGCCCTTAGAAGGAAAATGACAAGGACGTTCTTTATTTGATGGTCCGGATAAGGCTGTTAGCTCATTCCAGACTGACCATGATCGAGGTCATGGCCACATGCATTATGCGAGGGGTGCAGCCGCTTCAGTATAGAGGCCACTCCATGTGGGATTTCAACGGGGAGGATGATGCCACCCCGCTGTGGCCGTAAGGGGCCGGAATCGGGTGCCGCTCTGACGAAGATCTTGTCTGCATTGTACAAGGGAGAAGAGGAGGAATTCCTCCGTGTCAATTCTCAGGGCGGATTTTCCATGTACAATCCTCCAAGCTGGGTAAGCGGACACTTCTTTTTGCCCATCCGTTCCATATTCCCATGGTCAAGTACCTTATCTTATGATTTCGACGCAGGAATTGCGCCGGGCCGTAAAGGATATAAACAGCCCTCCTCCACAACCGAGGATCCGGAACGGTCCCTTGATCCGGCCTCCCAAGAGATCCGGACATATCCGTGGAGCTGATTGATGGGGTATTTTACCAACTGAGCATCGACAATGCCTTGGTGGCCATTACAGCCGATTATACTGGACTGCTCCCCGCCTCACAAGTAATCGAGACCAAAGTCCTAATACTTCAAAGATGATCCATCCGTGCTTATTTTTTATCATCGTATACCAATGGTGTTTCGCAGGGGAGGATCTCGAGGCGGAATGACGAGCCTGCGGCGACTAGCCAACAAGGGACCGCGAGGGCGGGTAGGCTAAAGAGACACACAGTCCGTGTCGAGGCACCGGCGCAGCAGTAAGGCGCGCTGCCTTATTCCAAGGTATTATTCTTACGATGCATACTAACGCCCGTGCTCTCCTTTTTTTAGGAAAAAGAGGGCTCGCCGGACTATATCTGGAGAGATTGCCAATCGCGCCCACCAGCCGTGCTCCAAAGCCAGGTCGAGCGAGGCGAACACGAGGCGTGCATCGGACGATCCTCCGATAGAGGATGCAGACAGACTGTCCGCCACCAATTCCGAGGTGGAAAGTGCCATGAATCACAGGCGCCGCCGGACAGTTCTTCGCAACGCTTGTTTCTCCCAAGAGGCATTGGACGCCTTCAATTCGGGAGATGCGTACCTCCGTGCCGCTCAAAATGTTCTAGCCAGAGCCACGGAGCAGTATGTGAAAGACATACAGGTTAGAAAATTTGATGGTTATATATGTTAGTAGACCCCGAGACTTGAAACGGTTAGAATAACTGATTTAAGGATCATTTGTTATGCAGGATCTTACAGAAAAGAATACCCAACTGTCCCGAGGCTGGAAGAGTGCAAAGCCCAACTTGAGGTCAAGACTAGCCGCATAGCAGGGAGGCCAAGGAGACCCCTCCGGTAATATAAGCTTCAAAGATAAGTATGTTGTGAAGTGCGGCGTGTGTGCAAATCGACAATAACATTGCAGATGGCGCGGAGTAGATCGGACAAGCAACAACTCTTGCGCGGTTAAAGGCGGCGAGAGCATGCTTACGAAGGTGAGGCGGAGAAGAATAATCTCCAAGATGCCAACACCCAGCTGGGCGAGGAACTAAAGGATGTTCGTGCTCGGTGCCGGACTCCGTGAAGGAGAATCGGCGGCTTCGGGCGCGGCATGTTTAGTAAGCGCTTGAACGAACTTTGAAAAAGAGTTCGGCGAGGAAGTCGACTAACGAGTTATGTCTCTAGGTATGCTCATGTGTCGCCCTCAGAGGAAATGCCCGTACTACGGGTGACCTTCTTCCCGAAGCTCTTATAACTGCGAACGAAGTTCGACAGTGATGAAAGGCGTTGCCTGTGCCTTGTGGCTATCTGTCTCCATGCCGAAGGCCTTGGAGAGCTTGCGAGAGGCTTAACGGAGCGCGGCGGCGCTCCGATTATGGAAGATATCGGCTCACCGTTAAGGCGCCAGGAGGCTGGGCCATGGTGAAGACGTGGTACACGGTTAACCCAAACCACATGGCGAGGTCGGACCTGTGGGGCCGATGGGAAGGAGATCCTGTGAGCTTAGTGTACGCCAAGTAGAGTTGGTCATTAAATATTCCCAACAGGACTCTAAACTAGACAGCCTGTTGGATGGTATTGAAGAGGAATATGCTCAGTCAAATTGACTATGTAATTTAAGATGACATGTAAAATGCCTTCTAGCCGGATTGTAGATTGTTTGTCATGGCGGACCTTTTCGCTTCGACCTCGGGACCCGATAGTCCGGAGTGTGTCCGAATACCCTCTCGGTTATGTAAGAACCTGGGCATGCATGGAGACCAGGCGTAGGGGTCATTAGTGCTTGAACAGACAAGTGCACAACTAGTTATGTTATATTACATGGTTAGTAAGAAACATATTCCAGGGAGAATTGTTCCGTGAGGGGTTCCTTTCCCTGGGAGGCATGCCCTAAAGTGCATGTACGGACTGCGAAAAAAGTAGAAAAGCATCTGGGGGCAGATAAATAAACAAGTGGGAAATCATCTTTAGTTCACCGACCGAATATTCCCTTAAGAACGCTAGCTTTCGGCTTCACCCAGTCTGAGGTACACATCCGGCTGACCCGGCAGTAACAATCGCAGAGGTGCTCCCTTTACCGCCTAGCCGAACAATTGGGAAAGTAGGGGTAAGCACAGGAGCCAGGCAACCCAGCTTGGCCAAAACTTAAGTCATATCGATGCATATAATGGTGAATAAAAGGTACATGCGGAAGTGTGACACATGTGTTGGGCGTGAAGCCCGTATGAATAAGCTTCTGTTAAAGAAGCCCCCGGGTATACTGAGCGCGGATAGCGCATCAATTGTGTGCGAACAAGGCGCGAACGAGCCCTTAAAGGCTGTAAGAGAAAGGGAGGGAGAAGGAGAGAAATATAAGACAGCTAATGTGTAAAAAATAGACAGAGGAAGGAGACGAACACAGAGTCCGGCGCTAGGCATAGAATCTTCGGAGACGGACTGCGTTCCAGGGGTTCAGCTCGAGTCGGTTATCCGATGCATCTCGTAGACGGTACGCTCCACCAGTCAGGACTTGGTCAATAATAAAGGGACCTTCCCATTTGGGCTTGAGTTTGTCCTTTTTCTTGTCCGGCAGGTGTAGAACTAACTCGCCAACGTTGTAAGTTTTGGCCCATACTTCTCTGCTTTGATATCTTCGAGCCTGCTATTGATAGAATGCGGAACAGGCTTTTGCCACGTCACGCTCCTCCTCCAAGGCGTCCAAACTGTCCTGCCGATCGAGTTCGGCTTCTCTTTCTTCGTACATGCGCACGCGAGGTGAGTCATGAATTATTTCGCAGGGCAGAACTGCCTCTGCGCCGTATACCATGAAGAATGGTGTGAATCCGGTGGTGCGATTCGGCGTGGTCCGCAGCCCCCAGAGTACGGAGTCGAGCTCCTCTACCTAGTGCGTGTTAGATTCCTTGAGGGACCGCACTAATCTGGGTTTGATGCCGCTCATGATTAGACCATTTGCTCGCTCGACTTGACCGTTAGTTTGTGGGTGATAGACTGAAGCATACTCGAGCTTGATGCCCATGTTTTTGCACCAGAGTTTGACCTCGTCGGCCGTAAAGTTCGTACCGTTATCAGTGATGATGCTGTGGGGGACGCCGTAATAGTGTACGACCCCTGATATGAAGTCTATCACCGGTCCAGATTCGGCCGTCTTAACAGGCTTGGCCTCTATCCATTTGGTGAATTTATCCACCATGACCTGTAGGTATTTTTGCTTGTGGGTTCCTCCTTTAAGGGGTCCAACCATGTCAAGCCTCCAGACCACGAAGGGCGAGGTGATGGGTATAGTTTGGAGGGCGGTGGGTGGCATATGGCTTTGGTTAGCAAAGAGCGGCAACCGACGATCGTTGGACTAAGTCTGAGCATCCGCCCGGCCGTCGCCAATAAAATCCTGTACGGAAGGCCTTGTTATAAGGGCCGGGCTGCGGCGTGGCCCGCCGAGTCCGGCATGAATTTCGCCGAAGATTCCGCCTTCCTCTTTGGAGATACACCTTTGAAGGACTCCGGTGGTGCTTTTCTTATAAAGCTCTCCCTCATGGACTTTATAGGCTTTAGATCGCCGCACTATGCAGCGTGCCTCGTTTTGGTCCTCGGGAAGTTCCTGCCTGGTTAGGTAGGCTAGGAATGGTTCTGTTCACGGGGCAATGACTGCCATCATTACGTGGGCTGAGGATGTTACTTCGTCGGCAGATCCTCCCGTTGTATCAGAATGTTCGGTGTCGGGCAGTGCGGTTGGGTCCGGGCTGCTATTTCCGGATTCCCCTTCCCACAATACGGATGGCTTGAATAGCCTCTCCAAGAAAATCTTGGGGGGGACTGCATCGCGCTTTGCGCCAATGCGTGCCAAGACGTCTGCTGCCTGATTGTTTTCCTAGGCTATATGGTGAAATTCGAGCCCCTCGAACCGAGCTGACATTTTTAGGACGGCGTTGCGATAAGCTGCCATTTTCGGATCCTTGGCATCAAAGTCTCCATTTATTTGGGATATCGCGAGGTTCGAATCCCCGCGCACCTCTAGGCATTGGATGCCCATGGAGACTGGCATTCGGAGACCATGTAGAAGGGCCTCGTATTCGGCTGCGTTGTTGGAGTTCGTATACATTATCCGAGTACGATTGATGTATCTCTGTTGGGGACGTCAAAACGGCGCCCGACCCTGCACCAGCCAACATTTTGGAGCCGTCGAAGTGCATGATCCAGTTGGAATATGTGCCGTACTCTTTAGGGAGTTCGGCTTCAGTCCATTTGGCGACGAAGTCGGCCAAAACCTGCGACTTAATAGCTCGCCGTGGCTTATAGGTCATGTCGAACGGGGGGAGCTCAATGGCCCATTTGGCAATCCGGCCCGTCGCGTCGCGGTTGTTTATAATATCGTTGAGAGGTACTTCGGAGGCTACTGTTATCGAACACTCTTGAAAGTAGTGTTGCAGCTTCCGGGATGCCATAAACACCGCGTACGCTATCTTTTGATAATGCGGGTATCGTGACTTGCATGGAGTGAGGATAGTGGACACGTAGTAAACTGGCTTTTGAAGGGGGAATTTGTGTCCGTCCGTTTCTCGTTCGACGACGAGCACTGCGCTTACAACTTGATGAGTTGTTGTGATGTATAATAGCATTGGTTCGCCCATGTTAGGCGCGGCCAGGACCGGGTTTGTTGCCAATATGGCTTTTATTTCTTCGAGTCCGGCTGTGGCGACATCCGTCCACTCGAAGTGTTCGGTGCGCCGGAGGAGGCGATAAAGGGGTAATGCCTTTTCTCCCAAGCGGGAGATAAAGCATCTTAGAGCCGCCACGCATCCAGTCAATTTTTGTACTTGTTTGAGGTCCTTTGGGATATCCAATTGTGACAGAGCTTAGATCTTTGCTGGGTTTGCTTCAATTCCTCTACCGGATACAATGAAGCCCAGGAGCTTTCCGGCTGGTACACCGAAAATGCATTTTTCCGGGTTAAGCTTGATGTCATATGTTCGGAGGTTATTGAATGTGAGCCTCAAGTCATCTACTAGAGTTTCGACATGCTTGGTTTTGACGACCATGTCATCTACGTATGCCTCCACTGTTTTGCCGATCTAGTTTGCCAAACATGTCTGGATCATGCGCTGATATGTTGCGCCGGTGTTTTTGAGCCCGAAGGGCATTGTGTTGAAGCAGAATGGGCCGTATGGGGTGATGAATGCCGTTGCGGCTTGGTCTGGCTCTGCCATCTTAATTTGATGGTAGCCGGAGTATGCGCCGAGGAAACACAATGAATCGTGTCCTGCGGTAGCGTCGATAATTTGATCGATGCGGGGGAGGGGGAAGGGATCCTTTGGGCAAGCCTTGTTGAGGTCCTTGAAATCGACGACAGGCGCCAGGATTTGTCCTTCTTGGTACCATCACCAGGTTTGCTAGCCATTCCGGATGTTTTATATCTTTGATGAATCCGCCTCCAATAGTTTGGCTAGCTCCTCTCCCATGGCTTGTCTCTTAGGTTCGAGAAACGCCAAGAGCCTGCTTGATCGGCTTGATCCTTTTAGGATGTTTAGGCTGTGCTCGCCACCGTGGGATTCTGGCATGTCCAAGGGTGCCAGCAAAAATGTCCCAATTTTCACGTAGGAATTTCGTGAGTGCGGCGTCTACATCGTGGTTTAATTGCACCCCAATGGAGGCCGTTTTGTAGGGTCCGTTGGATGGACTTGGAATTTGACTATTTAAATGCATCGGTTTAAAGGAGGTGGACTTGGATCTTTTATCGAGTATCACATCATCCCTGTTCACCGTGGAGCGCAGCGATCAGTGGCCTCGGCCGCTAGGGCTTGAATAGTGCCTCAAGGGCCAAGGCGGCTGTCTTATTTTCGCACGGAGTGCTATGTCCGTTCACTAGCAAGAGTGATGATTCCGCTGGGCCTGCATTTTGAGCTTCATGTACCCATAATGGGGTATAGCTTGAAAAATTGTGAATGCCTCTCGCCCTAATAGAGCGTGGTATCCGCTGCTGAACGGGCCACTTGGAACGTGACCTCCTCGGACTGTAATTATCGGGCGCGTCAACACCACATCCATGTGATTTTTCCCAGACAAAGACGCTTCCCGATCGGGATTATTCCTCTAAAGGTTGTGCTGCTTCGCTCAATGCGGCTCCATCTATTTCCATTTTTCAAGGGTTTCCTCATAAATGAGGTTCAATCCGCTGCCACCGTCCATGAGTACCTTGGTAAGGCGAAAGCTGTCCACTATTGGACTGAGGACCAATGCGGCTGGTGCTCGGGCTGTTCGGAATTTAGGTTCATCACTGGCATTAAAGGTAATAGCCGTGTCACTCCATGGGTTTATTGTTGCTACTTGGTAGACTTCGGCAAGGCTGCGGAGTGTTCCTTTCCTCATATTATTTGATGCGGAAGTCTCGAAGACTGCTAATACCGTACTGGTATCCCTGGGCTGGTGCTCTGTGGATTCTGGAGTTAGAAGCTCTTCGCCACTTATGGCCACCTGCCGGAGTATCCAACATGCTCTAAGGCTATGAGTTGGCGTGGCGCCCTCTGTACTATGAATTTTACAGGGTCCGTTGAGCCATCCCTCCAGTACGGTTCCATACCCTATAGAGGGTTTTTGCTTTTTGGTGTTTAACCCAGGTGCCTGGTGATAATGCACCCTTTTATTTTGGACTGGGGTTGTATTCAGGGCCGAATTGTCCCAAAATTTTATTTCGGTTTTCCAGGCGCTTTCCATCGCACAGTACTTTCGTACTATGGTCGCCAAGTTAGCGAAGCGTGTAATTTCACGGCGACTTATAGCGTTGAGGATTCCGCTGTCCGTGCAATTATTGCAGAAGAATGAAATTGTGTCCTCCTCGCGGCAGTCCTTTATCCTGTTCATGACCAGGAGGAATCTGGCCCAGTAATGGTGTATTGTTTCTGCGGGCTCTTGCCAAATTTTGGATAGATTGCTTATGTTTGGGTGGGCGGGTGGAATTAAATCTGGAACTTCGCCCAATTTAAGACTTAGGGGCCAAGGATTTTCCGAACTCGGAAGCTTGGGTTCTTGGATGTTGTCCAATGAATCTAGCCCGCTGCCTGACTTTAGGTTCAGGGCTTGAGTGACGTCCTCCCCTCCGTAGGTATCCGGCTTGGAGGGATCGGGAATCCAGACATAACTAGTCCTTAAGATGGATAAAGGCTTGCCGCATTGTTCCTCCACCACTGCAACGTGATGGGTGACCTGGGGAGAGTTAATCTCCCTCGAGATTGGGTTTAGGCCCAATCTGATCGTAGTCTTATACGACTCCCAGGGTGGCGATGCGATCCAAGAGCTTGTTTAAGGAAGAGAGCTCCATCGGATCTAACTTCTCGGCAAGTTCCAAGTTGACGTGAAGATTTCTTTCGATGACCCGAGAGGTCATCGTCGGCGAGGCGGCCGAACAGGCGGTCATAAGAAAACCGCCTAGCCGGAGAGTTTGGCCGATAGCCAAAGCTCCTTTAGCAACAAAGGCCGTATTTAAAGACGGATGAGGCATCCTTCCGATGGCGGCGACAACGGAACTCTCAATGAAAGCACCAATGTCGGTGTCAAACCGGCGGATCTCGGTAGGGGTCCCGAACTATGCGCCTAGGCGGATGGTAATAGGAGACAAGGGACACAATGTTTTTACCCAGGTTTGGGCCCTCTCGATGGAGGTAAAACCCTACTCCTGCTTGATTAAATTGATGATATGGGTAGTACAAGAGTAGATCCACCACGAGATCAGAGAGGCTAAACCCTAGAAGCTAGCCTATGGTATGATTGTTATTCGTCCTACGGACTAAAACCCTCCGGTTTATATATGCACCAGAGAGGGCTAGGGTTACACAGAGTCGCTTACAATGGGAGGAGATCTACATATCCGTATCGCCAAGCTTGCCTTCCACGCCAAGGAAAGTCCCATCCGGACACGGGACGAAGTCTTCAATCTTGTATCTTCATAGTCCAGGAGTCCGGCCAAAGGTTATAGTCCGGCTATCCGGACACCCTCTAATCCAAGACTCCCTCAGTATGCTTGAAGTATTATTGTTTTTATGTCAATATTAAACTTATGTTTTGAATCTTATGGATCTGAATATTCTTTCCACAATAAAGAAAGTTGCATTGATAAATATGTTACATAGCATTCCACATCAAAAATTCTTTTTTTTATCATTTACCTACTTGAGGACGAGCAGGAATTAAGCTTGGGGATGCTTGATACGTCTCCAACGTATCTAAAATTTATGGTTGTTCCATGCTATTATATCATCTATTTTGGATGTTTTATATGCATTAATATGCTATTTCATATTATTTTTGGTACTAACCTATTAACCTAGAGCCTAGTGCCAGTTTCTGTTTTTTTCCCTATTTTTGACTTCTACAAAAAAGGAATATCAAACGGAGTCCAAACGGAATAAAACTTTACGGTGATTTTTCTTGGACCAGAAGAAACACAGGAGACTCGGAGAGGAGGCTAGAAGACGTACAAGGCGGCCACAAGCCCTGGGGCGCCCCCAGGCTTATGGGCCCCCCGTAGACCCTCTAGCCCTAATTCTTGCTCCATAAATACCCAAATATCCCCCCTATACCAGAAGGCACACCAAAAATACTTTTCCGCTGCCGCAAGCTTCTATTCTTGTGAGATCCCATCTTGGGGCCTTTTCCGGCACTCCACCGGAGGGGGATTCGATCATGGAGGGCCCCTACATCAACCTTGCTGCCCTTCCGATGAAGCGTGACTTGTTTATCACGGGCCTAAGGGTCCATAGCTAGTATCTAGATGACTTCTTATCTCTTTGATCTTCAATACAATGTTATCCTCGATGTTCTTGGAGTTCTATTCAATGTAATCTTCTTTTGAAGTGCGTTTGTTGAGATCCGATGAATTGTGGATTTATGATCAGATTATCTATGAATATTATTTGAGTATTTTCTGAACTGTTTTATGTATGATTGAGATAGCTTAGTAATTCTCTTCGATCTATCGATTCGGTTTGGCCAACTAGATTGGTTTTTCTTGCAATAGGAGAAGTGCTTTGTGATGGGTTCAATCTTGTGTGTCCTCTCCCAGTGACAGAAGGGGCAGCGAGGCACGTATTGTATTGTCACCATTGAGGATAAAAAGATGGGGCTTATATCATATTGCCTTAGTTTATCCCTCTACATCATGTCATCTTGCTTAAGGTGTTACTATGTTCTTATGAACTTAATACTCTAGATGCAAGTAGGAGTCGGTCGATGTGTTGAGTAATAGTAGTAGATGCAGAATCGTTTCGATATACTTGTCACGGACATTATGCCTATATTCATGATCATTGCCTTAGATATCATCATAACTTTGCACTTTTCTATCAATTGCTCAACAGTAATTTGTTTACCCGCCGTATGCTTTATTCAAGAGAGAAGTCTCCAGTGAAACCCATGGCCCCGGGGTCTATTTTCCATCATATATTTTCAGATCTATAAACCAAAAAACCCAAAATACCTTGCTGCAATTTATTTATATTTACTTTAATTTGCTATTTTATTTATCTTTTATACCTATCTCTATTAGATCTCACTCTTGTTCGTGACCGTGAAGGGATTGACAACCCCTTTTCGCGTTGTGTGCAAGTGTTTGTTAGTTCGTGGAGGTGCATATATTGGGGACTTGCTTGTGCCTCCTACTGGATTGATACCTTGGTTTTTAAATAAGGGAAATACTTATCTATACTTTGCTGCATCACCCTTTGCTCTTCAAGGAAAAAATCAACGCAAGCTCAAGAAGTAGCAAAGAGTTGCTTCTTGCCACAGCGCCCCCCGGCGCATGGCTCATAGTGGAGGAGCGTGGCTCCCATGGTGGTCGTGTCGAATCCCACAGTGAGTCTCTTCACCGCAGTTTCGTAGCCAATGGTAATGTGGTACTCTGATGCGCCTGGAAGAGCCGCGAGCGGTGTGATATGGATATGATGTGTGGAGATCGAACAACCATGTGTGGGCTTTTTGCTACCTCGTCTATTACAGAAAGAGAAGATGAAAGAGCTACCTACCCAGGGATGGCAACCATTTGTAGTTACAAAAAGTTGCACCTCGCGATTTACTAGAATTTTCTTGTGAGGTGGTAAGGGTGAGTCCTGGATGATGAGGTGGATAAGATGCATGTCAACAGAAAATAGGATAATGAGGTTTTGAGTGAGGCTGAACTATTTAGGTAGTATTATAGATGAAGCATAACATTATAGTCCATATAAGAATTTTCACTTGGGCAATAACTCCAGTGGACATAAAAGGAAGTTGGTAATGGAGGAAGGAAAACGAGAGACATGATAATAGTGTGAGAAGACAATTGGTAAGGCAGCTCTTGGTTTAACGGGTTTGCCGGTAGTTTTTTTTTTGAGAAACACCTGTAATTTTATTCATACTAATAAAAATTACAGTACACTGATTTGGACCTAAGATCCAAGAAAATACAAAGTAACTCCTATGGCTAAGAATTACAATGAAATCTCTTGAAAACACCTTCTTTGTGGTACCGATCTCTGCTCGAAGAAATACTTCAAAGACTTCAGTAAAGAGGATGCAATTGAACTGGAGCAACGATGTTGTCACTCTTCCACCCACACGAACATTACCAATAATGGTTTTTGAAAGTGCCTTGAGTCACCCATCCAAAAAGATGGGAAACCATGATTGATGAACGTATTTCGGCCGAGGATGAACCGCTATAAGTGCAGGACGTCGAATTACTATAACTTCATCATGATGTCGATGAAAGATTTCACCTCCACAAAAGAATCAGACCAACAAAAAAGCTTGATACAACATAAACTCATCAGATTCGAATAATCGGATCTGCGAGGACAGAAAACTCTGTAACCTCATGGCACCGCTAGAAGAACGAGAGGAAATTTATTCTCACAAAACTATGATGATCACTAGACGTACATGAAGAACATAGAGGGAGGTTTTGAAGATCCGAGGTCCCCCCACCTCTCAGTGCCAAGATGGCAGCCAGAGGCGAGGGGACCTAAATTTCTCAGATCGCGGAGGTGGCGACAGAAGAAAACCCTCGTACACCAAGTCAAATAATTTTGGCCGGTAGCTTTTTCCAAATCTCTCGCAAGCCCACAAACAAACAAATGAAAAAAAAATATGGGCCAAGCCCACATCCTCCCACGACTAGAAACAGGCTGATGGAGAAAGGAAAACAAGGAGGCTGAAACAATGGTCGCGACGAAGGAATCACACAGCAGAATGATGTGGCCGATTCTCGACAAAGAAAGCAGAACGATGCAGATCGGAGTTAGGACGAGATTTACAACAGAGAACGGATCAAATAAGGATCCCATCGTCAGGACCCCGATTCTAAGTCACACCGATCTACCCTGTAACACCTCATATCACTTTGCGGCCTCACGCACGGTATTCCACACGGTGTCGCCTTACCATGGCCCGGGACCGCTTGCGCCTTTTGGCTCACGATATGATAGTGTCGCTAGCATCCATATGACAGAGAACCGGGCCGACATGACTAGTCGTGAACCCAAAGCGGCACTAACCCATGGGGACAGCATACATGAATCACATCGAGCATGTCGGTCAACAGCTGCAGAATCCGGGCTGTAGCACTGGCTAACAGGACTCAGGGAACCCGGCTGTAGCGAGCTAGGCAGACTCGGATGTCACCGCGTGACATTTCCCGAAGGACAGACATAGGAACGAAGTGAAACACATGCCGCCACCAAGTGTCCGGAACAAGAGTGCTGGGCTAGCAGGACTCCGTGAACCGGGCAGTAGCGGGCTACTATGGCTCAAGGAAGCACTAGACTACATTTCCCCATAAGAGAGGCTGCCAAGGATAAACAACTAGATTGTCGGATCCCACACATACCAAGCATTTCAAACATACACACAATATGCTCGATATGTGTAAATACAACATGGCATCACAACATAACTCTACGACTCAAGTATTTATTCATTAGGCTCCGAGGAGCGAGATATTACAAACATGGGTCTCATGACCCAACACTCAGAGCATACAAGTCAAAGCACAAGCGGAAGCTTAACATGTCTGAGTACAGACATCTACAAATGAAAAAGGCTGAGAAGCCTGATTATCTACCAGATCCTGCCGAGGGCACAAGATCGTAGCTGAGATAACAAACTAAACGTCGAAGTCCACGCGGAACTACTAGCGAGATTGAAGTCTCTCTGCAAAACATAAAATAAGCAAACGTGAGTACTAATGTACTCAGCAAGACTTACATCAGAACTAGCTACATATGCATCATTATCAACAAAGGGGGTGGTGGAGTTTGACTGCAGCAAGCCAGCTTTGACTCGGTGGCTATCCTGAACTACGACTGCAATTAACTCTTTTGAGGTGGCGCACACGAGTCCACATATTCACCATATCAATACACCACTATGGATCCGATCCCGTCTCCCTACGAGAACGCCATCCATAGCACTCACGCTTATCTTGCGCATTTTAGAGTATCCAGTTTCACTTGTCTATGAACTGTTATAGGCAACCCAGAAGTCCTTTTCCGCGGACACGGCTATTCGAATAGATCATGTTAACCCTGCAGGGGTGTACTTCTTCACACACGCTTTCGCCACTTACCGCCATGTACACGTCATGTATCTCGGCAACCTTCAAGCGGAAGCCTGGCGAGGGTGTCGGCCACGACCTACCTAAACACTCAAGTCTCTAGTCCAGGTTTATCGCCTAATCGGGTTCCATCCGCAAGGAGATCCGGCCGGGGTGTCGCCACGGCCCCAAACGATGTGTGTGGTTCCCGAGACACCAAGCGGCGCCAGACACCGGCCACGGTGTATCTACCGCATCATAGCCCACCCCTAGGGTCAGCGCTACGCACGGCCTCCAACACATATCCTACAAACACCAGAAACTAGTTGCAACTCCTAGACAGAGGACAAGGGTGGTTAAGAAGTCGAGAGGGGCACTTAAGCATTCCAATGCGTGGTAGTAACTGGTCATGGATCACAAACACAGAACTCAGTTCCTGAGGACGGCTTCAATGAGACAACCCACCATGTACTCCTACATGGCCTCTCACCGCTACCTTTACCTAATCGTGTTCACACACTTAGCTCACACACAGTAGGACATGTTTACACACCTCCGATTCATCCCGATGAATCAGACCTGGCTCAACTCTATGAAGTAGCAGGCATGACAAACAAGCATGAATGAGTAGGCACAACAGGGCTCAAACAACTCCTACTCATGCTAGTGGGTTTCATCTATTTTGTGGAATGACAGTAATGCAGAGGATAAAGGGGTTCAGCTACCGCAGCAAGTAATGATGAATCGTTGTTGTCCTAATGCAGTAAAAGAGAGTAGGAGCGAGAGAGTGGGATTGTATCGGAATGAACAAGGGTTTTGCTTGCTCGGCACTTCAAGATAATATAGTTCTTCATCGGTGTCATCGAACTCATCGCCCAACCCACGCCTATCGAGAGGAACAATCACCGACAAACAAAGAAGAAACACAATCAATGCCATGCAACAATATGATGCATGGATGTGACATGGCAATATGCTGTTGATTGGCCTAATGCAACTAGCAACAAGTTAAATGGAGTTGGTTTGAACACTAGGTTCAAATTCAAACTCCATATGTGCTTTCTTAAATGCCATTTAATTGAATTGTCCTAAACAGAGGATATAAGTTTCTCTAACATGCATGAAAATTCCATAAACAGATTCTTTGGATTTTTATGATCATTTTTCATATATAAATTATTTGATTTGGAGCTACGGTTGAATTACTATGATTTTTAGAAGTTTTAGCTATTTTCTGAAATAAATAAATCGTTTAGATTTATTTAAAATCCAGAAAAGGGGTTTATTGCGTCAGTACTACGTCATGCTGACCTCAGCAGGTCAACAGACCCGGTCCAGGTCAAACCTGGCTCGGGTCCGTGTGTCGATTTCACGCCTAATTAACGGAGTTAATTAGTGCTAAGTTAGATGCTAACCTGTTGATTAGGCATGGGCCCACATGTCGCTGACTTAGCTGTTTAACTAAAAGTTAATTAGCACTAAACTAATTTAGCAGGGCTCTGGGCCCACTAGCCCGGACCCAGGGGAGGTCAACTGGTCAACCCGGGTCAAACTCGCCGGAGTTGATCCGGGGCTCGTCGCCGGTGAGGCCAGAGACGGTGGAGGGGCTCGGAATTTGGCTTCCGGCGACCAAATCGACGGCTGAGCCCATCTACGAGGACCTGGGGCTCACGCGCATCGACTGGTGGGGTTAGCTTGGCCCGGGGTGGTCTAAGACGACGGCGGTGGCAACGGCAACGGCGACCGGAGTTCGGCCGAGCTCGGGGACGAGGCTATGGTGGCCGTGGAGTTGCGTGCTTGGCTCCCACGACACCTACACGGCACGGCGAGCACGTGGGTGAGCTCGGTTGGAAACTACGGTGACCGTGGCCACGGCGGCGAGGAGCTCAGGTGGCGGCGCGATTCGGTCATCGTCGAAACGACGACTGCGACGAGAAGCTGAGCACGGGAGCAAGGGGAGGAGGTGGAGAAGCTCACAGCGAATCCAATGAGCGCGAAAGCGAGCTCGGGGACGCCCGGTAGCTCCCGAATCGACGACGAGGATCCACGGTGGCCAGCGAGGGAAACGGCGATGCTGGCGACGTTGTGGTGCATCCGCCGTTCCATGGCTTGGTGGAGAGGATGAGGAGGACGACCCGGAGCTCTTGGATACACTGAATGGGAGAGGGAGGGTCGGTGGCCGCGGCGAACGGTGTCGGTGGCGACGAGCTCCGCTCGGTGGTGCTCGGGGAAGAGGGGCAGACGAGGGAGAGACACGGAGGGAGTGAGAGGCGCCAAGGGGTCGTGATGGCATCGTGATCAAGCGTCCGGGAGGCAGCAGTGCAGGAGGGGAGGTGGCGATCTGCTGCGTCGGGCACGCCTGCAGGCGTCTCGATCAAGGGAGGAAGAAGACCTCCCTGCCCCTGGTGGGCTGGACCAGCCAGATGGGCTGCCAGGTAAGCGCCGGGTAAGCCAGGTGGGTTTCTCTCTCTCACTCCATTTCTATTTTATTTCTCTTTTCTATTATTCTGTAGTCTTTAGGGCTTTATTAAAAATACTAATGCTATCCCAAAAATCATGAAACTTGTTTCAAGCCCACTGCTTGGAAAATATCCAACAGCAAACATTTAAGTTTATGATTATTTGAGCATTTAAAATATTTTATAGTATTTAAATGCCCAAATGAAAATACCATATGATTTAATTCAGTGACCTTGTGTGTCCTAGAAATTTGTGCATCACTTTTGACAGTGGTTTAAGACCAAGACAGAGGTGATGAACATTTTAGAAGGGCATTTCAGGTTCATTGAAAAAGGTTTTGGTAAACCCTAATTGGTTTAAGGGGGGTGTTGGGGGTTCTGTCATCCCCATTTCATGTTTCTTTGGAATTTAAACATGATGGCATGAAAAACAAGCAAAGTCAAGCAAGGGCTGAACTGGGGCTGTGACAGCTCACCCCCACTAAACAAGAATCTCATCCCGAGATTCAAGACGTGAGGTAAGAAGACAGAGGGGACACAAAGCTCGCACAATCTTCACGATCCAGGTTGCACTTCATAAGAATGTTGATTCGATCATCATCTTTGTCCTGACGTCTTGCTCTGAGAACTCCAGCTATCATGACAACGAGAGGAAAGGGAGAACTCTAGAAGGATCTCTTCTCGAGGATCGAACAACTCAGGTTTAACTCACGGAATGAGACATAGCAACATCTCTCGAGCTGAGACATGAAACATACATCCAGAGGGATGGAGTGTAACAGATGACGAAGATTCACTACGTAGACACAATTCCACACTTAAGAAGGTGGTGAACAGTTGTCAATGTAGCGAGGAGTTGAGTTGTCATGATACCTTAACGAGACATCTTAAAGGAGGTGACTCGTAGAACTATTCCCTTAAGTGGCAAAAGAATTACTTTTGATACAGAAATCATTGAAACTCTCTAAACCAGCCCAAGGAAAATCACAAACGACCATGTGAAGGAGCTTGAAGAAATGGCATACTCATACTAGAATGGATGATGTGGACTATCTTGTTGAAGACAACGCGATGGATGATTTTGCTTATCACCGGAAATGGTGGGACCCATGGTAGGACCATTTTGAAGATGATCCTAAACAACAATTACTGAGAGGGCAGCCCATGGGCATTGGCACAATGGCGGTGCAAGCTGGGAACAAAATGCAACGGTTGGGAATGTTCCAACCATCATATCTGCCTGAGATTCATATCCGATTGGTGATAGGATACTTGGACTCAAAGATGTCCGAAAGAAAGGTTGCAACACAAATCGACGAGATGACGTTGTGAGATTCTCGGGATATGAACTACGATAGCAAGCTCCAAAACATGAGCTGGTTCTGCTACATACATGTGAGCATGTTGTCCAAGACAAGAATGGCCACATAGTAGTCTTATAATAAAACACTATCGAGTTCTGGTCGGGAACCATCATCAAGGATTTCGATGTCTTTACGCAAGTCCATGGATTAGATCCCAAGCATAGACTTCTTTTCCTTGAACAAGTCAATCAGTGGCTTGGTGTGCTAGGGAATACATATAGAGTGGAGGTAATTAATCTACCAAACCATAGGATACATTCGCACATGCATAATTGACTTGGGATGGTACCAGAGGAAATAAAAACAATCTTTCTCGAACTCACGGTGGCAACTTGCACCAAATGCACATGAATTCGAGGAAGTCACTTCTTCCATCCAAGCATAAGCTTCATGAACGGAACACGAAGGCATTGCATACAAAGTTGCCAACACTAGGTTGATGTTCAACATGAATCATGGGGGAGACAAAATGCTGCTGATGGGCTCAACAACAACTCATCGGAATTTCCATATCACTGGACTTCCGCCATCATGTGAACACGGTGATAGCATTGGTCAGACCAAAAGATGTAATGGTGTATGCTCGAGGGATCAACCACAAGTAAGACAACATTACGAATATCGTTGGTTCTAACTTGATTTGACGATAGCCCACACTCAAATCAAGGTTTTGACAAGGCAATAGATCCAACAACTGATCACGAGGACCAATCGATGGAGATATCATCTCTATTCAACACACACACACAAAGATATCCCATAGAACGAACTAAGTTAGGCAAGCGTTTATCTTCCAACTCTCCAAGTTGTTGTTTAGCTTAACCAACTAGCTCAGGGTATCCAACACAGATTCTTGGAGAAAGGGTGGTTCACAAGAAACCAACTTGGTCACGAGCTCAACATAACGGTCAGGGGACAACCTGGTAATGCTTCCGAGAAGATATTCGGAAATCACGAACCACTGGTATGTTACTAAGCTCGAGAACAACCTTGCTTTTCAGGGCAAGATGATATGATCAAAAGAGTGAGGGATTAACACAGTCCTAACTCATTTATCGAAGAGTGCACCAGAAATAAGGACTAGGTAGCACGATCAATCTTAGGATGATGATATAATAACCAACACGCTAAGAATGAGAATATTTTCCATTAACTACCAAGCAAGGGGGTTGCTAGGCGTATTGATTTCGCACATCATAATACACTTGTCAGCATTCCGGTTACAATAACACGGGAACCGAGGAATGAACAATGATGGCAAGAAGTATTACTGCGTCAAGAATTCATAAGAGCTGGTGCAATTCTCATGACACTCTTGACATAAAGATGGTAATACTCCAAGGTAGAACAGAACAAAGGCTGGATTGGCATTTGATCTGCAGAGCACAACTACTTTGACCCAATCCTGGATATGGATGAGGTACTGGAGTTTTTTTTCCTAGTCATTCTGAAATAGAATGGCTTAACGGACCACAAGAGTAATAGGCATCGATGAACGAAGGCACGCATACTCTTGACTATCAATTGATAGACGAAGGTCAGAAAACAACTAAAAAGAGCAACTCAAAGGAACATATAATTTTTCTGAGTTGTGGATGCATAGATTAGTATGTCGAGCAAAGCTCAACATTTCTTCCGGATAACCCATGCAGAGAAGGTAGAACTGGCAGAGTCACAATATAGAATGGAGTACTCCTCAAGAGCACCCTTGTTGTGATCTTTTGGCTCAAAGAACTTCTGTCATAAGAAGTTCATGGTATTCAGAAGAAGGAAATACCACAGACCTCAAGGACTATCGCAAAGTTACTGATATCCTAAAGGAACTAGCAAACACTAACAACATGAAGTAGGGTGAATCTCGGGTTCAAGAACCCAGGAATAGAATACCTACTAACTAAATTGCATCACGGGATGCTTTCGAGAATGATGGCCAGAATCAACACACTGGGAACACAAAATATGGCTAGATTACTAGGTGACTCCCTAAACACCTAGGTTCATAATAATAGCTCCAACATATATGCCGAGGCAATAGAGTACCTCAACGCACCGGTTAGTGTGCTTATCCTGACCCAAAAGGACATCAGGAACAAAAAGAAGGGATTTGCAAATGCATCAGACTATTTAGAAACCTGGGATGACTCGGACAGCATAACGGCTGTAAATGCTCAAAATGATTTGAGACATCATGCAAAATGGTGGCATAACCACTCTACAACATCATAACAAGATTCCGAGATCAACAGTTAACATACAGAAATAGTAGGAACTGAACTGAGGCTTAAAACCAACAATCTTAAAGGTCCATAGATTAGTAACACGTCATCCTCATAGATAGATGAGAAGCCTAGTTCTTAAACCCCGTAGAAGAGAAGAGGATGACTCAGATCAGAAGGCCATGAGGTATAAGGAGTAAAAAGAGCCTTACGTTCCCTTCCCCAATCAATTCCCTTACATAACTAAAGCATTTCTAGACACAACTTCGACCGGTTTGGCTTGGTAATCCTACAGCAACAGCTCGATACCAACGCTGTCAGACCCGATTCTAAGTCACACCGATCTAGCTGTAACACCTCATATCACTTTGCGGCCTCACGCACGGTATTCTACGGTGTCGCCTTACCATGGCCCGGACCGCTTATGCCTTTTGGCTCACGATATGATAGTGTCGCTAGCATCCATATGACAGAGAACCCGGCCGACATGACTAGTCGTGAACCCAAAGCGGCACTAACCCATGGGGACAGCATACATGAATCACATCGAGCATGTCGATCGCCAGCGTGTGAATCGGGCTGTAGCACTGGCTAACAGGACTCAGGGAACCCGGGTGTAGAGCTAAGCTAGGCAGACTCGGATGTCACTGCGTGACATTTCCCGAAAGGACGATGACATAGGAATGGAGTGAACACATGCCGCCACCAAGTGTCCTAACAGAGTCTTTGGGCTAGCAGGACTCCGTGAACCGGTCAGAAGCGGACTACTATGGCTCAAGGAAGCACTAGACTACATTTCCCCATAAGAGAGGCTGCCAAGGATAAACAACTAGATTGTCGGATCCCACACATACCAAGCATTTCAAGCATACACACAATATGCTCGATATGTGTAAATACAACATGGCATCACAAAGATAACTCTACGACTCAAGTATTTATTCATTAGGCCCGAGGAGCGAGATATTACAAACATGGGTCTCATGACCCAACACTCAGAGCATACAAGTCAAAGCACAAGCGAAGCTTAACATGTCCGAGTACGTACATCTACAAATGAAAAAGGCCGAGAAGCCCGATTATCTACCAGATTCCGCCGAGGGCACAAGATCGTAGCTGAGATAACAAACTAAACGTCAAGTCCACGCGAACTACTAGCGAGATTGAAGTCTCTCGCAAAACATAAAATAAGCAAACGTGAGTACTAATGTACTCAAAGAAGACTTACATCGTAACTAGCTACATATGCATCATTATCAACAAAGGGGGTGGTGGAGTTTGACTGCAGCAAGCCAGCTTTGACTTGGTGGCTATCCTGAACTACGACTGCAATTAACTCTTTTGAGGTGGCGCACACGAGTCCACATATTCACCATATCAATACACCACTATGGATCCGATCCCGCCTCCCTCACGAGAACGCCATCCATAGCACTCACGCTATCTTGCGCATTTTAGAGTATCCAGTTTCACTTGTCTATGAACTGTTATAGGCAACCCAGAAGTCCTTTTCCGCGGACACGGCTATTCGAATAGATCATGTTAACCCTGCAGGGTGTACTTCTTCACACGCCGCCACTTACCGCCATGTACACGCCATGTATCTCGCAACCTTCAAGCGGAAGCTTTGGCGAGGGTGTCGCCACGACCTACCTAAACACTCAAGTCTCTAGTCCAGGTTTATCGCCTATTCGGGTTCCATCCGCAAGGAGACCCGGCCGGGTGTCGCCACGGCCCCAAACAATGTGTGCAGTGGTTCCCGAGACACCAAACAGGCGCCAGACACCGGGCCACGTGTATGTACCGCATCATAGCCCACCCCTAGGGTCAGCGCTACGCACGACCTCCAACATATATCCTACAAACACCAGAAACTAGTTGCAACTCCTAGACAGAGGACAAGGGTGGTTAAGAAGTCGAGAGGGGCACTTAAGCATTCCAATGCGTGGTAGTAACTGGTCATGGATCACAAACACAGAACTGAGTTCCTGAGGACGGCTTCAATGAGACAACCCACCATGTACTCCTACATGGCCTCTCACCGCTACCTTTACCAAATCGTGTTCACACACTTAGCTCACACACAGTAGGACATGTTTACACACCTCCGATTCATCCCGATGAATCAAACCTGACTCAACTCTATGCAGTAGTAGGCATGACAAACAAGCATGAATGAGTAGGCACAACAGGGCTCAAACAACTCCTACTCATGCTAGTGGGTTTCATCTATTTACTATGGAATGACAGGTCATGCAGAGGATAAAGGGGTTCAGCTACCGCAGCAAGTAACAGATGAATCGTTGTTGTCCTAATGCAGTAAAAGAGAGTAGGAGCGAGAGAGTGGGATTGTATCGAAATGAACAAGGGGGTTTTGCTTGCCTGGCACTTCTGAAGATAATATAGTTCTTCATCGGTGTCATCGAACTCATCTCGAACCCACGTCTATCGAGAGGGAACAATCACCGAAAAACAAAGAAGAAACACAATCAATGCCATGCAACAATATGATGCATGGATGTGACATGGCAATATGCTGTTGATTGGCCTAATGCAACTAGCAACAAGTTAAATGGAGTTGGTTTGAACACTAGGTTCAAATTCAAACTCCATATGTGCTTTCTTAAATGCCATTTAATTGAATTGTCCAAACAGAGGATATAAGTTGCTCTAACATGCATGCAAATGCCATAAACAGATTCTTTGGATTTTTATGATCATTTTTCATATATAAATTATTTGATTTGGAGCTACGGTTGAATTACTATGATTTTTAGAAGTTTAGCTATTTTCTGAAATAAATAAATCGTTTAGATTTATTTAAAATCCAGAAAAGGGGTTTATTGCGTCAAGATTACGTCATGTCGACCTCAAGAGGTCAATGACCGGTCCAGTCAAACCCGGCTGCGGGTCCCGCATGTCGCTTTCATGACTAATTAACGGAGTTAACTAGTGCTAAGTTAGATGCTAACCTGTTGATTAGGGCATGGGCCCACATGTCGCTGACTTAGCTGGTTAACTAAAAGTTAATTAGCACTAAACTAATTTAGCAGGCTCTGGGCCCACTAGCCCGGACCTGTGGGAGGTCAATCTGGTCAACCCGGTCAAACTCACGGAGTTGACTCGGGGCTCGTCGCGGCGAGGCCGCAGACAGTGGAGGGCTCGGGATTTGGCTTCCGGCGACCAAATCGATGGCTGAGCCCATCTACGAGGAGCTGGGGCTCACGCGCATCGACTGGTGGGGTTAGCTTGGGCCGGGGTGGTCTAAGACGACGGCGGTGGCAACGGCAGCGGCGGCCGGAGTTCGGCCGAGCTCGGGGACGAGGCTATGGTGGCCGTGGAGTTGCGTGCTTGGCTCCCACGGCACCTACACGGCACGGCGAGCACGTGGGTGAGCTCGGTTGGAAGCTACGGTGACCGTGGCCACGACGGCGAGGAGCTCAGGCGGCGGCGCGATTCGGTCATCGTCGAAACGACGACTGCGGCGAGAAGCTGAGCACGGGAGCAAGGGGAGGAGGTGGAGAAGCTCACAGCGAATCCAATGAGCGCGAGAGCGAGGTCGGGGACGCCCGGTAGCTCCCGAATCGACGGTGAGGATCCACGGTGGCCGGCGAGGGAAACGGCGATGCTGGCGACGTTGTGGTGCATCCGCCTTTCCATGGCTTGGTGGAGAGGATGAGGAGGACGACCCGAAGCTCTTGGATACACTGAATGGGAGAGGGAGGGTCGGTGGCCGCGGCGAACGGTGTCGGTGGCGACGAGCTCCGCTCGGTGGTGCTCGGGGAAGAGGGGCAGACGAGGGAGAGACACGGGAGGGAGTGAGAGGGCGCCAAGGGGTCGCGTGGCATCTGTAGCGGTGTCGGGGAGGCAGCAGGCAGGCAGGAGATGGCGCTGCTGCGGGCACGCCACTGCAGGCGTCGATCAAGGGAGGAAGAAGACCTCCCTGCCCCTGGTGGGCTGGGCCAGCTAGATGGGCTGCCAGGTAAGCGCCGGGTAAGCCAGGTGGGTTTCTCTCTCTCGCTCCATTTCTATTTTATTTTCTCTTTTCTATTATTCTGTAGTCTTTAGGGCTTTATTAAAAATACAAATGCTATCCCAAAAATCATGAAACTTGCTCAAGCCCACTGTTTGGAAAATATCCAACAGCAAACATTTAAGTTTATGATTATTTAAGCATTTAAATATTTTATAGTATTTAAATGCCCAAATGAAAATACCATATGATTTAATTCAGTGACCTTATGTGTCCTTGAAATTTGTGCATCACTTTTGGCAGTTGTTTAAGACCAAGACAGAGGTGATGAACATTTTAGAAGGGCATTTCAGGTTCATTGAAAAAGGTTTTGGTAAACCCTAATTGGTTTAAGGGGGGGTGCTGGGGGTTCTGTCATCCCCATTTCATGTTTCTTTGGAATTTAAACATGATGGCATGAAGAACAAGCAAAGTCAAGCAAGGGCTGAACTGGGGCTGTGACACCCATGGTCCAAGATTTAGATCTGAGGTAGCTATTTCACATCTGAAATAGCAAACTATAACATTATAGTCTATATTAGACTTTTCAATTGGGCAATAACTCATGTGGATATAAACCGAAAATATATAAATCGATTATGATATAACTAGCACAATGGATGTGCATTGCAATGGAAGAAAAAAACATAATCTGCAATTGCCATGACCATATTTTGCTGCATCGGCGAGATACACTATCACTCTCATTTTCACAAAATCGTGAACAATTTTTAAAAGTCATGAGCATTTTTTTAAACTTGTGAGCATATCTGAAACTGTGAACATTTTTCAAATTCAAGAATATTTTTACAGATTTTCGAACAATTTTCTAAAATTATGAACATTTATGCAATTCGCAAATATTTTATAAAAATTGTGAACATTTTCCAAAGTATTTTTCTTGAATAGGCGACCATTTCTATAATCAACGAACGTTTTTTGAAATTGTTGGAACAATTTTTAAATTGACAAATATTTTTAGAAATACATGATCATTTTTAATCAGCTTAACATTTTATGAATCACTAAACTATTTGTAAGTCAATAGTTTTTGAAATTTTAGTACATTTTTCAATTTTGAACATTGTTAATACACATTTTGTTTATAAAATCATGAACACTTTTTGATTTCCCAAACATTTGTTTTTAAAATTATGATTATTATTTGAATATGCAGACATTTTAGAAAATCCAAAACCATTTATGAATTATTAAAAAAGTTGAAATTCCTTTTTAAATTTTTGGAACTTTTTTGAAGTCCCAAATTACTTAAAATAGAAAAAACAAAGACAGAAAAGGAAAAAAATTTAAAACGAAATTTAAAAAACAGGACGCCCAGACATGGGACGGCCCAAACAGGCGCGCTGGGAGGCGCGAAGTGTCTTCTCCCTGCGCGTAGAGCGCGATATAGAAGGTTTCTACTACATGGGCCATCCAAGGCGGAGATTCCTCTGTGTGAAATGTTTTTTTATCATTTATAGGTTGCATCGGTGGGTAGTATTTTGTGGGGACAATTTCGGTGACGTACCGCTAGAAGCAATAGACCATTTATCTTTACCTACTAATAAAGTACGCATTGCTTCTGTCGGTTCACTGTCATGAACTTTTTGCGAAAAAGTACTTATATTTTTCCTTATTGAACACGCAGTCCCTATTTTAGTCGATCCGGAACGTTTCTTTTCTTAAAAAATCTGGCCATCACGCGGAGAGCCGCTGCTCCATGGCGTTTCATAAATAAAAAGGTCAGCGAGGTGGTCTTTGAGAGGAGCCTGCCACACAAAGCAGCTTGTGGGACAGCAATGGCGAGCGAGGCAGCAGCAGCAGGACGAGGCCGCAACGGCTGAGCGAGGCAGGGAAAAACGACAGCAAAGGGGATTGGCCATGGAGCTCGGGCAGGGCTTGGTACAGAACATGAGGTTGGAATTGGAGAAGACCAGCAGGAGCGGAGCTCCGCGATGAAGTAGAGGTACAACCGAGCGGAGCAGCGGCTGAAGGTGGCGGTGAAGGCGCGCGAGCAGGCAAAAGGGAAAGAGGAGAGTAGCAGGGCGACGCGATGGATCTCCGGTTGCTGCTCACCAGAGGAAGGCGGCGGCGGCGCTAACCGCATGGTGCGAGCGTCCGCTCGCACACAGGGGGTCGAGCACATTTAGCCGACTGCTAGGAACGATGCAGGAGTCGCAGTAGAGGTGGTGAGGGAGCCGAGGAGGAGGCCGGGCAACGAAGGGGCTTGTGCGGAGGGACGGCGTGCTTGCCGGCGTCAGCCGATGGCGCGGCAGCCGGGGTCGAGGGCCAGGCCAGGAGATCGGGCGCGTGGCGCTCCTCTCCTAACGCGATGCGTGCGTGTGTGGGTGGCGGCGCCGAGGGGATCGAGAGGGAGAGAGATGAGTGGGAATCAGGGTAGCTAGGTTATATGGATTAGGTGGGCTGCAGGGATGGTTAGGACGACCTGGCAGGCTGCTGCTCCTCTCTCTTATTATCCTTTCTTTCTATTTATTAAATATAAATAGAGAGAGCAAAAAGGAGAGAGGGTTAGGAATGGGTTTTTGGCAAGGAGCTATTTTTTCCCGACTCACAAAAATGTGCTTGACCTAGGAAAAATAGAAATGAGCATAATTGAAAGGCTTAAATTAAAACTCATTTGAATTTAATTAAATGGGTTTGAACTAGAAGTTGGATTTAGGATTTCCCACAATTGATGATAAATTCCATGTTGATTGCACTTTGCACAATCTAAATATTGTTAGATCAATCTGAGTATAGGGAGAAACCTCTAGGTTGCCACGTTTACATGTATGAGCGGTTGACATGGCCAATATTCAATCTGTAGTAACGCACGAGACTTTTTGCTAGTTATTATTAGAAAAAGCTAATAAATTATAGTCCATATTATTATGGACTTTTCACTTGATAATAAGCCCGAACGAGTGTTAAAAAAAAGGGTCCCGATAACTGCTACACGTGTGGCATGGACAGGAACCCGCCCGCATGCATTGTGTGGCGTGGACAGGAACCCGCCCGCACGACCTTGTCCGGGCGCGCAATGGCACAGCCCGCACGTCCGGTGTGTGGCAACCCCGCCAGACGACCCGTCTGGCCAGACGACCCGCTGCCCACGACGACCACTGCTCCGACCTCCGATCGATCCCCACTCCCGACTACCGCCATCGTCCCCCACCTCTCGAACCCCTACCTCCATCGCTGCCTTCTCGGTTGCCATGGCAACCAGAGCAGATCCGAGGGCCTTCCCACCGCGAACCACACCCCAACCCTCCCCACCCCCCCCTCTCCAACCCGCCCTCCAAAGACGATCGGCTAAGCGGTGAAATCTCCGATCTCGATCGCTTCTCATCCTTCTTCCGCGTAAAGTTGCAAATTTACGATGAAAGTGGCGATTGGATCCATGCTATAGGGTAAACACTACATGGTTCTGTGTATCTTCGCATTTGCCAAGCAGAATACACCAGATCTGCCATGTACTACGCTTGAGATTAACTTAAGTTCCTAGTTCGCTTGACGCAAGTAGTTGGTAATGAAATGGATGAGTAGGAATCCCTAAAAAAGGAGAGGAATGACAAATTTGGAATAAAGGGGGTGGGAAAAATTAATTGCCACTCGTCTCTAACGTCAGTTGCCACCTTTCGTTGTCACTAACTGCCACCATGTTAACCTGTTGCTTGCCATCCTATTGTAGTGGTTGTTGCCATCGAATCGAACGGATAGCTAGCACCCAAATTTTAGAAAAAGAGTGTGGATGTGCATGTCCTACTTGCCGCGATGTGTTGGTTGCCTATGCATGAAAATGTGATAACATTGACGTGTTATCTTCTACGTGCAAGCAGCAGAAGAATACATTTTTTGTGGATTATTGATGCGTTCTTGTTCATGCAGTGATTGAGAACACATTGGAAGAAACGAGACGCGGAAAGAATGAATCACGAAGATGGCGCTGATACTTGGGTTTCTCAAAGGCGTAAACGCCCCTTGGGATGCATCGAGCACGCCAACTCATTTCGCAGGGCCGCTGCTGCCACTACTAGAACAAAGATGCGTGCATTGGTATGATGCGTGATAACAAAAAAAGAACAGTTGCCATGTTCTCAACGATGAAGATGACATTCTACTTATGTCGCATAATCGTCATTTTTTCGCAGGTTCTTATGACCAAAACACACTGGGGGCCTCCGTGGCAAGTTCACCATGTGGCGCTAACACCGACAAATGTACGGGCAGCCAACTTCAACTAGCTAATATGGCTAATCAAGGTAACTTATCTGAAAAAGAACACATCTTGGTCCGACATGAAAAATAAACTTGCAAAGATTGGCAAAAGACTCACGAGTTATGACGGGGGAAAATGCAGAGCCTTCATGCAGCACGTGGCATCAGGCAGCACCCATGTACCTGCCATCGATGTCATACACAGATGAGTCCATAAAAAGTGAAGTTGCAGACGGTGAATTAGCATAAGGAGCATAGTTGACAACTGCAGTTGCCATGACTGGACAACTGCAATTGCCATGAATAAATAACTGCAGATGTCATCCCTGGACAACTGTTGTTGCCCTCCCTGGACAATTGCAGTTGCCATGCCAGGACAACTGCAGTTGCCATGCCAGGACAACTGCAGTTGCCATGCCAGCACAAACTGCAGTTGCCATGTATTGACCAACTACTGTGATGCTTACAGGTTATTAGGATGGTGGTACCCCGGCAAACGTCTCGTGGCAAGCTTCACAGATTGCAGATAGAGCACGTCAATTTGGTATGACAAACCACACAAGATGGGCACATGCAACACAACAAGGTAAGGAAAAAATTGAACCACAAAAGAGCACTACATTTGTTTTTGTGGCAAAAAATAGCACGTGATGAAAGAGAAGATTTGTAGCAGTGATGGTGGACAAAATCAAGCATAAAACGCTAACAAGTGGTTGTGTGCAATGAGTCATATATTGTCTTCAGAAATTTGCCAACTGCTAAAAGCATGTCTGCAGCACTAATGGTTGATCGCATTTGCCTAGTGAGATCAAGCCTAGAATGGAAAAGTTTTGATGCTAGAACACAGTGGTTGCCATGTATTGGTAGCAGTATTTGCCATGTATCCAGGACTGCAGCTGCCATGCATATAGAATCCAAGTTTTCGTACTAAAAAGGAGCTGGTTGTCGTGCATTGGCAAACAATAGTTGCCATGTTTGTTGGACTGTAGCTGCCATGACTGGACAACTACAGTTGCCATGCATGTCCACACGCAGACTCACGGCTTGCTATTTGAATGATCTCATGCCAAATCACTCGAAGTTGATGTGATCCGTTGCAATAAAACATGTTATTCAAGCAAAATCTTACTCTCGTACTTGTTTTTTCTATTATAGTGCCTACAAGTACAGTGAACAGCGGCGCCGGGACATCTACTGCGGGGAGCTCTGAGCGCACGGAAGACGCGTTCCACCAGCCAGCAGACAATCATGCTGCAAACAATGCCGAGTCAGAGTCGGAAATGGCAATCATTCCAGCAATGCCAACAGGCACCCCTTTGAACACAAGCACTGGCAACACTCAAGTAGATGAAACTGCCACCGATACTGAAGTGAATGATGAAACTGATGACGAAGCACAAGGGGATGAAGATGATGGGCAATCAGAGATCGTGTGTCACGCCCAATATGCGAACCTATCCAAAAGGAACTCGACGGTCCCACCAAGGATAGACCCGCATATTGAAACGCTTTTGCAAGGTGGATATCATTACATCAAGATTACATAATACATGGGGATACATACATAAGGCACAACTGCCACAAGAATACATCAACATCATATACAAGACCAACATCCGACTACGGATGAAACATGAACAGAAACTCAAACAATATCCACCTCGCTAGCCAGCTGCCGACCGAACCTATCCCCGATCAAGAAGCGTAAGAAGAACTCCAACACAAGAAAACACCGCTCTCGCGCCATGATCAACGTAAGCCTGCACACTGAATCGGTGGTGTAGTAATCTGTGAGCCACGAGGACTCAGCAATCCCATTACCATGGGTATCAATACTAGCAAAGCTTAAAGGAAAAGGAAGGGGTAAAGTGGTGAGGTTGCAGCAGCGACTAAGCATATATGGTGGCTAACATACGCAAATGAGAGCGAGAAGAGGAACAAAGGAACGGTCGTCAACTAGTAATGATCAAGAAGTGATCCTGAACTCCTACTTACGTCAGACATAACCCAGAAACCGTGTTCTCCTCTCGATCAACCCCGAAAAGAGACACTCACGGTTACGCACACGGTTGGTGTATTTTAATTGAGATCAACTTCGGTTTTCTACAACCGACATTAACAAATTCCCATCTCGCCACATAACCGCGGCACGGCTTTGAAAGTTCAAACCCTGCAGGGTGTCCCAACTTAGCCCATGATAAGCTCTCGCGATCAACGAAGAATAGACCTTCTCCCGGAAGCCCGATCAGTCTCGGAATCCGGCTACAAGACATTTCACAGCAATAAAACAAGACCAGCAAGACCGCCTGATGCGCCGACAATCCCGATAGGAGCTGCACATATCTCGTTCTCAGGGCAACACCGGATGAGACTAGCTACGAGTAAAACCAACCCTCAAGTTGCCCCAAGGTGGCCCCGCAGGCAGCTCGGTTCGGGCCAGCACTTAGAGAAGCACTGGTCCGGGGGCTAATAAAGATGACCCTTGGGTTAATTACTCCCAAGGGAAATATAGGTGGTGGTGAGGCAAATAGTAAAACCAATGTTGGGCCTTGCTGGAAAAGTCTTATTCAAAGCGAATTGTCAAGGGGGTCCCATAAATCACCCGACCGCGTTAGGGACGCAAAAATCCGGGAACATAATACCGATATGACGGAAACTAGGGCGGCAAGAGTGGAACAAAACACCAGGCATAAGGCCGAGCCTTCCACCCTTTACCAAGTATATAGATGCATTAATTAAATAAGATATATTGTGATATCCCAACAAGTAAACATGTTCCAACAAGGAACAACATCTCCATGTTCCAACAAGGAACAAACTTCATCTTCACCTGCAACTAGCAACGCTATAAGAGGGGATGAGCAAAGCGGTAACATAGCCAATCAACGGTTTGCTAGGAAGGGTGCAAAAGGTTAGAGGCTGACATGGCAATTTGGGATGGCTTGATAAACAGGTAATAGGTAGCGTAGCATAGCGAAAGAACGAAGCAACTAGCATAGCAATGATAGTAGTGAGATCCAGGGTAGCGGTCATCTTGCCTGAAATCCCGCAAGGAAGAAGAACGAGTCCATGAAGAAGATGAACGAGTCCATGAAGAAGATGAACGAGTCCTTGAAGAAGATGAACGGATGAAGCCGAACCAAGCGTAGACGAACGAATCCTCACGATCGCAACGAAACAGGAACTAACAAGAAGAAGCACATAACATAGTAAACACACCACACATGAACAAGACATGATGCACAACAAGCATGATGCACAAACAAAGCTACATGAATATACTCATGGCAAGGGATGATGCAAACAAGAGCAACACATCAAGACAAGTTTAAATGAGGCCGGGAACAACATATAACAATTCCGGTAAGTCCTCATATGCAAATTTCGAAATTGGTCCAGACCTGGATAAACCTTAAGTTCAAGTTGTTAAACAGCAATTTAATATGCACCACGATGATCTACACGAAATTCTAGTCAAGTTACATATAAAGTTCATTAGATTCGGAGCTACGGCCTAGAAGATATGAGCAAAACAAGATTAAACATGGCCTTGATGCAACAAGCATATAAACATCAAGCAAAACACCTCAAAACAAGGATGCAACAAGATAATATGAAACTACATGCAAAATCAAGCAAGTTTCATATAGAGCACACTCAAAACGGAGCAACGGTCCAACACATACACCCTATACAAGTTATGACAACAATCTGCCCAAAACAGCAACTAGGCATATTGCAAGCATCAAAACAATAAGCTACAGCACCACAATATGAAAACAAAAGGCATGGGCATGATCTAAAGGTAAAGCATTACAAAACATGAGAACTGAGCTACCTCCAGAAATGACTAGAACATGCTCAAAATGACATGGCAAGATTGCAACTAATAACAGTTTCAGGCATGGCAGAAATTAACATCAGGTTGCAATGTTTAGATCTATGAAACAACATGTTACAGGAACTTAACATGGCAAACAAAGGCATGGCATGAATCTACTCAAAGCATAGAACAAAAGTCCTTTAGTGGCCATAAGCCAAAAAGGATCAGAAAATATAGTAACACCCATGCCAATATTGAAAGTCTCGTTAACAGATTCAGCAACATGGCATGTCAAAAACTGGTAACAAGTAGGCATGTTTACAAGCTCAATGCACTCACTACAGGGCCTTATATGATAAACTAAGCATACATACATCAAGAAGACATGGCATAGAAGACATACTTGGCAAGAACAAGAACATAGCATATACGGATCAACCACAACAAGCTTGGCAAAATTGAATAACATGTAAACAATCTGCCAGGAACATTTGATAGCAAAAGTAGAGCTCGATTGACTCAAGCTAAACTACTCCATAATTGCAAACAAGGGCATGGATGGATAGAGCATGACATGCTTTACAAAACATCATTACTAAAGTATCTCAAAATATGCATGGAACTCTCTGTAGCATCAAGTAAACATGGCATCAAAATAACAGCAAACAGGGCTGAAATCAGCAACAACAAGACACCTAGTTTGCATGCTTGTGCTAGTCACCACATAGATCACAAAAATACATAGCAATCACCACTGGAAAGAAGACATGGCATATTTCAAAACACATGTAGGACTCAAGTCCATAGGATGCACACATCAATCATGGCAAAAATGACAAAAGTGCAAGTTCTGATAAAAATCAGAAACTAACATCACATAGCACTGTTGCAACAGCATTTCGGGCATCAAGATGAGCTCAAATGAAAATGATGCAATGAGATGAAATGATCTACTCTTCGAGACGAACATTTCGACATAATACACGCGCAAAACGGAGCTACATGCATGGAGATACGATGCGATGAAAATGGAACAAAATAACTGCAGATAAAAGGACTTGAGGATTTGGGGGAGGGGAAAAGTCAACCGGCGGGATTCACGAGGTTGGCCGGCTCGGGGCTCGCCGGAGAAGCGGGATCCGGCCGGAGATGGAGGGAGGCCGGCGAGGGGGCGCCGGATCCGGGCAGCGCCGGCCCGGATCTGGCCGGAGGAGGCGCGGGCGGCGGAGGAGGGCGGCGGCGCGTGGAGACGAAGCTCCGGCGGGAAGCCAGGCCGAGCTCGGCCGGCGGCGCTGGAGGCCAAGGCGGCGGCGGCTCCGTCCTGCCGGGCAGGCGGCGGCGAGGAGGAGGGCGGCAGCCGGCCGGGCGGGGCGGCGGCGAACGCTGCCGCGCGCGGGCGGCGGCGGAGAGCGCGGCGACGCCGGCGGCGGCAAGCAGGAGACGACGGCGAGGCGGCGGCGGCGGCTTCAGGCCGACCAGGCCCCGATAAAGCAGCGGGCTCGCTGGCTCAGGCGGCTGCGGCTAGGCGGCGGCGGGGACAGTGTGGCGTCGGATTCGTCCCGTGGGCGCTGGATATGTCCGGTGGCGGGCGCGGACGTGTCCGGGCGGCGCGAGGAGGACGAAGGCTAGGGTTAGGTGGATTTCATCCGCGATTTGGAGGGAAGATGTATTTATAGGTAGAGGGAGCTAGGAGAGTCCAAATGAGGTGCGGTTTTCGGCCACGCGATCGTGATCGAACGACCGAGAGCATAGAGGGGAGTTTGGTGGGTTTTGGGCAACTTAGAAAGGGGTGTTGGGCTGCAAACAAAAGAGGCTTTTGCGGTTACCCGGTTAACCGTTGGAGTATCAAACGACCTCCAAATGATCCGAAACTTGACAGGCGGTCTACCGGTGCTATACCAAGGCCGCTTGACAAACCTCGGGGCATTCCGAGAACGTTTAATACCCACACATGAAAAGAGGTAAAAAGGGGGCGCCGGGAGACATAGGAGTGCCGGATTGCAAAACGGACAACGGGGAAAATGCTCGGATGCATGAGACGAACACGTATGCAAAATGAAATGCGCATGATGACATGATATGAAATGCAGATGATGACATGGCAAAATGCAACACGCGAGCACATGACATGGTAAAGACAGCGAATAACTGGCAGACACCTGGCGCATCGAATCTGGGGCGTTACATCGTGGTACCTCAGCCACTGTACGTTGGGCAGAGATTTGAATCGTTTGCTGAAGCAAAGGAATTCTACCATACATATGCAAAGTTCCATGGGTTTGCGGTCAACACCGAATACCATAGGAAAATTAAGAAAACTAACGAGTACAGCAGAGGTGAGATGAGGTGCCACAAGGCAAGAAGGAACAAGAAGGGGAAAGGTGTTGCGCCTGTCATTCCGGAACGAAAAAGAGGTATCATTCTCAAGACGGGATGCCCTGTCCGGTGTAAGCTAAACATAGATGGAACACAGTATGTGGTCACTGAATATTTTGACGAGCACAACCACAAACTCATAAAGAAGTTCGACCTGGTAAAATTTCTGACCGCCCACAGAGGATTCACCCCCCTCGAAAGGAAATTCATAAAGCTGCTACATGATTGTAACGTCGGTCCATCAAGAATGGTCTAGATACTATCACTCATCCACAGCAAAAAGGGGACTCTGAGTAGCATGCCCTACATACCAGCTGATGTCACAAACCTAAAGGCAAAGTACCGTAGAGAGAGCAAGTTGGCTGACATAGAGGCCACAATGGCCTACTTTGATGAGAAAGCGAAGGAAGATCTAGATTTCTTCTATAGGATAAGGTTGGACGATGAGGACCGTGTCAGGAACATGTATTGGGTGGATGGTGCTGCAAGGAGAGCCTACAAACATTTCCGAGATTGCATTTCATTCGACGCGACGTATCTCACTAATAAGTACAAGATGCCATGCGCTCCATTCATAGGAATAAATAACCACAATCAGTCGTTGCAGTTCGGCTGCGGGCTTGTTCGGAACGAAGACACGGATGGGTACGTTTGGCTGTTCAAGAACTTCTTGGAGTGCATGGATGGACTTGCTCCGATGAACATAATAACAGACCAGGATTTTAGCATGCGTGCAGGCATAGAGGAGGTCTTTCGGTTGGCAGTGTACAGGCACTGCAGGTGGCACATTATAAAGAAGTTTGAGGAGACGCTAGGACCATTCTTTGCTGACTGTCCAGAGCTGCACAAGGCATTCGAGATGTCCGTGGACCACAGCTTGACGGTGGAGGAGTTTGAAAGGAGCTGGATGGCCATGATTGAAATATATCAAGTCCAAGACAACGAGACTCTTGCTAGCCTGTGGGAGAAGCGAATGTACTGGGTGCCGCCTACTTCATGCAAAGGCTTCTTCCCATTTCTGCAGACTACGCAGCGCAATGAGGGGTTCAATGCTGTTTTGAAGCGTACGTGAGCCCCGCAACTCATTGCTACAGTTTGCCAAGCAAGACACAGCTTTGCAACAAAAATACTGGGATCCGAGCTACAGCAAGAAGCTTAACACCGCGCTAAAGCAGCCAAAATTGCTAACGATTTACCGATGGAGAGGCAAATGAGCAAGATATACACCAACAAGATCTTTAACAAGTAAGTCAGTTATAAGCATATCTTATTTTGCATAAAGCACGAAGGCGTAAGTGCCATATAGAATGCAATGCAGTTGCCATGATATGTGGTTGCCATGTTTAATGAAATACTGTTTGCCATGCTTACTCAGCTGTAGTTGCCATGTTTAATGAAAATTCTGTTTGCCATGCTTGCTCGATGCATTTTCCATGTTTAATGAAATGCAGTTGCCATGTTTAATGCACTGTACTTCCATTGAGCATGTTGGTATGCAAATGCCAATAACAACTGAAAATGTTATATTGTCGCCACATATGCTGAAATGCAATTGCCATGTTTACTAAAATGCAACCGCCATGTTTGTTTGAAATGCAATTGCCATGTTTACTCAACCAGAGATGCCATGTTTAATAAAATGCAGTTGCCATGTTTTATGCAATGTGCTTCCATTGGGAATGTTGGTGTGGAAATGACGATGGCGAGCTTGAAAATGTACTACGCTTGCCATGTCTAGTGTACTACTGATTGCCATGTTCATCAGACTACGCTTGTCGTGTCTAATATACTACAGTTGCCATGTTCAAGGTACTATATTTGCCATGTTCAATGTACTATGTTTGCCATGTTCAAACAAAATGTATTTCTATTTCCATGACAACATAAGGTGCTACAAAAAAGAGCGCACGATAGTTTAATGAAAACACACAAAACTTGCAGATTCCAGAAGAAATAAAGCGTACAAAGATGTTCACAGCTTTCCGTGGACGAACATACATTCAAGGTGTGTTCTATTTTGGGCATGTCGATTCGAACTCAAGACCCGGACAAAGGAAGGAAATACTTTGTGAAAGCCTCGATAGGCCAAGGAGAATACTACTGCCAATGCTGCAAGTTTGAACGGAACGACATTGTGTGCTGTCACATACTAAAAGTAATGGACATGAACGCTGTGACATGGATGCCCCGCCATTTCATAAGGCGGCGATGGACTTGGGACGCTGACGATGCGTTGGCGCCACAGACAACAAACGCAGTTCTGGCTGTGCATGACGAGAGACCTGAGTCAACCATGGAAGCTGTGGAGGCACGCCAGCCGACAAAGAACTATGCCGAGCTAATTGATGAAGCGTGCAAGAGTGATGAGACAGCGAGAGTCGAGAAAACACAGGAAGGCCCTAAAAAGAGAGCTTGATGAGATTAAGAAGAGGAAAGCTGAGGAAGCCTTACACCGGTTCCCCCGCACATCAAGTGTGCCTTCATCCATGGGGCCATCATCTGAAAACTCGGAGATAGGATCTGGAATAGCAAGCACACAAACCCAGGTCAGGAACCCGCCCCGTTCCATCACAAAGGGTCGTCCAAGAGAGATAAGGTACAAATCGGGATTGGAGATTCAAGCAAAACACAAGAAAACGAAGAAAGGGACGGGCAATCCGTAAGCAAAATTGGGGCGCTGTGACATGGTCCTTGTGGACATTTTGTTTTGTACCCTAGATGTTGTGAATTTTTTTAAATTGGGAGAATGACTCTTGAGGGGCATCCGAAGTTGAAGGAAAATACATTGAATGGATAAATGCAATTGCCATGTTATGGGTATTTAATCTGCCATGTTATGTGTAGTTAATCTGCCATGCTATTTTATACTAAATATGCCATGCTATTTTATACTAAATATGCCATGTTAATTGTACTGGATCTGCCATGTTAATTGTACTGGATCTGCCATGTTAATTATACTGGATCTGCCATGTTAAGTATATTGGATCTGCCATGTTGCTTATGCTGAATCTGCCGTGTTGTTTGTACTGCATCTCCCATGTTAGTTGTACTGAAATATGCCATGTTATTTGTAATGACTCTGCATCGCATATATTTCCATGTTAATTCGACGCGCTTTAGTCACACATAGTGTGTTGTGTGCAATGTATGGGAAACAAGTTGAAAAAAGCGTAACGTGCATCAACCGCATGAAAGGTTGCGGCTACATGATCAAACTACCATGCTAGCCGGTACAGTTAGCGATGAAAAAGAAGAAGCAAAACAGCCAAATGAAAAACGACGATGACTTTCACTAACCATATCTGATGAACTACATCTGCCATGTTTTAAAACATCGTAGACGCATTCGAAGCAGCAAACTGTTGCTACAAACGATGAAACCATAATAATAGTGATAAACATAAAACGTATCTGCTGTCACGCCTAAATAGGTTCACATCCACACATATATTACAGAAAATATTCAAATGTCGCTCACACACCACCACTACATACTAGGCTACGCGGGGTTGCAGTTATAACATAGCACACGAACATAGTTTTGACAAGAACAAAGATAGTACCTTACATTCCTCAGCAACAGAATGTAAGGTATGCGTCCGGTGTGTAACGCCACGTGATCACTTGTACTTCTTGATGACTTTCTTGACAGCTTCCTCCACGAACTCGCGTGCTCCGGACCGCTTGTTGAAATCTTCATTCGTCAACCAGTTCCATGTGTAAATTTTCCGGAGCTCAACGACCGTTGCAGCTGTGACATCGGGAACAAGTCTACCTTCCCACTTTGCAAGGTATTCCAACGTGTGAAAGCCACAAATCCGTCCTGCACAAGAAAAAGAGTCGTGAACTCGCAAAAGGATGTATATAGCAATGATAAACTTCAATTCAGATGTAACAACAAAGAGGGGTGGGATTGATGTAAATGGCACATGAAGGAGGGGGTAGGAAATTACGTGTTCCCTTGATTCGTAGTCGCCACGTACTCAATTGGGAAATGTCTGATCTGGACCTATGAGTTTTTGTAGTGACGGTTCCATGTCTCTTTGACGTTGTTGATGAAGAATCCAGCATGCGAAGTAAGGTCTGCATCAGCTGCCGAACGCATTGAATCAAGCGCCTCAAAGCATTGGTTCTTCAGGTCAAGACAGATCGCATAGTGGTGACCACACTTGTCGTGTGGTTCGTGTGGTGCAAGCTCCTGGAACATGGGGAACATGACCTGCATGTAAAAGTGAAGGAAATGAGAAGCAGAGTTCACATGAAGAACAGCAGAGGGACAAAAAAAGTAGAATCACGTAGAATGTTTAGTTATAGTGAGTAGTTGAAAGAAAGTTGCCGTCCATGTATGAACAAAATTTGCCGTGTATTTTACTTTGAAGTTGCCACATAGTTTGCACGGGATGCAAAAATCAAAAGTCAGTTTGCACAAAGAGTGATGCCACATGAAACATCTGCCACATAAACAGAGTGCAGATAATGGCAAAAAACCATACCATGTGAAAAAAAAGTGCAAACAGGGAAGGAGTACTCACATGTTTCTTCAGTGTGAGCTTGAATTCACCGTTTGAGCAAAATTCTTCCTCAGGATTTTGTGGTGGAAGTCACCATCCCATATTTTGTAGGTCACACTGTAATGCATGATTGTTTTGTCGGGAGACATATCCATATGCTTGTTGATGTAGTCAATCCCGCATGCAACTACATTCGTCGACATTTTACCGTTTGGCCTCACGGACTCGGCAAGATCACCCAGGTCGACGTACGTCGCTTCGCATTGAATGACCTTGGTTCTGTCCAAACATGAGCTATATGAAAATGATATAACATGAAAGAATCATGCCTGCTAAGTAAAAAAATAAAAGAACTAAAACGTAAGCGGATCATGTATAGAAAGTACGAAGAAGATGAATGGTAAAAAAGAGCAAAGCAAAATGAGAGATTATGTGGTGTGGTCATTTACGCTTTTAGCTCCTTCATGTGCTTGCTGCTGGCCCTCGCATTTCCAAATCGCTTGACAATATCGTACAGCTGGGTCTGTTCCTTTGTGGCCCTGAATTCGAGCTCGTAGTATTCCGCGGGAGGTGGGTGAACTACCCTCTGCTGCCTCACAGAACCAGGGGTGGCACTCCTAATGGTATCCTCAGATACCGTATCTGCAGGCACGTTGGAACTTGATCGCCCCTGACCTCGTGAGGACCTCCTCTGCAATGCTGCCTCCTCGATCCTGCGGTAAGCTTCATCAAGTGATGGTGAAATATCCTCAGGGGTGCCTGCAATGATCAAAAAAGTGGATTAGGATACCTGGAAATCAAAAACAGATGGATTGTGAGAAAGATAGGGTGCATGGTGTGAAATGTAGGTACAAAAAGTAGGGAGTTGCCATGTGGAGGCAAATCCAGTTGCCATGTTGTGTCAACTCCACTTGCCATGTGCTTGCCGAATGGAAAATGCAGCATGGAAACAAAAATGCAGGTGACATGGTGCAGCAAATCCAGTTGCCATGTGTATTGCACTGTAGTTGCCATGTGACAACAACTACAGTTGCCATGTTGAATAAACTTCAGTTGCCATGTGGTTACCAAATGTAAAATGCAGCATGGCAACAAAAAAATGTAGGTGACATGGTGCATCAAATCCAGTTGCCATGTCATCACATAACAGTTGCCATCACAAGTGAGAACCCCAAAAAAATGATTGGGACAAAAGTCAAACTACAAAGATGTATACAAGAAAATGATAAGCACATGAGAAATGTACCTTGGACTATCGGCTCTGCGAACTTGACAGCCTTCCCGTCCTTGACCATTGGCTGCGCCATCATTGCGGGCATGCCTCCCGGGAAAGCAAAGGCAATCGGCATAGGATCCGCACCTTGGTTGATCTTGATTGATGCCAAGGCTGAAGCTCGGAGGGGTGAAGGCCATTGGGTGCCTCTCATGCCTACTGGCCGGACCACGAACAACTTGCGGGGCAAAATCCAAGGGTGGAAGGACAACAAACATATCTGAATCGGCCGCTACAGAATGATCGGGCTTATTTGTAGGGCGGGGCGTGTTGTCAGCGGTATCAGCCACAGCTTTCTTGACAATCTTCTTGTTTGGGCTGTAGGGGACACCCACATTGACTGGGAGCCTGGAAGTGCGCAGATTTAAGCTGGGGATTTCCACTGCGGGTAAAGGCGCAGTCTGCTCCAGACGTTCACCTGCGTCACTCGTGCCCGGCTTGACACCTGCATCAGTTGTGCTCCGGTCTTCCGGTTTCTCCATCACATTGCTTTTGGCGGTGGCGGGAGCAGTGTGGGACGCATGAACATAACCAGACTCGTCTCGCTGCTCCTAGCTACAACTGGTGCGTTAGGTATGTCTATTGATTGCTTATGGGGCTACGACGCCTAGGTGGAAGACCAAAGACGCTAAACAATCGCTTTAGCAAGATCTCGCACCGGCTGGAGCCGGAGCTGTAAAGCCAAGACTCTCACCGTAGATGGCATATCATTATGAGCGCCGCCTCGGCCACTTCGCATCGGGACACAGGAGTGCCACCACGCACGCCGCTTGGAATCGATGTCGATGAGCGGAATCTTCCTTGCTTAGGTTGGTCTCGGAGCGCCCACTTTAACGCTTGCTGATGGGGTGGCATGGCTCACAGCAGCATCCTTCATTACCATAAGAGTTGGCAATATGTCAGCTGTCCTAGCAGATACCGACTCATCCCTCCCCGATGTACGGATGCCTGTTGTTCTAACCTGCACATCTGCAACCGGCGGAGATGGTCGGCCGCTTGCGCCGAGTTAGTGGGAACAGCTTGACGGTGCAGCAGCAGTTTTGTCGTTGGCGCCTCATGAACATCCGAGTTGCCCTGCTGACAACTTTGAATGAAGGCGTTCGAGTGGGTCCCTACCGATATGCTTGGCCCAAGGTAGTAGTCTTCTTCACCATGCGAAAAAGAAAGCACATGAAAAGGTATTAAAATGAACAAAAATATTTGCCATGGTAGAAATCTAAAAAATTAAAAATAAGTGGAAAAGCTGGTAGTTGCAATGTAAGGGGAATATGAGTTGCCATGTGGCATAGTTAGCGATTGCCATGCAATCCAGAATAGTTGCCATGTTAGCCAACTTGAAGAATGACAAAATGTCCGATTTCCTGTGAATGCAATTTCAAAACTAGGTATGGGATGAGCACACAAGCCAATGGAAAAGATGGCAGTTGCCATTAGGTACAATAAGAGTTGCCATTTGGCCTAGATAGCAGTTGCCATGTAAAAACAAGTAGGAGTTGCCATGCACTTAAAAAGGAAGGAAAAATCATTTGAAAAACAGCAGTTGCCATGTGGGGATGATGACAGAAGCCCAAGTGACAAGCTGAACGGATGCATTGAAAGTCAAAAATATAGCACTATGCCAATGAAAGCACATGGAAAACCTACTTCTTGACTTGCTTTCTCAGGTCTGGCAACACGACAGGATCCCCGGTGTTGGACGTCGTCGTACGAGGAGATGACCTGGTGGAAGGGGTGTCACCAGCAATGGGGGCACCTTTGTTCAACCGAGCAGAAACACGGGTTGGCGTTGGTGCCTGTTTCTTCGTAACTGCTCGCCCACTAGCTGTCGCCTCACTGCACATATAAGATGGAGGAAAAAAAGGTGGCAATTGTCAGACAGAAAACTCGTTGCCGCACTTAGCAAAAACAAATGCAAAAAGGGATCAGTCTGTTCCAAAAATATAGACAAAACAAAAAACTAAAATTAAAGTCGAACCTCCTCCTAGCAGCTACGGGATCGGTCCTAGACCTCTTGCCAGGAGAACCCTGCCCAACATCCTCTGGAGCCCTCCCCCTCTTTGATGGCAACACCCCCTCGCCTCTCGCAGCCGTATGTTCTTTGACTTTCTCCGGTGGGGGGACATCTGGTGCATCCTTGCCCTTGTTACCACCTCCATGAACTTCAGCATGTTCATCATCATCGGTGTCCTGTTGCACGTTCTCCATGTCATCATCGTCATCCTTGCTGAGACCAGCGTCTCCATCTAGTTCATATTGTGTGTCAGCAAGCTCTTGGGAATTGTTGTAGTCATACCGGCCACGGCAACCAGTTGGCCGATGTGTCCATTATGGGACAAATGTAGTGAACCGCCTCGCAACCGCGTCGCTGTCAGAGCCACTAAGGGACGTCCACCCCTCAACCAACTTCCCGAGCAAGCCGGTCATTCCGGATGCAAACTGCCCAATTAGATGCTCAACAGGTGCCCTCGCCTGTGCACGAAACAAGAAGCAGCAATAACCACCCATATCACAGTCACTTGCGTAACATAAAAAATAATCCAAGGCAACCATAGATATAGATCTTTTGATTACCTCAGTAGGGCAAGATGGAGCTGAGTGCATGTCCATCCACTTTCCAAAGTTTTGAGGCCCCCCAAACATGTTGTAGTCTATAGCATGCTTGGCCATCAGCTGGAACAAACAAAAAAAATAGCTAGGATGTAAGAGAGAGAATGATGAACACTGACTAGCAGTTCATGTGTTGCAAATGCAACAAAAAAGAAGACGCGAATATAAGTTTCAATACGAATGATGAGTTGCCATGTGGAGTGAGACATGGATACCATACGCAGACAGCCATGGCTAACAAAGGTAGTCATCTCTTGTGAACCACAGACGGTTGCCGCATGACGATTTTTTCATATGTTATGCCGCAAAAATTTGTAAGCATGCCGTGTAGAGAAAGAAACCAGAACTAACACGTAGTTTTCCATATTTGGTATGAGTTACCCTGTCTGCAGCAAGCACAGCCTTGACAGCATCGATAGTCCATGCAGAAATAGCAAACTTGTGCGTAGGCGACGGGCCTCCTGTCCCAGTGAAATCCATGGTGGACAGACCAAGACAGTCGTCGTACATGAGCTGATATACAAAAATTTTAAAAAGAAAGAAATATCAGTTGCCATCATGGTACTTTGCGAAAAAACAGGATAATCTATGTTCCCATGATCATCAAGTTGAAGTGCATGAAAAAGAGAAAAAGAAGAAGTTGACATCTGTATGTTCTAGTTGCCATTGTAGTTTGATGGCAGTTGCCATATTGTCATGATGGCAGTTGCCATCATAGTATGATGACAGTTGCCATAATAGTATGATGGCAGTTGCCATATTGTCATTATGGCAATTGCCATATTGTCATTATGGCAGTTGCCATATTGTCATTATGGCAGTTGCCATATTATCATTATGGCAGTTGCCATCTTGTTATGATCAGGTTGCCATGCATGAATAAAAGGTGTTAAAAAGAGTGTTCACGGAAAGGACTAGTAAAAAAAATACCATTAAATGCAGTCGACAACCCTTCTGGTACATCTTGCTTGAGAATGCATCGTGCAGGAAGTCGGCAATAAACTTACACCAATTCATGTTCTTCACATCTTTCGGGTTTACAAGACCGCACAAATCTTTAGGACAACGAGTTGCCGCATCAGAAATCAAATGGAAAAAAACATCAAAAAACACTTGCAGTGACTAGCTTTGCACATGACACCGGAGCCAAAAGATTGAAGGAAAATAATGTAGTAAAGATAGATCATTCACCAGGATGGGGAAGCATTTGTTGATTGGGAGAAAGAAGTGGTCGGCGCGAAAATAGATGAGATGAGGTACATGAGTAGCTTCATCTTAAAACCCTCGCCATGGGTTGTCATGGCCTGCAGCGAATCTGCCAGTACAGACGTGTTCGGCATGGATTCCAACCCAGGAAACAAACGGGGGAACAACGCTTCCTCGATCTTGTTATTGACCTCGTACGGGACTTTGATTTGTCCACGAGGCACACCCAAAGTGCAGAACACGGATTCCTCGTTCAACGGCAGTCTTCCACGTCCCGGAATCACAAATTCCCTGGAGGCGGGGTCGTAAATCTCACCAAGCCAGTCGCATACAGGGTTGACAAGATTCGTGCACCAGACATTCATCAGAGCCTACATACCCATTTTAGCAGCAGCTCCCTTCTGATCGTCGGTAAATCTGTCAGTCAATGTAGTCAGTCATTCTTGGGAGGCCCTGTTGCGAATACATTTCTTCTTCTGCAAAAAACAGACAAAAATGATCAGTTGTTGCCATGTTTGCGCTGTCATGAAATTTTAGTTCATGACAGACGACTGCAAGCTCGAGGTGGCAACCAATAACATATGCAGGAGGAGGAGGGTGTGTGGACAGTTACCTCATCGCCCTCTTTTCTCCGTCCAGTTGCCCGATTCTGCTGTGGTGGATCCATGAAATCATCATCATCGTTTTGATGATCACCGCGAGCCATTCCGCTGAGGTAGGAACATATCAAATTGTCACGGTGGAAATGAAAATGCATGAAGTAAGCAGTTGCCACATAACAGAAAATGTCAACTAATGAATGCAAAATATCACATGAACACGCACGCACCCCCCATATGATTGTCGAAAACATAAATGTGGCAATTAAGCACATTGGTTACATTTGAAAAAAGTGTACAGATCGTAAATGCACTTAAAAACAAAATGTTGAAGTTGCCATGTTAGCACAAGATAGTACGAAAGAAAGTCACAAAATCCTCCACTGCACAAAACCTAAGATGTGGCAGCTCACACCCTGTCCTAAATACACCAATGAATTGCCATGTGTTCAGTGGCAAAAATGTGCTAGGTTGAAATTGCCATGTTAAAATGCAACACATAATACAAAAATGCAATGAAAAACATCTAATGAACAACCTGAAATTGCCACAGTGTGTTCAGATATCACAAGTCATCATGGCAAAACACGAAAATTGTGTCTGCCTTACAATGAATTTGCCACATTATACTGACTGTAACATGGCAACAGACATGCCTTCAGACAAAATACTTGCCACATGGAAAGCATATGTATGGCATCTGACACAATTGATGTGCAAATTAGTTGCCATGTTATGCAGCCAATTTGCCACATTATCCTGTCTACAACATGGCAACAGCCACAGTGTGTTCACATTCTATTTGCCACAAGAATATACTATCCATGTGGCAACAGACACAGTTGATGTGCAGATTAGTTGCCATCCAGTGCAGTTTGTTGCTGAAACTGCAGTGACTACCGATTTACTACACTTTACCATTCATACAGTGTGGCAACTATCACAATCATTCAGGAAAATTAGTTGCCACAAAGGAAAGCATGTTTGTGGCAACTGTCACAGTAATTCAGGAAATTAGTTGCCACATGGAAAAGCATGTTTGTGTCAACTATCACAGTTATTCAATAAATTAGTTGCGCATGGGAAAGCATGTTTGTGGCAACTATCATAGTCATTCAGGAAATTAGTTGCCATACAGTCATGATAGTTACTCAAACTACCACGTTTGCCTTCATACTGCAGTTTGAAAAACAACTAACTAGATCTAGGGTTCAATGGCAACTATAATGACTTGAAATTCAACCCCAAAATTCTCCCCGAACTGATCACACAAATACCAATTCGAACCAATGTGCAACTATCAGACCGAAAACAACAGCCCCCCAAGGCACAACCATTGTGTGTCTCCGGACAGGCAGAACCACACCGGCGAGACCGCCACCGCGGCGGCGACGAAACTGCCCAGTGCCACCGAAAACGGCAAGCACAGAACTCCGTCGCCGGTGGGAACGCCGACGCATCGCCAAATCGCCTGAATCTCTACGAATCTCGAGCGAAGCATCGAACAGGGAGGGAAGGGGAAAAATGCAGGCAAGGATTGTGAGAGTGCGAGCGAGCATTACCTTCAATCTGCAGGCGCTCCGGCGAAGCCGCTCCGGTTCGGCGAGCACCACCGACGGCCGCGAACACCGTCGACTCTTCTGCCTCCGCCTTCGCCTTCTCCCCTCATCTTCTCCTCCAATGGTTTGAAATGCGAAGTGGGTTGTGCGAGTAACTGTGAGGATGAGTAAATGGAACCGTGAGGGGGAGGGGGGCGAAGTGCGCGACGTGTTTGACGTCAACCACGGTCGGCGCGTGGCGTGCGGGCGCATACCAGTTTCACCGCACGCCCCCGAGTGGCAACCGCTGACCGGGGAGGGGCAACCAACGTGCGGGCGAACTGTGTCACACACCACACACGCGCCTTGTCCTACGTGGCACAGAAAATCGACCGGATTGTGCCAAGATTCATGCATAAAGTACTGGACGGTGATGGATGCGTGTGGTCAAGATGGTCAATGCCCACACGTGTGGGCGTTAACATTTCCGGAAAAAAAAAGCCCGGACAACATAAACCGAATAACATGGCCGGGTGTATTTAAAGTCGAAGAGAAGCTTAAGCCACGAAGAACTGACCCTTTATTACCCACATTTGCAAACGTTCAAGACACCCACGTGCGATGCGTGTGTAATGCACCCATGATGATCAGTTATAAGCAATTCTTGGGGACGAACCCGACCTTGCCTCCACGCAGGTCGTAAACCACTTCCGTCGTCGCCTGAGCCAAGGAGCCGATAACCGTGATGCCCCGTGCGTGCGGAGGCACCGGCGCGAACGCGAGGCACCCCACGGAGAAGATGTTACCGCGGTCCTTGAAGTACATCGTCTGCTGGACGCCGGGCTCCAGGCCCGCACCGCCCTCGAAGGTGAGCTCGACCGCCGGCACCCCGACGCTGCTCTGGCCGGTGAAATTGTAGCACGTGTCGAGCTCGCCGTACGGCGGGGCCACAGGGTACTGCCCCATCCACCCCCTGAACTGATCGCGGAGGGCCGCGTAGATCTCCGGCTGCAGGTAGGTGAACGTCGTGTGCAGCTCCATCAGCGCGTCGCCGGCGAGTGCCTGAGGCGGAACCGGGATGTCCAACCCGCCGACGCTCACGCCGACGAGCCGGAGGAAGTACAGGTTCGGGTGGGAGGCTTTGCTCTTTAGGGTGGCGTAGCTCACTATGTTCGGGCGCTTGGCGCCGAAGGAGAGGAAGCCCGCCGAGTAGGGGAAGGCCGAGGGCAGGCAGTAGGAGAAGGCGACCGTGTCCGGCGACAGAACGACCCGCGACGCCAGCGAGTGGGGGTCCCGGCTGAGGTCGAGGACTCCCGACGAGCGGCCCTCCGTGCTGGCGCCGCGCATCTCCACGCAGACGAACCTGAAGTCGTCCACGGCGACCGACTGCGAGACCGTGAGCGTGTCGGTGACGAAGGTGGCGTTGAGCACGACGGCGCCCTTCTTTGTCAGGGTTGCCGTGCAACTGGGTCCGGAGCAGGCGCTCAGCGGGCATTTTTTCGAGCCGCACGGGATCTGAGCGAGGGAAGACGACCGGGACGGGTCGAAGAGCCGCTTCTTGCCGCACCGACCCCCGGCGCATGGCTCGCACCGGAGGAGCGTGGCTCCCACGGTGGCCGTGTCGAATCCCACGGTGAGTCTCTGCACCGGGGTGCCGTAGCCGACGGTGACGTGGTACTCTGATGCGCCCGGAAGAGACTGGAGTGGGGTTCCGATCGAGGGGATCGTCACCCCGGACTTTTTATAGTCGCCTGAATCGCCGAAGAGGGCGCGCAGGCGGAGGGCGTCGCCGATCGAGGGCATGCTTTGGCCCGAACGGGCACCGGCGCCAGAAGCAGGAGCGCACGGGCTAAGCCGATGCATTACCGGCAGCCGTCCTCCATCTCCTGAAAAATGACCACAAGTTCATTAGCATGAGAGGTATTGGTTCTGAATTAGATTGATGCAAGACACTTCACCAGAAGGGACGGGCGAGCAGGTCGACGGACTCCTCGGATCGGATGAGAGGACAACAAAGTGCTTTCCACCATTGATGTAGCTGGTGTGGTAAGAGCTGCCAAGATGAGCAGCAGCAAGAATCAGACAGAAAAGCAGAGAGGGAATGGCGGAAGCCATTGCTTGTTGTGCTATGTAATGGTGGTGCAGTACTGCAGTTGCATGGTACCTCGTAGAAACCTGCCCTATATATAGCCGTAACATTCAGCTAGGTCGCCAGCGTTTGAAACTGTCATCTCTCCTCCTACGACGCCCGACGACGGGGATCAGTCTTTTGTCGTGTGTTCTCCTATGACGATCGGCCCAAAGCCAGGTACATACAAGCGCTTGTGCCAGCGGACATGGATAGGGATTTACGCCCATCCTTCCAACATGGGAGGAGAATTTTGCACAGCTAGCTACTAGCCGGAAGAATGAGCGACCAAGTTATCCATATCAATAGCTTCATTGCTAGCTCTTAGAGCATCTCCAATAGGCGCGCTATCTTAGCCGCACGCTGGAAAAAACTGCTTTTTTGTGCACACGGAGCCGAAACGGACGCTCCAGCAGCCGCGCAATAATCGCGCGCGCGATATAATGGGTTCAGTGCATGGAGAAAAACGGCATTGCGCCGCTTATTTCGTGCAGCGACGACTCACGCGTGACTTCACCAACTGCCAAATCTGGGACCTCCAGTCGCTGTTTGAGGATGAGCATCGAGTTGTTCAAAAGCATTGCAGAGAAACTTGCGAGCCATGATCGGATTTTTCAGTAGAGGAGGAATGCCGCCGGAGAACTCGGGCATAGTACCTTTCAGAAGGTGACAGCCGCTTTGTGTATGTTGGCATACGGTATTCCGGCGGGTCTAGTTGATGATCACTTGGCCATAGGGTGAGAGTCAAGCCATCATGTGTGCCAAGCACTTCATAGTCAGAATTGTGCAAGTGTTTGGTCTGGAATATTTGAGAGCTCCTGATGCTGAAGACACTTCAAGGTTTTTGGAGATGAACAAAGCTCGCGGGTTCTAGGTATGCTTGACTCAGTAGATTGCATGCATTGGAGTTGGAAGAACTGTCCTAAGGCATGGCATGTACAATTTCACGGCCAGAAAAAGGATTCCACTATAATCCATGAAGTAGTGACCGATCAGGAGACTTGGATTTGGCATGCGTTTTTTGAAATGCCTAGATCTTTGAATGACATCAATGTTCTTAATCGGTCACCACTCATGAACAGGATTGCAAATGGTGAAACTACACTGGCGGAGTTTGTAGCAAATGACCATACCTACAACTATGGCTACTATTTTGCGGATGGCATCTACCCAAAGTGGCAAACATTTGTGAAGCCGTTGAAAAAACCGGAAAGTAAGAAAAATCTTGATTTCCACAATGCTCATGCGGCGGCTAGGAAAGATATGGAGAGAGCTTTCAGGATTTTGCAAGCCCAATTTGCTATTGTGAGAGGACCGGCTAGATTTTGGGAACAAAAGATCATTTGGTACATCATGAACACTTATGTGATCATGCAAAACATGATCATCGAGAATGAGCGTGGGCAAGATTTAGACTATTCTCAGAATGAGTTATTGGGACGTCCCGTGCGAGTGCGGGGGAGAGTTGCGAGGGTGGACCGATTTATTGCGTCCTATAATGCCATTCGACGTGCCGAAACACATGATGATCTTCAGTATGATCTAATCGAGGAGTGATGGGCATGGAATGGGCGACAAAACTAGTTTGTTGTTGTATGTTTGATGTTGTATTGTTGAACTATTTGTTGTATTGGGATATAAACTATTTGTCCGAGTTCTAATAATAATTAAGCTATTTATTATTGTTTTATTTTTAATTTTTGATCTTTTTGCTTTAGTGAGAAATGTACTTTGTGCTGGTTAGCGCGCCTGCTGGAGCCATATTTTGCAGTGGCTGCTGAAACAGGCAACCTACTGCACGAAAAAAATTGTTATTTTGGAGGTGCAAAAAATTTTAGCACATCGCGCATTGCGCGTCTGTTGAAGATGCTCTTAGAACTTGGACCACGTTTTACATACATTTTTTTCTTCGAAAAGGAGGATTACCCCGGTCTCTGCATCACATGATCCACACAACCATCTTTATTTAAAACATGACGTAACAAGGTTTAAAGTTCCAAATGGTGTCTCAAAGACCAACAAAAAGAAAACAGAATAAGTGATGGACTAGGTGTCTATCCTATTATTGGACCGCAATCCAAACCTGTTGTATATATCCTGTGCTATCATCTCCCAACGGTTGTATGCAAAGTTCATAAGCTCCCTGTGATCCGCATGACGGGTAATGACCATATACGGATCTATCCAGATGCTCGGAATATTACCTATAAAAAATTAACAATGGTTTGTCACTTTGTCTGATAAAAGTGACATCATTTCGACAGTTCTATATAATCCAAAGTAATGTACACACTCCGACTCGAATATGTTCCGCGGTGTTAGACTCTACCCTGTTTAACCATGCCCCGAAAAGACTTGATATAGAGGTGAAGGACTGGCACTAAGTGAAACACGAATCGTATGCCATATCCCAAAACAGGCTCACGCCCCGTACACCAGAGTTAGCTGTCTAGCGGGCGTGAGAGAAATAAATGTTGTATCATTTCATCATGATTACAAAAACAACGCCATTTACTCCCCTCTCAACTACATTTTTCCAAGTTGTCTTTGGTCAAGATCACTCCCTTATACACAAACCACATAAAAACCTTGATTTTCAATGGCACCTTTTCCAAATGTGCAGCAACCTAGGGATCGGACCGGTGTTTATCAAGTCTATGTACATATATTACACCGAAAAGACTCCAAACACTAAAAGTTTCCAGTGCAAGGTATCTGGCTCATCAGAAAGGTTAACTTCCATCAACCTGCGCAGAAGATGTAGCCATCTATCCCATCGATCACCGACCAGAGCCCGCCTAAACTGAATATTTAGTGGAACGAAACCGAGAATTGTACTAACAAGGGTTCCTTTACGTTGTACATTGTTATACAGGGTAGGGTACTGTAGTGCCAGAGGCGTCTCCCCCAGCCAAGTATCCTCCAAAAAACTAGTAGTATTTCCATTCCCTACTATAAACTTGCACCTAGTGAAAAAGGCTGATTTCGACCTCATCGACCCTTTCCAAAAAGGTGAGTCACTCGGCTGCGCCGTGATCTGTGCAAGAGTTTTGGATTGTAGATACTTGTTACACAATAACTATATCCAAACCCCACCCCTCTCGATAGAAAGTCTATATAACCATTTACTCAGCAGGCACCTATTCTTTACTTCAAGATTTTCGATGCCTAAACCTCCTTGGTCCTTAGGCCTACAAATGATATCTCATTTGGCTAAACGTTATTTTGTTTTGTTCTCATGGCTTTGCCAAAAGAAGCGAGATCAATAGAAGCCCAATCTCATGGCTTTTATTTTGTTTTGTTCTCATGGCTTGGCCAAACTTCAAAGAAGGATAATAGGAACATAGGCATGCTTGTGAGTACAGAATTAACAAGGATTAGCCGATCTCCATAAGACATAAGCTTGCCCTTCCAGCAGCTTAGTTTCTTCTCAAATCTATCTTTCCACTCCTTGTTTGTGAGTTGGTATTCCTAGATAACTAAAAGGGAGGGACCCCAACTCACACCCGAACAAATTTCGGTAGTCTTCCTGCTCATCCTTGGTGCGCCCAAAGTAAAAAAGTTCACTCTTGTTGAAGTTAATTTGAATCCAGACAGTTGTTCAAAAAGACATAGGACCAATTTCAGGTTTCTAGCCTTTGCCATACCATGTTTCATGAAAATAACAGTATCGTCCATATATTGCAGGATGGACACTCGACCATCAGCAAGATGAGGAATGAGCCCACCCACCTGGTCGTCCTCCTTGGCTCTAGCAATAAGAATTGCTAGCATATCTGCAACCATGATAAAAAATATAGGAGACATCGGATCACCCTGTCTCAATCCCTTTTGCATCTGGAAATAATGACCTATGTCATCATTAACCTTTAGAAAAAGCATCAGACATTAACGATAGCGGCTTCAACCAAGGTGAGTGTTGTCAGACAAGTTCCTCACCGGCGAGCGCCACAACAATGTCATCGGATTCCGATGCCTACGCGGTTATGCCGGGGAAGTTCCTCGCTGCCTTGCGGACAGCGGCTTGCACCCTCTTATCCTAGCAAATATGTCGCGAGTTATACAAGTTGATGGTGTTGGAGTTGTGTCGAATATTGTGTACAAGGTGGGTTACGGTTGGACTTGTAGTTGTACTGTGTTTAGATAGGATACGGAGTCGTGTCCAAGTAGGACACTTGTATCCTAGGCCTCTCTTATATAGCGGGGGTAGACACACGATGTAACCTATGCCAACATAATAGCACAGGCTCGCAAGGGGGAGCCGGCGGCTTGTGCCGGCGCCCGGGTGGCCGATGTGCGGTATTGTGACGGTGTCACGGGGAGGAGCGCCCGTAGTCATGCCCCGGGGATGTAGCCATATCGGTGAACCTCGTTAACAAATCTCGGTGTCGTGCTTGTGTGATTGCTTGGTCCTTGGATGATCAACGGCTTGCCTCGGATTTATTCTAACAAGTGGTATCATGAGCTAGGTTATTCGAAGGTCGTCTGCGTTGATCCAGAGGTTATGAATCGAAGGCATTGGTGTTCAGACGAGTTCGTCCGACGATGCAATCGATGGGAAGAGCAATCGGAAACGGCTAATTGATTGGAAGCGGTGGTGTCTCCAAGCAAGCGTTGAGTCGGCGAACTCGGCGAGATCGGTTTGTGTGGCGACCGCACAATAGGACACGTGCAGGCAGGCTGGGTTGTGCAAGCTGAGTCGGGTGCAAGCTGAGTCGGGCTCTGGCGCGTGCATCGTGGGCGCTGGTGGCTGCTCCCGAAGGCCCAGTAGGCCTGCAGACGTGGACATGTGCTCAGAAACCTGAGGCATAGGCCGATTCGCCGTGGTATGGCTCGGGACGCAGGAGCGATACGAGACAATCGTGCAGTCAAAAGTTCATCGTGAGATTTGGTTTAGACAAAAAGAGGACCGAGTCCTCACGTGACATGATGAGACGTGAAACAGATTGATTCAGCGGAAGACAAGATCCATCGTTCTATTCCATCGGGTAGCAGGAGGTTTTGGCAAAGCAATTACTAGCATCGGAAGTTGAGTCTGAGAGCTAATACACGTGAGTACAAGAAGGTTTTTTGGTAGGAATTTGCTACTGGTGCATCTTGTGTACTTGAGCACGTGTTGGAAGGTCGGATATTTTTTCGCAAGGTCAGCTATACAAAGGACTATGGCGTCAACGGGTACCAGGTTTGAGGTGGAGAAGTTGGTGGATGGAAACCTTGGGTTATGGCGGACAAAGGTGAAAAAGTTTGTTGGCGCAATAGAGATGCTTGAAGGCGTTGCAGGAAGTCATGTCAACTAAGATGGAATTATCGGTGATGGATGGAGATTCGCGGAAGGCGATTTGGGAGCCTCGAGTGTGTCATCTGATCGAGCGAGTTAATTTGGGTCGGACTAGGTAGTCTGGCGGATCGACGTGAGTCGGTAGGAACAGAAGACGGTGGTGGGATCGGCGACGACGACATAGGAGCGTGATGCTGATGGTGACCGACTTCTGGGGCGTGGAAACACGTGTCGCAGGCCCCGAGGGCTTGTGTGGCTTCAACAAGACTATGGCGCGGGATTGATTCAAAGTGGTGTATACACGGAGTTTGAAGTCGATGAGGCACAGGAGTGGACTGATCATCTACCATGGAGTCATGTTGAAGGTGGAGCTGGAGTCTGGAGGACTTCACCCGGTGCTGGTTGAGGGGCTACGGCGTAAGCGCATAGAGAGTCGAAGCCTATTCAGCGGGAAAAGCGAGTGGCACGTAGTTTGGACTGGAGCCCAGTGGTCTGATGGAAGCGTGAAACTCGTCATCGGTCGGTGATGATCGGTGGTACTCTGCGGTGGGGGTTGAGTGGTGCGGTTTCGCGACCCTTGAGACTCGACCGGGACAGCGGAGGCTTGACGCGGTAATAGCGGCGAGGCGTGCGGTGCGCACGGGACATGGAGACGGGCCAGGGCTCTGGTGGTCATACATGTGGTGAGACAACTGCGAATTTGACTCAGGATGACTACAAGCAACGGTGAAATTCCTTCAAGTTTCAGACAGGCGGTCAAGAAAGAAGCGGTGGTGTTGAGTTCAGGTAACTCTTATGTGTGACATCCAATATGTGAGTTGTTCATTTTTCACGCAGGTCAGTGATCAGTGTGTGATCGCGTTGGACGGATACTCTGGAAGTTGGAGCACAAACTAGAGTAGCAAGGAACTTAATTTTGCTCGAGTGTTGACTGTGGTCAAGAAAAGAAGGGACTACAAGTTGCAGGTGGAGTCACATGGAGTCTTTGGAGTAGCAGCGATGCTCATGGGATAAACTCAAGTCCAATGTACATGAAAGTTTGACGCATTGACGAATTCAAGGTGGTGGAGAATATTCGCCAAGGTGGAGTTTGTTGGAGTTGTGTCGAATATTGTGTACAAGGTGGGTTACAGTTGAACTTGTAGTTGTACTGTGTTTAGATAGGATACGGAGTCGTGTCCAAGTAGGACACTTGTATCCTAGGCCTCTCTTATATAGCGGGGGTAGACACACGATGTAACCTATGCCAACATAATAGCACAGGCTAGTAAGGGGGAGCCGGCGGCTTGTGCCGGCGCCCGGGTGGCCGATGTGCGGTATTGTGACGGTGTCACGGGGAGGAGCGCCCGTAGTCATGTCCCGGGGATGTAGCCATATCGGTGAATCTCGTTAACAAATCTCGGTATCGTGCTTGTGTGATTGCTTGGTCCTTGAATGATCAACGGCTTGCCTCGGATTTATTCTAACAAATGGCCCCAGAAGCAACCTCTCTGGTCGTGCCTAGAAGGTTAAGCAATCAACTATCAAAGTTAGATGACCCCGTGGGGCCTCCACAACGGTGTGTTCTTGCGCCTCATCGTGACGATCCTCCTCTCTCCTGGCACGCTCTGTCGAAGGCAACTCCGCACCCATGACGACGATCATCTGGTCTCAGACATCCTCGTCGGCGGTGGTATGGCAATCGACACGCGGCTCTGCCACAATGACGGATATGGATGTGCGGTGCCATGGCGGTCATTGTGGGGTCTAGAGCAAGCCACTAGTTCAATATACAATTGCTGGAATAACATACTAGCTAGCCAACAACTTCTTGTGCTTGCGTGAGGGAGAAATAAGGTTGGCATACTCATAGTTTGATTAGTATTTGGTTCTCTTGACTGAAAACAGATTACAATTGAACACTAAATAGTATCTGGTTTTTAAACCGAACCAAATAGCCGAATCGGATTTAGCCTATATTTTTCGGTTAAAACGATTTGGTTTGGTTGGCAAATTTGACCATTTTGACCTCTGGGCGAAATCAATTCACGGAATGAACTGCCCGTGAAACTATTTCACACCCCTAATCTTTTTGTGTAGCGCCCGCCACAACGGCGCCACACCCTCTGCAGCGCCTAGCACAGGCGTTGCACACCATCCACCGTGGCAGCCACAGGCTCGCACCCAGAAGTGTGCGCCTCGGCTAGGCGCCACACATGTAATGTCAGCGCCCAGCGCGTAGGCGATGCACGGTGACTTAGATGCCAGCCGCCCGCTCCCCTCCCCCACCCCACCCATTCGTTCGGTTTTGAAATGTGAAGCGGCGGGCGCGGGTTCCTCCTCTCCCCCTCTCAATCCCCTCTCCCAAATCCTTCAGATCCGACGATTTGGTCCGTGCATTTCTTCACCAATCCATCCTAGAAGGTACTCTCTTCCGATCACCTTCTTTCTATCCATAGAAAATATGATATTTTGAAGATTTGGGGAATACTTGTTTGATTAGATTAGATTTGAATCTTGCATGTATTAGAACTTTGCATGTATTAATTTGCTTGATTGATTTGGGGAACCCTTGTTTGTTTGATTTGTGGAACCCTAGTTTGGTTTATGGAAGAGTTATTTTTTATGAAGTAGGCATAGTTTATGGAAAAGTTATTTGTATGAAGTAGGCCTAGTTATTTGTGGAACCCTTTTTTATTAGTTATGTTTGATTTGATATGGTTGGATATATAGATTGGTATGGTTGCATCTAGTAGGCCTACTTTAGTTTTTTTGTATTCAAAAGATAATCGTGTTGACAAGAAAGCTTTCTTGCAAATTGCTAGGATGGTTTGGCTTCTCAATGATCATTGGGATCTACAACACCGGTCATACGCTATGTCGGTGAAGCAGCAGGTAATAATGAAAGTTGCCGGTGTTATGAATTTCGTGTTTTTTTTCAAATACATACCCCCCATATGTAATGATTTGTTTGTTTGCTTGTAGGAGCTTGCACCTCTGAAGCTTCGGGCTCACGGGGTCAACCTTGAGTGGATGCGCTATGATGAGCGGTACACGCCAGTATGTTAGGGAGACAGGACTTCTCCCTTTCATTCGGTTAGTCACCGGTCGACGCCACCCAACAATGCTCCAAGACTCACCGCGCTTATTGATTATTGGAGGCCGGAGACACACACTTTCCATCTTCGGATGGGGAGATGACCGTGGCGCTCGAGGATATAGCTATGATCACCGGTCTTCCTATCGATGGGAATCCTCTATGTATGAGCACCGATTCGATGGGTGGCGCGAGCAAATGCTTGCCCTTATCGGTATGGTTCCTCCGAGCCATGGGAACCGTAAGTAGAAGGCAAGAAGAAGGAAAGAGTCGCAGCCGGTGCTACTTTCATGTGGATTGTATCGAACTTCAGTAATTGCCCTGAGGATGTTGATGAGGACACGGTGAAGACATACGCTCGTGTCTACATGTGGTACATGATATCCAGGAGTATGTTTGCTGATGGCACAGGCAAGAATGCTCCATGGATGTGGCTCAAGGCGTTGACCGTCTTCGATAGCAAATGGAGTTGGGGTTCGGCGACACTGGCTTACTTGTATAGACGGGTATGAAGTTGTTTCTGTTTCAATTCATTAGTACATTATGAATGCAATCTTGTTGTTAACTCAACCATGTTCTCTTTTATGTGCAGTTGGACGAAGCCTGTTGTAGGCTATCTGGAGGTATTGGTGGTTGTTTGCTCGCACTTTCCATATGGAGCTGGGAGTGTTTGCCGGTTGGACGACCGAAGACCGTGAAGTTCGATGATTGGGACGAGAAAGACGACCCACTACGGCTCCCCACTTGGGCTTACAAGTGGGATGTGTTAAATGAGATGACGGATGATCCTCGGTCATGTACAAGCTGTCTGAGAGCGAGATGGACGCGATCACGCTGGCAGGTGAATCGACATTGCATAAGTTATTATCATGCTTCCATCGTAACTCGATATCAATTTTGCATTCTATCCCATGTTGTAGGTTGAATGGGAACCGTATGGAAAAGGAGAGAGTTTTGGGAACCCTATAGAGTTCAGGCTGAATCCGATGTGCACTAGGGATAGGGATCTCTGGCATATGCGGTGTCCACTCATATGCAACTGGGCGGTTGAGCTTCACCTGCCACATCGGGTGTACCGTCAATTTGGTTTGTTCATGCCACACCCCCCGGAGTGGGAGGACACCTCCATAGTGCTACACGTGTAAGATATAATCAACCTTGAGCAATTAGCAGCATCTCGGCGGTTTCGATGATGCTAATATTATGTTTCTAACTTGCAGGTTGGATAGGAAAAAGCAGCGGAAGATCAAGGATTGGGCCAAGCATCACAACAACTATGTCATACAGTGGGCGCTTGCTGTGGTACAAAGTGGCGAAGCGCTTCTCGGAGAAAGCAAGACAACAATCTTGAAGATCATCGGCCAACTCCTTAAGGCCACATGCCCTATAGAAGTTCGAACAAAAGTGCCTCATGCACCATCGATGGTGCAACGGAGCATGCCCGGGAATGTCAATCTCCACCGCGTTAAGAATTCCTTGATGCCGATCCGATATGACACAAATTTCCCTTTGAGCGGGTAACACCTTCGTCCTCAAAAGATGCAGAAACCACTCCCAGTTGTCATTGTTTTCCACCTCAACCAAAGTAAATGCCAATGGCAACACCCGGTTATTGGCATCACTTGCTATCGCAACCAACAAGGTGCCCTTGTATTGTCCGGTCAAGAACGTGCCATCAATTGCGATGACCGGCCTACAATGTTCGAAAGCCCTCACACATTGCTCGAACGCCCAAAAAGCACGGCCAAATACTCTGACTTTCCTTCCTTCATGAACCATTGTTTGGTGCCCATGAGGCTCGACCACATGAACCATGCCCGGGTTTGTCGCGGCCATGGCTAACAACCACCTAGGGATTCGGTTGTATGCTTCCTCCCAAGTACCATACAACATCTTAGATGCGGCTTGCTTCGCCTTCCATGCCTTGCCGTACTTCACCTTGTAGTGAAAGATGGCTTTCACAAGGTCAATGACATGTTGGACGCTCATTGTTGGAAGTGTGGATATTGAGTTGGAGAGCACATGGCGATGAACTCGGACGTGAGTTGTTTGTGGTTTTGGGACACAATCTTGCCATCCACCCTTTTGCCTTGGCACATGTGAGTTGGCACACAACTCACTACGTGCCAAGTGGGACCTCCTTTCCATGGTCTTGCACGCACAATCCATGGACATATTTCATCTTCACATGCACATGCAACCGTGTAGCGCACTTTGACGTCCGAGTGCACCACCTTGTGTGGACGATAATGCGTAACCGAGTAGTTGTCGAGCCACATCTTTAATTCCAAGAAGGTGCCGAACTTAGAACCTTTAGCAATCCGGTTCTTGTCGTCTCCCAAATCACGATGAGAGCTTGGCCTAACCCCAAGAGGTACACATTGGCCACCATCTACCACAGCTTCATCCGCGAGAATAACATCCTTGAACAATGTAGTCCGATGATCCCGACCAAATACCTTCTCGAAAGCTTCGGCCTCCTTCACCGCGAACCCCTCCGCATCAACTTGTTCATCGGGACCATCGTCATCCGAGTCCGATGCATATGCACGGGAAAAAGGGATGGAAGGGTCCATTGTCTCTTGCAAGTGATATTTGTCGAGATCACCCACATTGTTGTCATGGAGATCAACTTCATTGTCATCGTCCGCATACTCATCATTGTCCTCTTGCAAAACTTCATCTTGGTTGTTTGTAAACGGGCTCAATGTTGGCCTCACTTCTTGGGTCAAAAGAGGTTCAACAATTTCATCTCGCTTCAAGGGTGTGGGGCTACTAGCAACCAAAGGGGAGGGGTTCCGGTTCAAGTCCAAATGCAAACTTGAATCAACCTTCTTCGTTGCAAATAACTCAAGAGCCTTGTCTAGTGATTCGGCCACCGTCTCCTTGTATGCAACCCAACGTTGCTCCGAGTTGACACGCATTGTCTTCCAACGGATGTGCATTCCAAAACCAACATTATGCCTTCCCTCCAACTCTATGATATCACTAGGGTCCGTCCAATTCAAATCTTCCCTAACTTGTTGCAAAAGCTCCGCATAGCTAGGACTACTATCAAACACCATGTCAACCTCATCCGGTCCGGTTCTACATTGCCTTTCAAAAGGCGTCCTTGTCCCCATGATGAACAAACACACATGTTCTTCCCATCCCTATAAGCATTCCAAAATCACAAGGTAACATTGCTTCCATGAGTACTAATACAAGGATTAACACGGAATAGAAACCTAATATATATATATATATATATATATATATATATATATATATATATATATATATATATATATATATATATATATATATATATATATATATATATATATATATATATACACTAGGTTTCCCAAACTAGCAACAAATGAGCAATGGGAACTTTACTTGGATCAAAACAAGGGATCGGAGAATATTACCTTGAGGAGGTTTGACTTGAAATCCACGGACAAATTCTTCAAATTTGCAAGATTTGGGAGATGATTTGAGAGGGAGAGAGTGGGAGAGGGGCAAAGCTTCGGGGAGGAGAGTGGGAGAGTGTGTGGTGTGGGGGGCAGCCAAGTGGTGGATAAGTCCTGATCTGGCTTACTGGCTAGCGCCAGACTTTACAAGTGTGGCGCTTAGCGAGGCGCGCGACATTACATGTGTGGCGTCTAGCGCGGGCGTTACCAGATCTTTGAGTGCGGGCCTGGGGCTGCCACGGTGGATGGTGTGCAACGCCTGGTGCTAAGCGGCAACACTGATGAGTCTTGGCGCCGTCGTGGTGACGCTTCACAAAAGGTTAGGGGTGTAAAATAGTTTTACGGGCAGTTCATTCCGTGAATTGATTTCGTTCAGAGGTCAAAATGGTCAAATTTGCCGGTTTGGTTTCGGTTGTCGGTTTGAAAGTGCCCAACCCCGGATGGGACATGGGAGACGTGTCTCGCTGGCACGAGCTGTTCTTTTTGTCGGGGAAAAAGAGTGATCGGACGGTCAAACACAGCAGATCGTGTGGTGTGGGAGGCTGACCGACGCCTAGTACCTGCCTTCGCCGAATAGGGCGCGCAGGCGGAGGGTGTAGTGGAGTACAAGGCGCCGCCGGCCGAGGGCATGCTTTGGCCCAGACCGCCGTCAGCACGGGCTCGGCCGAAGCATCACGGGCAGCCGTCCTGCCGGCCCGCCTCCACCCCCCGAATGAAAGACAAAGGAGTGACCTGCTCTTCCAAGGCTCAAATGGCGTGGTGTCACTGTCCGACTCGCGAGCCGAGACGAAGCTGCCAAGCGCCAGTTAAGGCGGAACAAAAAGAGGCATCCCCCGATGCGAATGTGCCGGCACAGGGGGAGGTCCTGCCTACCCAGGATACTTCGCCCCAGGTTCCGCCAATCCTCACTCTTCGCCTACCCAGGGTGACTCTTGATTGATTTTTCTCAGCTCAAGATTCGGTCCCAAGATAGCAAGATAGTCCGGTTGCGCATGGTGGCCTGTGTATGATTAACCCGGCAGCGCTGATGCATATGTATAGTTGGGGAATTTAGTTGAATTTCGAGATCTTTGGCTGTTCGTGCCTAGAACAGAGCAGGGGGGAGGGGGGGTTTGGGCGAGAATGTCCAGTGGGCTCAAGAACAACAAGAAGAAGGGCCACGAGTGGGATTTGAACGACTGGAGATGGGACGGCAACCTCTTCCTGGCCACGCCGTCGCCAAACGCGGACGCTCCGTCCGGGTGCGGCAGCAGGGAGCTTGGGCGAGCCGAGGAGGGTGGCAGTTTTGGTGCTGCTGCTGACAAGAGCAGGAGGAGGAGGAGGAGAGTCACCACGGTGGATAACCCCGAGGAGTGCAGCAACACTGCGATTCATAATAATGTAAGAAATGCTGTTCGGAGAGGACAGATCGGCGAAGAAGAGGGACCTGCCAGTGCAACAGCAGGTGCATCTTCCAGCTCTGCTCCATCTTGCCAAGTCGACGGCTGCCACGCGGATCTCGGCGACGATAGGGACTACCATAGGAGGCATAAGGTGTGTGAGCCGCACACCAAGTCGACTCTTGTTCGTATCAAAAACATAGAGCATCGGTTTTGCCAGCAGTGCAGCAGGTTAGTCAGCAATTAATTTCTCCATGTCTAAGCTTTTTATGGTTTAAAAGGGAATCATTTGACATTTTGTTTCTAGGTTTCATCTTGTTCAAGAATTTGATGAAGGGAAGAAGAGCTGCCGCTCGCGTCTGGCAACACATAATAGAAGGAGGAGGAAAGCCCCAGCCGAGGCTGTGAATTCCTTGGGTGAAAATCAGTCCTTAACCAACACCTTGCTCCTCTTGTTGAGACAACTCGCTGGACAAGATTGTAAGTTTCTCGGATCGTATGTGCGGTTCAGTGTTATACATTGATTTTATTGGTTCATATGCGACCGATCCATGCTCATATAACCTCAGTGTTATGTCGTCGCAGCTGCTAGCTCATCTGAGCAAATCAATGGTCCCAATCTCTTGGTTAGTCTTTTGAAGAACCTTGCTGCTGTTGCTGGCACACAGGCATGTCAAGATATGCTAAAGGATGCAACATCATCAAATGCTGGTAACTATGTTGGGAATCAAAGTGGACCACCAGTTCCTGCAGGTAAATAGCCCTTTGATTAACTGCTGCTGCTGTTGGAGTGAATTGCAAAAGGCCACCACATTGAAGCGTAGGTTTGCAGAAAAGACTCTTCTACGAATTTGTGCCAAGAAACACTGATTCTCGGCTTAATCTTTTGCAGAAAACACTAGTTGATGGCTTTGGCCCATTTGATGACGATTATGACAGATGGAGCCCACCATTTGCTGATGTGGCTAACGGGCTTTTTGCCAAAACGTCCTTCCCTCCCTGAAAATATTTCCCCTATAAAATTGACCCTCTCCCAGCGGCGCCGCCTCCCTCCGGCGCGCCTCACCTCCCAGCGCCGCCGCCTCCTTCCCGGCACGCCCCGCCCTCCCTCCTGGCGCCACCTCCTCTCGCGCGCCTCGCCTCCCAGCGCCGCCGCCTCCTTCTGGCGCGCCCGCCCCCTCCCGGCGCCGCCTTCCTCTCAAGCACGAACCGGTCGCGCAGCTTCAGTCACGCCCCACCTCCTCTCAGTGCGCCGCGCCCGCCTCCCAGCGCCGCGCCTCTCTCCGGCCGCCCCGCCTCCTGCGCCGCCTCCTCCCTCCCGCGCGCCCGTCCTCCCAGCGCCGCCGCTCCCTCCCGCCTCCCAGCTCCACCGCTCTCTCCGGCCGCCCCTGCCTCCCAGCGCCGCCGCCTCCTCCCAGCCGCGCCCCCGTCCTCCCAGCGCCGCCGCCTCCTTCCCCGCCTCCCAGCATCGCCACCTCCCTCCCGACGCACCCCCATCCTCCCAGCGCCGCCGCCTCCCTCCCCAGCGCGACCACGCGCGCGCAGCTCGGGCGCACACAACTCGGGCGCAACCTGGCCTCCAGCAAAGCAAGCGGCACCGGCGACACACAGCCCGGGCACCAGCAGCGGCACGCATGACCGAGCCCCCGCCCCTAGTCGCCGGCGACCCAAGCCAGCAGCGCCGCCGCGCGCATGAACCAGCCACCGCCGCCTCCTCTGGAGCTGATTGCGTTTTGGACTTTTACATGAAGGGTGACTATGCAAAAATACCAGGACCCCACATGTCATAATCGAGGTTAAAATGCATAAAACGGTCGATCAGTTTTTTTTGCAAAAGATTAGGACCAAAATCAGTGTTTTCTGGCACAAATTCGTAGAAGAGTCTTTTCTGCAACCCTACGCTTCAATGTGGTGGTTTTTTGCAATTCACTCGCTGCTGTTGCACAAGGCAAATAAGTACACATTCTGAAATTAAATGATGTGTGCACCACTTGACATGTGTCCCCAGAAGAGCCTCCTGTGAAAAGACGTGCGCAGAATTTTGATCTGAATGATGCTTATGTCGAGGAAGATGAGGTACATTATTTAGGTTGATTCTCTTGGGTTTTCCTGCTTACTAATTGCGTCTTAGCTGCAGTATCCCTGATGCCCCAAAACATTTGCAGAGCCGAACAGATAAAATTGTCTTCAAGCTTTTTGGTAAACAGCCAAATGATTTTCCTGCTGATCTACGTGCACAGGTCATTTACCATATGCAAATTGGGAATAGTTCCTCTCTTGATAAATCTACTCGAGTTTTTGGACCAAATTTTTGTTTTTATTTGCAGATCCTAAACTGGCTGTCACATTATCCAAGTGACATGGAGAGCTATATTAGGCCTGGTTGTGTAATTCTAACTATTTACCTTCGTCTTCCTAACTGGATGTGGGATAAGGTAGCGTCGCGTTATATACAAATACTAGTGTTTTAAACATGCTTATCTCTTCTCTATGGTTAGCAGTGAATAAACTGCTTACTAATTCAAATAGCAAAACCTAAGCTACGAATCTTGGATAGAGAAGCATAATCCTCACTTACTGTTATTCTTCTTTTTTCTGACTTTCTCTAAAGATTAATGTCGATCCAGCTCCTTGGATAGAAAATCTCATTAGCATATCCACTCATGGTTTCTGGGAGACAGGATGGCTGTATGCTAGGGTGCAGGACCGCCTGACATTAAGCTGCAATGGTTTGTTTGCCTCATTTCTCTCTTTACATCCTTGTTATTTTTCTGTTTTTATATACGTACGCAACCAACACCTTCCTGTATTTGTGGTTTCCCTTTCTTTGCAGGCAGGCTTATGTTAGTGTCTCCCTGGCGACCTGTAATAGGTGACAAGCATCAGATACTGTGTGTAACTCCTATTGCGGCTGCCTATAATTCGACGGCAAACTTCTCAGTGAGAGGCTTCAACATAGCTCAACCAACCACAAAGTAAGTACCACGCATCAGTCTGCACTCTGCACTGACCTGACCTGGATTTTATTTGACTGAATATAACGATGATATTCGTTCCAGATTACTCTGTATATTTGGTGGGAAATATTTAGTCCAAGAAGCAACACAAAAACTACATGCTGATACTAGGATTCAGCAAGGCCCTCAATGTCTGGCCTTTTCTTGCTCCTTCCCTAGTACAAGTGGAAGGGGGTTCATAGAGGTGAATTATCCCTTTGGTGTTCTTTCAGTTGTTTCTCTTTATGCATCCTCATTTCCCTTTTTAAATTACGTAATTTCTTGATTCCTTTTCCAGGTTGAAGATTATGATCAGAGCAGCATTTGCTTCCCCTTTGTTGTCGCCGAAGAATCTATATGTTGTGAGATTAGAATGTTGGAGGAAAAACTGAATATAATTGCATTTGGTGATGCCTTGGAAGGAAGAGAAGATCTGATGGCTTCTCGCAGCCAAGCCTTAAAGTTTCTACATGAAATAGGGTGGCTTCTCCAAAGGAGCCACACACGAGCTACATCATCCAAGGCTCCGCAACAACATCATGCGGTGGGCTTTTCTGATGCAAGATTTAGGTGGCTCCTGTCCTTTGCGGTTGATCAGGAATGGTGCGGCGTGGTAAAGATGCTGCTGGACACCTTGTTCCAGGGCAATATCGATGTCGCCTCACCAGTTGAGTTTGTCCTGGGAGAGAGCTTAGTATTCGCAGCTGTCAACAAGCGGTCGAAGCCTTTGGTTGCCTGCCTATTGAGATACACAACGAAATCTGCACCGGTGGGCAGTGGAGCCGTGGCCACACCAGCTCGGTTCTTGTTCACGCCTGACATGACTGGTTCATCGGATATTACACCTCTCCATGTTGCAGCTACCACCACTAATGCTGCTGCCGTTTTGGATGCTCTAACTGATGATCCCCAACAGGTACTTGCACTGAACTGCTATTTTTTTCCTGAATTGATAAATTCTCAACAACTGCAACAACAACAACAATAACAACAAAATACCAAGTGTGTGTGCAAATCAGAACCTTGTTGAGTAGTAACAGCAGAGTTCTACATCGGTGTTGGATCAAAGACATGGAAACTATGGTTAATGAGTGGCTTCTGCTTGCAACATTTTCTCCTTGTCTTTTACTCCCTCCGTCCCAAAATAAGTGACTCAAGTTTGTACTAACTTTAGTATTTTCTATCCTGAACTCATTCGGCCTAAATGTGGCAGCTGGGGATCAAAACCTGGAAGAATGCCCGCGACGCTACCGGGTACACTCCAGAGGATTACGCTCGGAGGAGAGGACACACGTCCTACATCAAGATGGTCGAGAACAAAATCAACAGCAGGTTACCTGCGGCCCAGGTGTCCGTTGCCATGACCACCACTGGCATCGCCGAAAAGCACGCAGATGCAGGTCGGCCGAGATCAACTGATCAGACCGTATTTGATGTCGAGAAAAGCCCACCGGGATGCAGGCAATGTGTCCAGCTCCAGCACATTGCCTACCGTCCATTCCCAAACAGGTTCTTGTCGAACAGGCCTGCGGTGCTTTCCTTGGTCGCCATTGCCGCTGTCTGTGTCTGCGTAGGGTTGATAATGCAGAGCCCGCCGGTCATCCGCGGTTTGCCGGGCCCTTTTCTCTGGAATCACATCCGTTGGGGACCCACTTGAAATGGCCAGTCCGCTTCAGGTTCTGCTATAGTCTGTGTACTCGAGAGTGAGGATGCTTGTGCATTGTGATAGACCAAAGTGCAAATTCTGTACATTATATGAGTTGTGGTGTGCCTAACTCTGCTTAGGTAGCAGTCGTAGTTCTATTGCATAATTCAACCTTTTCATTGATGTGCTTTGATTGAGAGAAACAGTCACAAGAGCCCGGCATTCCTTCCTACTGAGGTGGCCGGCACGCGGGAGCTCCTTGTTCGGCGAGCTCAGTGCCGCTTAGGTTTTTTTTTTTAGACAACAGTGCCGCTTAGGTTTTTTTAGATAAGTTGGCGCTCGAAGGCGATCGCTACTGGGCCGGCCCAGCATCACTCATGTCCTGTGAGAAAAGAAAATCAATGAGCTCGAAGGCGATAGCTACTTGGCTGGCACAGCATCACTTGCATCCTGCGAGGAAAAAATAATCATGCATCTTCGGCTGAATTAGCGCAATAACCAGCGCACCACGATAACTTTCATGTTTATATACGAAAAAGAGCGCTATTTGACCCTTGTTGTCAATCCAATTGTAAATTATTTGAAAAAGAAAACAATTTTTTATAAAATAATTCACAAATTTTAGAAAAGTTCATCAAATTTGAAAAAGATAATCACGGATCTAATAAAAAATGTTCACAAATTCGAATTTTTTAACATTTTTTATAAATGTTTGTGAATTTGAAAGAACCTCATCGATTTGATAAAAAAAATCATGAATTCAAAAAAAGTTCATCAAATTTAAAAAATTCACAAATTTGAAAAAAGTTCACTGGATTCCGAAAGAAAAAGGTTCATGGATTTGAAGAAAGTTCATCAATTTTGATAAAAAATTTCATGCATTTTCAAAAAATAAGTTCACCTGATTTTGAAAAAAGGTTCATGGATTTTAAAAAATATTCATTGATTTTGTTAAAAAAAGTTCATTAAATTTGATTTTTCGTTCAAAAAATTTAAAAAATGTTCATTGGATTTTAAAAAAGAGTTTATCAATTTTTATTAAAAACCACACATTTTGAAAAAAGAAAGAAAAAAGGAACAAGAAAAAAAGGAAAAGGAAAAAGAAAAAGAAGAAGGAAAAAGAGGAAAGAGAATGTAACAAATCGCATCAAGTTAGATATCTAGGTGACTACCGTAGGAGACTGTAAGTTCTCCGCCTGCAGGAGACCAAGATCGATATTTGGTCGGCGGGCAACTGGCCAGCGTGGTGGGGCGGCCATTTTCTGAGAAGGAGATCGTGACCATGACATCTCACGCAGTTGGGCGCTTCTCCATCACTGACAACATGTCCATAGTCACCGGCCTCCTTACGGGTCAGCTGATGACGCCCACAAAAACGAATTTCTTGCAGAGCTACCTAGGACTGCTTCACCCCTTTGGTGAACCTTGGCTGATCAATGGTGGCTTTAATTTGATCTATGAGGCTAGAGGAAAACAAACCACAAACTTCAAAAACAAATTATAGGTAAATTTAGAGCTGCAATCAATGTCGCCGGGTCGGCTACGTGAAATCAAATGCAAGAAAAGAAGATTCGCGTGGAGTAATGAGAGGGGGGGAACTTATGATTGTTAGCATTGATAAGTTCTTCTGCAACATTTGTTTGGAGGCGTTGTTTCCATCTTTCCTTCTGATGGCGGCGTGGACATCATGCTCTAACCACTCCCCCTCCTCCTAGCTAGTGCTACTGCCCCCACCGGCTTATGCTGTTCCGTATTGAATCCTTTTGGCCGTGCTCCCCCCGCATCCACAAGACGGTCCGGACAGCACAATCGCACCTTCGCGCCAGAAGATTAAGATGCAGAGGACCGTCTTGCAATTCCACATTGCAAATAAGGTCTTCTTGCGTCTCCATGTCGTGCAGGAAAGTAGGCAGCTCACAATCGCGGAGTTCAACCACAAAAGGCTTCTTAAGCAGCTCGTAATCAAGCGCGATGCCATTGAGCGGGCGAGGAAGAGGTAGGCGTCAAGGATCACCTAGCTTCAAGGGAGGAAGCGAATACGCCCTTCGTCCAAGCCAAGGTGTGTTTGCGACGATGCAAGAACTTCATCCACTCCATCCAGGCAGCGAACCAAATGGTGATGCGATTGTTCATGAACAATTCAATTTGGTTCTCGGAACTTGATCCCCCCTCAGTGCACTATCGTCTCCAACAATTCCTCTGCATCACTATAGCCACCAACATCCCCTTCATCACCACCATCATGCTCCTCTCCTCTATGTGTGAGTAACGAGTAATTTCTTGTAGGCACATGGGGTGGATCTGATTCAGGTGATGGAAAATCATGCGATAGTGTTAAGATTGATGTAGTATTGACCTTTGGTGTTTGACAGTTATTGTTGATATGACTTTGTTGTGTCCAATGCTTATTATTAGGGCTTGAGTAATATGATTCGAAATCTGAACCATATTTGTCTTTTGTGTGTTTTTGTTCATTATTGTACGTGCAAGACATATGCACCCAGCACCCATTACAGTTTTGAACCAGGGACCTCAAGGGTGATAGACCATGGTAACAATGGGGTTGGCTATAATTTGAGAATTACATGTATTCATGAAGTGTTAATGCATTATTCTGGTTGACCCGTAAGGTCATGTTAATGACCCTTAGTTTCGTTATGGACCTCGAAGCAAAGGGGGCATGGACTATAGATGAGAGACAAGTGTTTTAAAGCATGTTTCTCAATTTAAGGAATCATGCTTACATTATTCAAGATAATCCAAAAATAATGCACTCCCCCCTTCTTCTCCCTTGGCTACTCCAGAAATAATGCATTATGTAAATTGAGCGGTTGTACATACATTATTTTATTTAATTGAAAAGCTCACGGTGGGAGACTCTCTCGCTGTTTCAGGGTAAAAAAAGACTATCCGGCTGGGTGTGGGCATAACCACGAGTATAGAATTATGCTCACTACAAAAAAATACACTTCCGTGATGATACGTGTTTGTTACAGTAGGTCACGTTTTCTATCATGCATGTACATCCATGACGATTTTATGATAGAATCAAGATAGTCATACATGTGCTGTCGTAGAAGTGTTCCATGACATTACCAAAATTATCATCACGGAAGTGTCCACTTCCATGACGATAAATGGCGCGTCATGAAAGTGCTTTCGTTAAGGGTGACCGACACGTGGCATCCACCGTAACGGGTCGCCGTTAAGATATCGGGACCGGTTTTAGATCCGATAACCCGTTAACAGCCCGAACCAATGAGGATTTTCCACGTGTAAAATTCTCATTGGCCGGAGGAAACACGTGTTGGCTCACCGTTGGGACAGATGTCATCCACTCATTGGACAGGAGGCGCCTATGATAGGTCGACACGTGGCACGGCCCAACAGTGGCCCATTCCGGTGAAAAAGGTCGGCCCAGTAAAAATTAGCAGGCCGGCCCATATAAGGCCTACTTGTGTCAGGTCCATTTAAGCTCACGACCCATACGAGATGTGCCAATTCGGCCCGTCAACGGCCCGTTAAAGATTTGACACCATTGCAGCCCATCGTTAGTTCGAGCCCGTTAACAGCCCGCTATATATTTGGGCTCAATATCGGCCCGATGTGATTTTGGCCTGTTAACGGCCCATTCAAGGGATGGGCCAATTTTCAGGATGTACATCTTTCAGCCTTTTAGCTACCCATTTAAGTGTTAGGCCAATTTTCGGCCCGGTGTGTCTTTCAGCCTGTTGATGGCCCATAAATGAGTTGGGCCATTTGTAGTCGGACCTGAGTTTTGGCCTTTTAGCGACCTATTTAAGTGTTGGGCCAATTCCCGGCTCGGTGTGTCTTTCAGCCTGTTCACGACCCATAAATGAGTTGGGCCATTTTGTAGTCGGACCTGAGTTTTGGCCTTTTAACGGCCCATGCTCTTCATGGTGCAATACCAGCCCGGTTTCTCTTTCGGCCTGCTAAAGGCCCACAACACAGTTGGGCCATTTACAGTACAACCTGACTTTCGGCCTCTTAGCGGCCCATGCTCTTTATGGTCCAGTACGAGCCCGCTGTCTCTTTCGGCCTGCTAAAGGCCCATAGTATAGTTGGGCCATATGTAGCCCGACCTTAGTAACGACCTGTTAACGGCCCGTGAAATCAAATGGGCCCACCTGTTGCCCGCCTTGATGTCAGCCTGTTAGCGACCCGGGAGGTAAGAGGGCCGACCATTAACTTTTGGCCTGGTAACGACCCATTAACTTAATGGGCCCACTAAAGTTCGTACATGTCTTTAGGCCCAATTAGATAATTTGAGCCCATTACGACGAGCAATTATGCACAGGACCAAAACCGATCAAGTAAAGGTACGACATACAAGGAAAAACGTTGCACATCCAGCATATATTACAGGAAATTACATCCACTGGGCAATCAAAGATTGATGCCAGTGCAAGTAAATGAACAGAACCTAACGATCTACAACGTCACAATCTGCAACCTCAGCGCGGATGACGCCCATAAGCATGTGGGCAAGTTCTTGCTGCTTTGCTACACTGTCTCTGAAAACATTGATCAGTTGTTGTTGCACACGAATGTGAACCTCTGATTCCTCCACCATTTCCATCATTGCTTCAGCCATTAATTGGTTCACAAACAAACATTTTTTCTGTTGCATTCGAGACAAAGGAAACTGAATAGATTCAGATGGCGATTTTAGTAGGCTTGTATTATTGATAGTCGAGAGTGTCTCGACCACTGCATCATAGCATAAATTAGGAGGGGAACCAAACAGATTAATCATGAGTTATTGTCATATTACCTGGCCTAGATTTATTGGAAAGAAACAATGGGGTTGCCTTGCCGTTTTCAGAATTTGTCTTCTTATCTTCAGCAGCCTGCACCAAATTAACATACTAGCATTGCTATCATTGGCCAGGTCAGATAATAGGAAAGCAACATTGACACAACGATCGTTTGGGCAACTAGCCTACACCAAATTAACACAATATGGCACAGCTATCATCAGCCAGGTAAGGTAATACGAAAGCAACATTGATAAAATGAATGAATGGGCAACCAGAGTAGCATTATAATTCAGTAATGTGCATGATGTGAGATAGTACACTCATGCAGCTCGGTATGCAAAACTACTAGGCAGTTTTCCTTACAAAAATCAACATTGGCGCCTTTAACATTTTGCTACAACTAATTTTAGATCAGATAAAGGTTGGATTCACGCCGATTAACAAAATACATGCATGCTGATGTAAAAATATAGTGATATACAACAGGTACTTACATCATCATTGGAGCACAGAGAATCCCCGCAAGATATTTTCCTCGAATACGATCCCAATGGGGGAAGTCTTCTATCATTTAACCTTATTTTCTAAAAGAGAGATGGGTAAGAAACATGTAGAAAATATGATCAGAATGCTATAAAATTTCATGATGCGAGGATACACACACGCTTCTTAGAATGGAGTTGACATATTTTTGCTGGATTAGAGCGGACTAGTTCTTTGGCCACTGGAATCTGCTTATTATCGATTGGGAGTTGGGTTTCTCTCGGCCGGAGCAAGTATCTATGAAAACTGGAGTTGGTTTATTATCTCTGGCGTTTGGATCTTTTGCAAAGACCTGGTTTGTAACCCTTGAGATTCTAACATAGCCGTCTTCCCCTTGCATGCCTTATATAGAAGAATGGTGCTTCAATTATAAAATATGCTACAACAGAGATGGAATAGGTACTGAAGAATAGAAAGGCATGATGTATTGACATGTATTCCCTCCATCCGGAAATAAATGGATGGGTACAGGTGTATTTTAGTTATAGATACATCCAGTCTTATCCATTTTTCGACATGTAATCCGGATGGAGGGAGTATGATGTAAGAGCTAGGGATATGACGGGACAACAGTGTAAAAAACACTACTTGAATGTAAAACTGTATGCTAGCAGAATACATACAGAAAAACACTAAGGCAACATATGTGTGTATGATTGGGAAACTAAGATGGCATTGCAAGAGACCACTAGAACATCACTTCAATGTAAAAAAAGAACATGGTATGGTAGACAGATGAAGTACATACTGATGAATAACAATGCATAAGATATCCAGAAGCATGATGTCCAAACTAAGCAGATGGCATTGCGATAGAGTAGAATGACAGTACTTGAATTTGAAAACATGTTATCATGAATGGAATAGGTACTGAAAAACAGGAAGGCATGCCATATTTACATGCATGATCAGCAGGCTAATCACAAGACATTGCAACAGAGTAGATGCACTCCAGGACATTATATGCATGTTGTACCCATATCAAGGGCCAAGTAAGAGCAAGGACCTTGTGTGGTGAATATGATTCATCATCTTTATGCAAGTCTTGTGAAGAACTGCCTTTACATATTCCATCATATTGGGTATCATTGATGTGAAGTTTGTTGGCCGTTACATTGCTCCGTGAGGTTCTTGTGGATAAATCAGTGTGTGCAATTATATCTGACATGCATGGAAGACAACTAGTAGTTAGATTTATGCAATGAGTGCCTGTAGGAGATGACATAAATAGTAGGGCTGGGGTTGACTAGCAGCAACAGGTGTCAAAAACTAAAGGGAGAACACAAATGAAAGCTACAGAATATGTATCGTTTGTACTCGAGATTAACTAGATGGCATATAAAATTATTAAAGAACAACATATGTAATATTAGAAGTGGTATAATACTATAATCACCAGCCTGTGGGATAGCATTGGCTGATGGATGATAACTATGGAATAACATTACCTAAAGAACAAGTCTCTCAGTTGAACTATGGAACAACGTTAACTTCTGAACAAGACCCATAAGAGATCAGCATGAATATACAGTGAAATGTGATAATCTATTTTCCATGCTTAGATGAATAACAAAGCCATAAATGTTGCACACAAGTAAGATGAGGGCACAACCTATCTGGCCGCCATCCATAGGAGCATCATGTGCTGACTTGTCGATGGCCCTGCAGTTGTTGCGGCTGTCCATGTCAGGCACACAAATTCGATGCAGGGAACTATTGAGTGGGGACTATAGCTCCCTTCTGGTGTATGCTTCCCTTGTTGGAGCAGTTGCGGTGAGTCGGAAGACGGTGTGGCTGAAGATGCAGAAAACGCATAATGTTAAGAATGACACATCTCTTTGATCTGAAGAAATACCCTAACAGATCAACAGCAAGGTACAAGAGTGGGCACACGTTTGCTGACTGAAGACTAAATTGGGGTCACATGATTTTATTTTATTTTGGTACTGTCCGATCTACGCCGGATGGCTTGATGGCCGTCTTGTGCCTCCCGGCTGACACTGTTCGGAATCTTCCCCGAAGAGCCAGCGACCATCGGCAGAGCAGCCTGCCTTCGTCGTCCGTGGCCCCGACCAAAACCTTGCTCCCCGCCCCACCGCACTATCGTGGTAGCGCCGCCCCCGGGCCAATCCACAAAGACTCGCCGTCATCCAGATCCGGCGGCGGCAGTACCTTCAACCCACGCAAATCTAAGATAGCCATTTAAGCGCTGCTTCCGCGACGAACTTGCGCCCCCGCACCCTTACGTTAGACACCAGCCAACCTGCAACCTAGGAGCTCCGCCTCCTCGAGGGGTGCTGCTTCCCATTTGGAATCGATTGGCCCAGAATAAAAATTCAGACAACTAACGCCTAAATAAAGTGATTTGAGATGAGGGTGCGACCTATTTGGTGGCATGGTGAAGTAGGCAGCTCCAGCTGCCGAGTCGGTGAGGCCGGCGCGGTTGCGGTGGCTACCGGCGGCAGGGAAGCAGAGATGTCACGACGGTCGACGGTTACGGGGAAGCAGTGCCGGGGCTCTGGACGGATCCGAAGTTGGAGCCGCTCCGGCGCCGTGAACAACAGCGGGGGTGAATCGGCTCCGGTACGGTTGACGCGGCCGTCGTCGAGGCAGCTCCGGCAACACGGAGTAAGAGGCACACGACCCAGTGCACGATGGCAAATGGACAGCGTCTCCGGCATTAGGGAGGAGGGCGGCTGTGAATTTGGTGCGGTGGGGGCGCCATGGAGGAGGGGTTGAGGTTTCCGACTCGGGAGAAGGTGATTTGGCGCCCACGAGGTATGAATGGGGAATTGGGAGGGGAGTGGAACCATGTCTTACGGACACATTTGTCTGAAATGTGGGGGGGAGTTATAGTTCTACCCCTGCCTTTAGGCTTCTCGGCTTGGGTCTGTGTACTGAAGGTCGGGGATTGTAGAGTAACTTTGCTTCTCCCCAAATAGTGAGCGCGAGCGATTTCGGGCGAGGAGGGCATGTTTTGAAATATAGTGGGCACGAGCGATTTCGGGCGAGGAGAGCGTGTTTTGAAATAGTGGGCGCGAGCTATTTCGGGCGAGGAGAGGGTGTTTTGCCGACCATGGTTTATGAATTATTCGGCACATGTCATTTCGGCTGAGGAGCATGCACTCTTGGATGAAGTTACGAACCTACCCTTGATGTACAACGGGCCAATTGATGCGTGTCCCACATAGGTCGGTAATTTCGCGTCTCCCATTTATTTGCTCGGGCGAATTGCACCGAGCAGAGGGTGTTTAACGGTTCGTTCAAATTTTGGGAGAACGAGCATCCACGTCTACCGTACCAAGTCGATTCGAATCAAAATTTGAAACATTAGCTTGCCACTTCTTTTTTAGATGGAGAGATGATGCTCGAGAGTAATGTGTTTTTACATGCTCGTTGCTAGTGGTTTACTATATGACAAATAGTTGACCCACTCAAAAACAGGAACAAACCCAAAATGAAATATCTCGATTCAATGAAATAGCTCGTTCACCAGGTCAAAATAGTGAACTAAATCCAAAATTGAACACCTCAATCGAGTAGCATGTTGTACAGTATTATAGTACTCCATGAACATGTTGAAAGTCAAATTAATGAACTTGTTTGATATACGCATATCTCCGTTCATGTGTGCATTGCAGACAACATGTTCTCCAATTTAAATATTTGAATGCAAGTTTATATCGAAACATTGTTTATATCAGTCTTTGATGCATAAAACGACCTCCCCTCTCCGTACTCCCTCTCTCTCTCTCTCTCTCTCTCTCTCTCTCTCTCTCTCTCTCTCTCTCTTTCTCTCGCCGACAATCTTCAATTCTGTCGCACGCATCCAACAAACAAACCTTGTTGGTCCCTCTCCCTCTCTCTCTCTCTCTCTCTCTCTCTCTCTCTCTCTCTCTGTGTGTGTGTGTGTGTGTGTGTGTGTGAGGGGGGGTCTTTCTAGTTCGCATGCATATATACTCCATCTATAGGTCTCTCTCGCACATTATGTATGATTCTCTAGTCCAAGCTAAATATCTTGGGTGCACTCATCGTACGCACACAAATTCCTTGGCTCGTTGCCCATAACTCTCTCACGCACCACTATGTCGTCTCGGAGCTCTTCCATCTCTCTCAAACTCTCCATCTACCTGGGTCACACATACACATGCATATCTCACTCGCACTCGATAGACCCATCTAAAACTCTATCTCTCTCCCTCGTTCTCTCTCCATCTCATACGCACACACACACTCACACACACAATCTCATGCCTAGCCAAGTATGATGGTCTCTCACTCAATTGTAGGCACACGCAGCCCCCCCTATATGTATATGACTAGCTAATCTTAGTCTCCATCACAAACATGTGCATGGTCTATCTCGATTTCTCTCGGGGCATCTTTCTATCGCGCACGCACCTCCCTCGATCTCCCACCCATATAGTCCCCTCACGATCTTGAGAGGATCTCTCTATCACAAACACACCCTCTCTCCCTCCCCATGCATCCATGTTCTCCATGTTTCCCTCTCGACCTTTGTTCCTTGTTGGCCATACCTCTATTGGACATGTGCTATAGGGGTGTCTCTCTCCCTTGCAAACAATCACGCACTAGCTATCTTCGTGTGTCTCCTCACATCGCTTTTCTATCTCGGAGATGCATGCGTGATATGTTTGCATAAGAAACCAAAAAACACACTCTCTCTCTAATTTATCGTTTGTTGTCCCTTTCTCTTTCACACACATACTCTTTTTGCACACTCACTCATTCTACTTCACACACACTTGATCTCTCTCGACTTAGGCACTCTCTTCGGTCCATAGCATAAAGATTTATTGAAAAGTCAAACATCACAAAGTTTGACCATGTACGTGGAGAAAAACATTTACATCTAGAACGACAAACATATACCATTAGATTAATCATGAGATGTAGTTTAGTGTGATGTATCTTTGGTATTGCAGATATAAATAACATTTGCGTAAACCTTATCAAAGTTTCCAAAGTTCGACTTCTAAAAAATTTACATGCACTGCAGTATCGAGCGGATGGAATATCTCTTTCCCCCTCTCAGCTATCTGGCGCACCACTCAGCCTTATCGGGGCTCCTCTATCTCTCCCAAACTTTATATCTCCCTGGTTCACACATACACATGTCTCGCTCGCGCTACATATAGACCCATCCAACACTCTCCTCCCTTGTTCTCTCTCTATGTGACACGCACCACCTAAGTACCATAATCCCTCACTCCACCATAGGCGCACGCACTCCCCCCCCCCTAAGTATGATTATCTCTCACTAGCCATTAGGAACACACGTATTGTCTCCTTCCATCCATACATCTATCTCGATATCTCTCTGGGTATCTTCTATCGCGCACACACCTTGTCACTCGATCTTCCACCCATGTAGTCCCATCACAATCTGCAGGGGATCTCTCTATGACAAACATACATTCTCTCCTCCAGATGTTTGCATTTTCTTCGCACGTCTCTCTCGACCTCTCTCCCTTGTTTGTCAGACCCCTCTTGGCCACGTGCTAGGGGTCTTTATCTCTCAGTTGCAAACAACCACACACTATCTCCTCACCTTGCTTCCGTTTTCGAAGATGCATGTGCGATATGTTTGCATAAGACACACATGCCTTTTTTCTACTTTTATCGTGTGTTGTCCATGTCTCTTTCACACACGCACACACACTTTTTTCACTCACTCTTTCTATTTCACACTCTCTCTCTCTCTCTCTCTCTCTCTCTAGTTAGGGACTCTCTGACGTCCATAAGCATATGGATGTTTTGAAAAGTCAAACCTTAGATATTGTAGATGTGGAGAAAAACATCACAACATTTACATCTACATGTGGATAAAAACATTTACATCTAAAACGATCATTAGATTCATCACAACATGTACTTACTTCATACTATCATTTATCTCTGGTATTGTAGATATAAGTAATTTCTTTATAAACTTGGTCAAAGTTTCAAAAGTTTGACTTTAGAAAAAATGTTGGCACTACATTATAGAACGGAGGGAGTAGCTCTTTCTCTCTCTCTCTGCTATCTCTCACGGGCCTCCCCTCTCACTCAAACTCTTTATACCGATGGATTATACGCTCACTGTGTCAGCGTATAGCTCCGTATATTGTTTAGTTGACCGGTCAACCAGTCCACATGCTGCCTTGTCAGCTCGTGTTCTCTATCTCTGTGTGCTGGCCCATGTGGCAGTGGGTGAAAATAAGTAAACTAGAGGCCCATCTGACATGCGGTGAAGTAAACAAAGTTGAAACCACTCGGGGTAGCACCCCGCACACTAGTAAATTGAGGGCGCATTGAGGACACACTTCTTCCACATGAAGGACGCACTCGCGCACAGTTCACCACTTCGCGGCGGCATGCACAGAAGGACGCTGTCGGTGTCAAAACCGGCGGATCTCGGGTAGGTGGTCCCGAACTGTGCGTCTAGGCGGATGGTAACAGGAGACAAGGGACACGATGTTTTTACCCAGGTTCGGGCCCTCTCGATGGAGGTAAAACCCTACTCCGCTTGATTAATATTGATGATATGGGTAGTACAAGAGTGGATCTACCACGAGATCGTAGAGGCTAAACCCTAGAAGCTAGCCTATGGTATGATTGTCGTTCGTCCCCACGGACTAAAACCCTCCGGTTTATATAGACACCGATAGGGTTAGGGTTATACAGAGTCGATTACAATGGGAGGAGATCTACATATCAGACGCCAAGCTTGCCTTCCACGCCAAGGAAAGTCCCATCCGGACACGGGACGAAGTCTTCAATCTTGTATCTTCATAGTCCAGAGTCCGCCAACGGTGACAGTTCGCTATCCGGACACCCCTAATCCAGACTCCTCAAGAGTCTCTGAACCAGGCTTCAATGACGATTTAATCCGGGCGCGCATATTGTCTTCGGCATTGCAAGGCGGGTTCCTCCTCGAATACTTCATAGAAGATTTAGAACACAAGGATAGTGTCCGCTCGCAAAACGAAGTTCCACATACCACCGTAGAGAGAATAACCTTTGCACAAATCTGTTGACGTATTCCGCGGCATGACATCACACCACGGCCAGCCTTCATACGAATCGTTTTCTTGCTCCACCTCGGCGATTTAGCGAGGCGGTTTCCTTGGCACGCCTTATCAAAGCGAAGATCGTGCCCCTTATTCCGGATTCCCATCAATACGGACGTAGTAACCCAACCGCGCCATTGATTACGGCGCTTGGGAGATAAGCGAGTTTTACCAGGCTGGCGGGGGACGCATAGCTTCGTCCGCCCATATAAGGGGATAAGGATCCACCTTTTAACCTACGCCTTCTTCCTCCTTTGCTCATCCATTTCCGGGCACTCGAGCTCCAGCGCCCAAGTCCGCACATCCCTCCTCAACCTTCTCCAGCCATGTCCGGAGCAGGAGGCAAGTGGATGGTCTCCTCCGTGACGGAGGGACAAGTCAAAAAGCTGCGGAAGGCCGGATACTTGTCCAGCGACATCGCGCACCGGCTCCCTGACGAGGGGCAGCTCATTCCCACCCCCAGGACCCATGAGAGGGTGGTGTTCCTCACCCACTTCCTCCACGGACTAGGTTTTCCACTTCACCCATTTGTCCGGGGGCTCATGTTCTACTACGGCCTGGATTTCCACGAACTGGCCCCGAACTTCATCCTCAACATCTCGGCGTTTATCGTCAGGTGCGAGGCCTTTCTCGCATCCAGCCCCACTTCGCTTATGGTGAAGACCTTCAATGTCAAGCCGATGGTAGTGGGCGGCTGCTGCGGAGGCGGAGGTGCCATGGTTGGCAAGATGGCCAAAGTCCTATGGCTCGAGGGCCTTTGTGGAGACCGTGAAGGGGTGGCAATCGGGTGGTTCTACATCACCGAGCCGCGACTCTCAATGGGCGGCGGCCCCGAATTCGGTCTAGCTTCCCCACACGGCTCACATCATGGAAAGAGACGGGCCCGACGTGGGGTGATTCGAAGAGCTGTCCGGACTCCAAACCTGCGTCCAAACACGTGGACAAGAATCTCAAGCTTGTCAACGTAATCCGTGTGATGCTCATCCACGGATTCTCCCATGCCAACAACATGCCTTCAATTTGTGGGAGTTTGATCCGCACAACAACGAACCTTGAGCCGCTCTTGACAATACGCACGAAGATGCCCGGAAGGTGTTGTTCAAGGCGCTGAAGCTCCCGTGATCCGCCACCAAGATCGCGGATTCAGCTCGCGACATCAAGCCAGCGAGGTAAGTTATTTTACCCTTTATGGGACTCTTTTTCATAGTTTGACTCTATGCGGATCTAAAACTCCCTAAGCTTTGACAGACTAGGTGAAGACGCTCGACAGATTGACCGTCCCCCCCTTGCCGAAGATCCAGCGGACGCCCGATTAGCGGAAAAGCTGGCTCCGGCACCTCACGTGGTGCCGAGAAGAAGGCCAAGAAGAGGGCCACGGAACTCGAAGGAGCTCCCGGCGCCAGTGTTGTCGGACTCATCGTCCGGACGACTCGAGGCGGAATCCTCCCCTGAGGACAAGGAGGAGGAAAAAGAAGCCTCTCCCCCAGCGGGGGGAGAGAAGAAAAGGAAGGCCGCCCCGACTGGGGAGGCCGGAGGGTCCAAGAAAGGAAGGACCCTTCCTCCGGACTTCTCCACCAACGCCGACAACGACGAGGAGGAGTGGCCACCAAGGGCCAAGCCCCTGGCGAGATCGAAAGTGTCCGGACTTCGGAATAGCTCATGACTTTTTATTTGCCGCATAGTGTCTTCTAACGCCGAATATAACCATGTAGCCCGCCCAAGGACGAGCTCGCCGCTTCGTCGAGCGGCTCCCTGGATTCGTCGGATGTGAATAGCACTTCACTTCCGACCGCCTCCTCTCCTCGTGACGCAGACGACACCGCGGTGGAGTCCCAAAAGGGGCCCCACCAGGAGGAGGTGGTCCTGGAGGCGCCGCAAGGCGACCTCCCGGACTCCGGGCGCAAAGGGAGCGAAACCCCAGAGGGCTCTAAGTCCGGCCCTGTGCCGGACTCCGTACCGGAACCTTCAGTGGTTCCGAAGTCCGGCAAGCGGCCGCTTCATAAGAAGGGCAAGACTGCGACGCCGGTGACCTCCGTCCATCCGGAGGCACCGGATAGCTTGCTGGAGGCGCTTAACGGCGCCTCCATCGACGAGGAGCACCGCACTGTTATGAGTGTGGTGATCTAGAAAGTTCAGTCCGCCAAGAGCGGGCTGACTGAAGCCTGTACCAGCCTTCTAACAGGCTTTGAGGTAAGTTTAGAATATGTAAAAATATTACCGCATAGACAGTAGCCCCTGATGCTTAGTTCGGTGTTCGGAAAGAAAAAACGGATTGTGGATCTAAAAAGATATACGCATGAGTCTAACATAAGTATGTCAATATGGGAATTCAGGCTGCGCTGCTGACTCGCCAGACCGATCATGGAGGTCAATGCATTGAAGCGAGCCTCGAGCGGTCCGAGAACGAGCTCGGCCTTGCCAAGAAGCAGCTCGAGGACAAGGAAGGTAAGTAATACCTTCTTAAAGTAATACCTTATAGAAAGGATTTGGCTGCAAAAATGACAGGACTAACGTGGGTATTGTAGGGGCCATGAACGAGGTGGCGACCTGAAGGAAGCGTGTCCACGGCCGAAAGAAAGCGGCCATGAGCGCACCGAGCGAGAGAAGCAAGAGGCGGGTGGCGGAGGTGCGGCAAGAGCTCCGTGCTCGTGGAAAAACACGAGTTTGGAGCGTGACTCGAGACTCGAGAGTCGAGCTCGCCTCGGCTCTTGAGAGTGCCAAAGTTGCTAAGGCCGAGGCCCAAAAGCCCTCCAAGAAATTGAGTCGTTAAAGAAGATAGCGGCGGTAAGGCATTCTTTATGCAAAGCAAGCATGTGAAAGTGAATTATCTATTACTTACCCGAATCCGGAGCTCTCCAGGAGCATTCGCAGATCTGCCCCGTAGTGTGTCTGATGCTGCCGCGTTCTACTGCGCCGAGGAGGGGAGCTCGACGGAAAAGGTGTTCTGGTCTCAGTATGCTGAGGCCGGACATCCGGTGCCCCTGAGCGACCAGCTGAAGCAGCTGGTCGAGCTCCACAAGGTCGCCGAACAGGCCATGAAGGGCCTCATAATTGGTACGTGGCCTAAGGAAGCCATGCCAGGAGCTACTTGGGCTAGTGCGGGCGGCTGGTGGACGCTTTGTCCATGGATTGAAGTCATCAAGCGCCCGTGTGCATCGAAGGTGCCCGAGGGCCTTTGCCCTTGCTAAGGTGCACTGGGCAAGATGGACGCTGAGAAGCTTGTGACGGACGGACCACCACCGAAGAAGGAGCATCGCAAGCCTGAAATGTATTATGAGGGCGTCCTCAAGGGTGCCCGCTTTATAGCGGATGAATGCTCCAAAGATATAATTTTTTAGTAGACTCGCATTTGTTATCATGTGCGCTGAAAACTTGTTCATATGCGCTAAGCAACACTTTTGAATTTAAAATATTACCTTCTGTGCGGCCGTATATTAAATTTGAGAGATGGCGAGTCGTCGGCTTCAAGCCCCATGCCACGAAAGTCTTTGGGGTGTTCGGGATAAACTTGAGCGCTCTTGTTCCCATCCTTGGGTCCTTCGAGGGAGGTGCTCAATGCAACGAACAAGGCAACCAGACTATAGTGCTTGAACACTCTCACTTAGCCATAGAATTCTATAATTTTAAATTTCGCGAAGCCCCTAGTATTCGAAGACCGAGTTCGGGCGCTATCCACGCCTTGGCGGACAATGCCGACTCCTCGCCTAAGCGGCATAAGTCTTTAGGGACCCGAAAACCTCTCAAACAGCGATCGCTCTCGCCCTATCATGACGGTCAGTTTTAGCTTTCCATCGAGGTGCTCAACCCAGCTCAACCGGGGCACAATCGCAGTGGTTCTCCCAGCTACCTTAGCCGATATAACGGAACGTAAGGTACCAAAACATGGGAGCCGGGCAAACCCAACTATTGACCCAAGACATGATTCGAGCCGATGCATATAATGTTATAAGTTCGGGTGCCGACTTGTGAAAGTGTTCGGACTTATCACACCATATTTTTGGGGTACTTAAGCCCTCAGTGTATTGGCCGTACTAAAGTGTACGGTGCAACATGTCATGAATGAACATATATGTAGATAAAGAAAGGAGTGCAATAATAGGCAAAAGCTATGCATTGTTTATTCAAAAGGTACTGCAATGAAAGCAGAACGATACAAATAGTGCGATAAGCAAGGGATGGGACTATTTAACATGTCCTCTCCGTGGGTAAGCTGCGGGATGGTATGTAAAACAGGTATAATGCTCGTAGTAGAGACCACCGACACTCGACGTAAGCTTCGCTTCCTGGCTGTTGCATCGTGAGTTCGCAATTCTAGTGCGGACAGGCTTCCGGAAAACGGAGTCTGAAAGTAACAGTAAAAGAAGAAAGAAAAAGAATGACACAATCGGAGCCCCGTGCGGTTGAGCCGCGTTCGGGCGTGCGTGGTCGTGCCCTCCCTTATGCCCATGGTATCTCCAGAGCGTAGTTATGTACGCGTAGTAATCTGGCTTCGCAATTTCGCGAGGGCTGGGGTTGGGCCGGATTGCTACGATGCTCGGATCGTGCCAGCGGTCTTGTTGTAGGTTACTTGGCGCGCTTGACATGTCCGGACGCTTAATAGCCGGACTCGAGAATTGCTGTGAGAGGCTGCTTTGCACCTCCGCCGCGAGGGCCGCCGTGTGCTCCTCCGCTCGGAGAGAGCGCTCGGTGTTTCCATTGACCGTGATTACTCCTCGAGGGCCTGGCATCTTGAGCTTGAGGTATGCAGAAGAGTGCGGCACCGCTTTGAACTTTGTAAATGCGGTTCGCCCAAGCAAAGGCGTGATAGCCGCCATGAACGGGACTATGTCAAGATTAACTCTTCGCTCGAAGTTATCCGGGATCCAAGACCACTTGAGTGTAACTAAGCCTGTATAATTGGCCTCTACACCTGGTATGCCGCCTTTAAAGGTCGTCTTTGTGGGTTTAATCCTTGAGGGTCTATGCCCATTTGCGCGACCGATCCCGATAGAGCAGGTTCAGGCTGCTACCGCCGCCCATCGGGACTCTAGTGAGGTGGAATCCGTCGATGATTGGGTCAAGAACCACGCGCGAATCCGCCGTGGCGGATGCTAGTGGGTGGTCCTTCGATCAAAGGTGATCGGGCGGGAGGACCATGGGTTGAACTTTGGGGCGACGGCTCCATCGCATATACGCCCCTTAGTGCATGCTTCCGCTCCCTTTTGGGTATGTGGGTTGCGATATCATGTTCACCGTCCTCACTTGTGGGGAAGCCCTTCGTCCTCTATTGTTCGGCGGCGGGGCTCCTGCTCGTCATCGCTATGCAGCCCCTTGTCATTGAGTTCGCATTTAACTTGCCTCGCTGTTTGAAGACCCAACAATCCCGCTGGTGTGGTTGGCTAGTTTTTCGGGGTGCCATGTATTTGGCACGAGCGATCGAGTATTCGGTCCAGATTGACGGGCCTCGAGTATTTCTTTTGAACGGCTTTTTCCGCTGACCGGTTTAGAGCCTCGAATCCGCATTGACCGCCAGATCTTCAGCATTATCGCCGTTAACGCGGTGCTTGTGCTTGTTGCGACGCCGACCTGCCATTATTGTCCTTGGTATCTGAACTACCAGGGTTTTTAGTCAAGTTGTTGCTACGAGCTAGCCAGCTATCCTCTCCCGCGCAAAAGCGGGTCATGAGTGTTGTGAGGGCTGCCATGGATTTCGCTTTTCCTGCCCTAGGTGCCGCAAGCCACTCGTCATGGATGTTATGTTTGAATGCTGCAAGGGCCTCTGCATCCGGACAGTCAACGATTTGATTTTTCTTGGTTAGGAACCATGTCCAGAATTGTCTGGCCGATTCTTCTGGCTGCTGAATTATGTGGCTGAGGTCATCGGGTCTGGTGGTCACACATATGTGCCCTGGAAGTTATCAAGGAATGCAGCTTCCAGGTCCTCCCAACAACCAATTGATTCCGCTGGCAGGCTGTTAAGCCAATGCCGAGCTGGTCCTTTAAGCTTGAGTGGGAGGTATTTGATGGTGTGTCGATCATCACCGCGGGCCATGTGGATATGGAGGAGGTAGTCCTCGATCCAAACCGCAGGATCTGTTGTGCCATCGTACGATTCAATGTTTACGGGTTTGAAACCCTCGGGGATTTGATGATCCATCACCTCGTCTGTGAAGCATAGTGGGTGTGCGGCGCCTCTGTATTGAGCTATATCACGACGCAACTCAAATGAGCTTTGTCTACTGTGTTCGGCCTGGCCGGAATTGCTGTATCCGGCGTGATGGTTATCGTCGCGTGTCGTGGGGCGCCCACACGATCCGTAGATCGATCTTGTTTGCCTTGCCTTGTCCTCCAATATGTCTCGCAGGTCTGGCGCGTTTCCCCGTGCCTTGGAACTTTTCGAGCGACGCCGGGGTGCGGCTTGAATGGTGGGTCTAGAGGCCTCTCTGTCGCGACCACGGGGTGGCCGGTCGGCCGCATCATGCGCTGGTGATGTAGGTTTGGGTGCTGCTTCCTCTAATTGGGGTAGCAGCCTGCGTTTTGGGTATCTCTTGGAGGGCGCTCGAGTTCATACTCTTCGTTGCAAGGACTTCATCCATCCGTCGCCTAGCAAGTCTTGGTCAGCTCTAAGCTGCTGCTGCTTTTCTTGAGGCTGCTTGTCGTGGCCATAAGCCTGCGCTTGAAACGCCTCTGTTGGCGGGATCCTCGTGCACGACAAATTGCCGTCGCCGAGGCTTGCCTCATCTTCGGAGGGAGGCATACAATTATCGCCCTCCACCTCCCGCCCGCCGCTCTATCATGAGGGCTGGCTTCTCCCTCCTCCAGGCTGAATCCTGCTTTGGAGGGGGTTGTCTTCGCACCGTCCGGTGTTATTATCTCCCGTGCTGTAATCACCGCTTTTGCTGTGGCGGATTTAGAGCGGCGCACCGACGCCGGGCGCTTGGGCTGTTTCTTGAGGGTCATCCTCCGTTGTTCCTCGCCGTTCCTATATTTTGTGATGTCCACCATGTATATGTCGATGACGAGGTGGCCTTCCAAAGTGCCTCGTAGGCGCTGGTTCTTGGTCGTCTCAAAGATCGCCGCCCATACCATCGATGTCTTGAGTCGAAGTCGAGCATGTCGGTTAAATCATCGGCAGTGGCTACAAAGTGGGTGGTGGGTGGGCGTTGAATTTCTTCGTCGTCCGCATCCCAACCTTCCCGACCAGTAGTCCGCCAAGGCTCTCCGATAAAGAGAGAGACTTTAGTGAATTCAGGATGTCGCCAAAGGCGAGTCTTTGAAAGATGTCCGCGCGATGAACTCCATGACCGGGGCCCAATCGGATTTGATTGGCTGTGGTATGCTGGAGGTTCGGAGTCCGGAGAGGAGTCCGCACCTTGGAGTCACGGATTCAGAAGGACAGGGATGGTGTTGGCCAATCACCGAGAGATTGTAGCCCCGAGGTGATGTGTACAGCCACTCGCCCTCGACATGGAGTCGGCTCCGAGCTAAGGGCCGGAGCGGACGCTGGTGCGGCCTCTGTGGCGCTGTTCGTGGTAGAGCTAGATCGTGCCCATTGAGACAAGGCGGTGCGCTTTTGTGTGGCTCGAATCCGTCAAGATCAAGTCTCCGCGGATGTCGGCCGTAGTTCAAACTCCCAAACCTGACCTGATGCCGGGCGAAGCTTCGATCTGCTCCAGATGGCCAAGTGAATTGCCCGCATGCAAAGCCACCGAATCATTTAAGATCTGTCCGGGAGAAAAGTCTCACCTGGACCACGCCGTTGTTGATGATCAAGGAGCCATCGGGCCTAAAGATGACGACATAGAGGAACTCTCAATGAAAGCACCAATGTCGGTGTCAAACCGCGGATCTCGGGTAGGGGGTCCCGAATCAAGCGCCTAGGCGGATGGTAACAGGAGACAAGGGACACGATGTTTTAACCTGTGTTCGGGCCCTCTCGATGGAGGTAAAACCCTACCCTTCTTGATTAATATTGATGATATGGGTAGTACAAGAGTGGATCTACCACGAGATTAGAGAGGCTAAACCCTAGAAGCTAGCCTATGGTATGATTGTTGTTCGTCCTACGGACTAAAAACCCTCCGGTTTATATAGACACCGGATAGGGTTAGGGTTACACAGAGTCGGTTACAATGGTAGGAGATCTACATATCCAGACGCCAAGCTTGCCTTCCACGCCAAGGAAAGTCCCATCCGGACACGGGACGAAGTCTTCAATCTTGTATCTTCATAGTCCAGGAGTCCGGCCAACGGTGATAGTTCGGCTATCCGGACGCCCCCTAATCCAGGACTCCCTCAGACGCACTCGCACACACCCAGCAGGCCAGCACACAACACACACCAGCACACGTGTACACCGGCGTCGCCGCCGGTTGAGATGGATAGCGAGGCAGCCAACAAGCGGAGGCGGCGAGCCAAAACCGCATCCGGCGAGCCTGGACTTCATCAGCAGCCTCCCCGACGACATGCTGCTCGTCATCATCGGCCTCCTCCCCACCAAATCTACCGTGCAGAACGCCCTGCTCTCCCGGCGGTGGCGCCCCCTCTGGCGCCGCGTCCCCCTCAACCTCACCATCGACAGCTGCCTCTGCGACGGGGATTGCAAACGCATGGACGCAGTCTCCAAGATCCTTTCATTGCACCCTGGGCCAACCATACGCCTTGACATCCGCATGTTCAGTACCAACTGCAAGGTCCAAGCCAAGTTCGACGAGTGGTTCTTATCCCCCGCCCTAGATCAGCTCAAGGAGCTCAGCTTTGAAGCTGGACGATGTCGCTCTCTACCGCCGTCCGCGCTCCGCCTCACGCCAACGCTGCGCTGCGCCAGCTTCAGCTCCTGCTATCTTCCCCAAATTAATGCCGCGCCCGCCCATCTTCTCCCTTAACTCAAGCAGCTCGACCTCTTCGACGTTGTCATATCGAAGAAGGCTATGGAGCACCTGCTCCGCAGCTGTACTGCGCTCGAGTACTTTCGTCTTAAGCAGATCCACGGGTTCATTAGCCTCCACATCGCCTCGACGAATCTTTGATGGATTTATGTGTCTTGCTGGCCCCGCAACAAGACATCAATTGGGAAGGGATCACTCCAGCTGTTCCACGTTATGGTCATTGATAATGCACCTTTCCTTGAGAGATTGCTTGTATCTGATCTAGAAGGTCCAACAAAAATCAGGGTCATTGACGCGCCGAAATTGATAGCGTTGGTGTACTCGTCTGCCAAATTCTCCGAACTCTTTATTGGATCCGTAATCATTCAGGTACAACACTCATCTTCTTCTCCATCTTCTTGAAATTCACATTTTTAAATTTCTTCTTGATGTATTTACGACCATCTTTGAGAAAATGATTCCCACAAGCTTGACCCAGTCTATGCGCACAGTGAAGATCTTGTCAATAAAATCTATCGGCCCCAATCTGGATCAAGTTGTTGGATTCCTTACATGCTTTCCGTGCACGGAGAAGCTACCCATCGAGGTGAAACTTCTTTCCTATTAGTAAACGGTAATCACAATGTAGCTCAATTTTTTCATAATTTTCCCAAATTACGATGACAAGTGTAGTGTTCAAAACTGCATCTACGAAATGCACCAAAAGAAATGTTTTTAGTATTTTTTTCTCACGTGATCACCTGCATCATTTTTTGTTGTACTACTATAGTAGCCTAGGCTAGTCATAGTGGAAAGTAACTTAGACTAGTAACTCTATGGTTACCCTAAGAGCAAGTACTACCTCCGTCCTAGTTTACTCTTCCTATTTCGTAGTATCAAAATTTGACCATAGATTTAACTGACAAAATGTTAATGCATGTCACTAAAAATTATATCGTTGGATTCATATTTGAACATAATTTCAAATGGTATAATTTTTGGTGACATGCATTGGCATTTTCTTAGGTAAATCTATGGTCAAAATTTTACACTAAATACGAGGTAGTACAAAAGTGGGCTATAACGGCCCTCCACTATGTAGGCCAAAACACGTGCCAAATTCACTTGTGATGCATTTGGCATCGATGCCCCTCCATTGCTCACCTGGTGCCCCAATCTGGATCACCTACTTTGCTCCGGTGCCAATTAACTCACGCAATGAAAAAACACTTGCGTGGGAGAGAGAGAGAGTACTGAGGCAATAAAAAACACTTGTTTGGGAGAGTGAGAGGCTGGTGTAGTTGGATTGATTGATTTGTTTATACATGTGGGTCTGTGTGCACAGTGGTGCCAACTCTCTCACATCGCGAGAGCGGTGCCAAAATCTTTTGATTTGACATCGATGCGTATTATGTGGCATACTTTTGAGAAATATGGCATCGGCCACATAGTGGAAGGCAACAAATGCCCAAGCTCTTCACGTGCTCCTAGGTAAATGAGAGGAAAGAGAAAGAGAGAGTGAAAAAATATCACTAGCCAGCCAACCCTATCGTATGAGTGAATGATATTGGTACCTCTTGATGACACGTCAATCTTATATAGCCAGCTGCTCTAATATGTTCTCTTCTTTTGCAGATAAAAAAAGACCCGAAAGTGAAAAATGTGCTGCACTATAACAATCTCGCTGAATGCCTTGATCTCCATCTTACAGAGATTGATTTGATCGACTATCGAGGCAGCACATCTAAGATTAAATTGGCCAGGTTCTTTGTTCTGGAGGCAAGTGTGCTCAAGGTAATGAGGTTTGGCGTTCTCTGGCGCAACAATGAATGGCGTGCTGATCACCGCAGGCGTCTAAGCCTAAATGACAAAGTCTCCGCAGAAGCTGATTTTTTTTTTGAAACATCAAGTGGCCAGAGACTGGAAAATTTATTTTCCCATTAGTGACTTGTCAGGGCGGTGGATTTTAGTTTGTACGATAATGCTGCATCCACCTAAAGTAATGAAAGTTCTTACGTAAACTTCCTAGATTCCCTCTTTGTAGGTGCAGCATTACTCCTAACATTTTTAATATCAGTTTGAAACTTGTAATATTGTCGTGTCCTATTCCCATGTTTTCAAAATCCTGCGAATCAAAGAGGTCCTGAGTTGGTGATGATGTTGTGCCTGCCATCTTTCACCAATAGCCGTCGGATCTAGATCTGACGCATACAAACCAAACTTCTCCAGTTTTGCAAAAAGATACCCGCACGTGTTCCCTATTTACAAACAACTCCTTGTCTCTCACAATCAGCCTTATCTCCTCCCCACCACATCTAGATGTCCATGGAAAAATCTGGCACGATGGCCGCTGCCGGCGCCGTCCACCCCCAATCTTGGTGTTCCGTGCAATGCACGGGCATCTACGCACGGGAAATTATGTCGAACACGGCTAGTTGTAAGCAGGCTAGCTCTACAGCCATGATGATAGTGACTACAAACGGTGAGGCTGACTATGGTATGCCGAACACGGCGCCTATACTCAGGTGTCATCTCCGGCACAGGGTCTTGTCACTTCACTGTGAGGAGCAGCACGTAATAATTTTACCAACGGGTAGTACAATGCTACTACATTGGTAGTACTACTACTAGTACTAGCACCACCGTTTGGATTTAGTAGTACTACCATGTCCATCTGGATTTAGTATTTGACTAGCAATATCTAGTAATGCATGTCACAAAAAATGTACTACTCCCTCTGTAAATAAATACATGGTGTATTGTTTTATTACTATCGGCAAGAGAACCTAATGTCTTTTTGCTAACTAATAGGATTACATGCAATGAACTAACCACTTCATGTCATGTTTGTTATTCTCAAGTCATTGAAAGCATGCACGTCCCACATCTCTCATTGGTTGATAGTATGTCACGAAATAAGAAACGAGGAGGGAGTTAATGTACCGTGCCTAAGTGTTTGGGATCATTTGGTTTTTGTAAGGTGACTTACACAACATTTTTTGTTACATGCATTAACATTTTATTAGTTAAATCAAAGGTCAAAACTTGTCGCAAAATGCAAAGGGGACCAATAAACCAGTTGAAAGTGCGTTATATCGACTAGAGGGGGGGTGAATAGGCGATTTTTATGAATTTTACAAATTCTTCACTGAGGAATTTGCTGGTGAGGAAATTCCTTAGCGAAGAAATACATGCAGCGGAATAAGTACTCAGAAGTAAGCATAACAGATTACAAGCATAGTCATCATGATGAAATGAAGACAATCACAGAGTACCGAAAGCGTAATCACAGGATAACACAAGATGAAGACAAACAGACTGAAGAAATTGAACTGAGGAAATTTAGAAAGTCTTCACCAAAGTCTTCAAACACAGATATGACAAACACTCAACACAAAGAATGAGGAAATGAAAGGGTTGAGGAAATAGAACCAGTTAGGTTGGTGAAGACAATGATTTGGTAGACCAGTTCCAACTGCTGTCTCGCTTATACGTCTGGTTGGAGCGGCTGAGTATTTAAACTCGAGGACACGCAGTCCCGGACACCCGATCATCGAAAGCACGCAGCTCAGACACCAAGTCCTCACCGTATTCTCCTTGAACTAAGGCCACGCAGACCTCGCCCAATCACTGTGGTAAGTCTTGGCGACTTCCAAACCTTCACATACTTGGTCACTCGGCGATCCACAATTCCTCTTGATGCTCTAGACCGTGACGCCTAACCGTCTGGAAGAAGCACAGTCTTCAAAGGTAAAAGCGCCGGATCCACGCTGGATCAATTTCTTGATGATGCTCAATCACTTTGGGTTTGTTGGGGTTTGGTTTTGGGTTTTTCTCACTTTGGGTTTTCCTCACTTGATGATTTTCGCCAAAGTCCTCAGAGGATGGGTTGCTCTCAAATGACAAGTGTCAAGTTCTCTCGAGCAGCCAACCAACTAGTGGTTGTAGGGGCGGCTATTTATAGCCTAGGGAGCAGCCCGACATGATAAGACATAAATGCCCTTAAATGATATGACCGTTAGGTGGAGATATTTTGGGGACGGTGGCGCAAGACAAAGAACGGTCGAAATTGGAACATCAAATTCCTCGGCTATCATGTTCCTCATCAGGTAGGCAATTCCAGACCGGCGAATTCCTAACTCCTCGATCGAACAAATTCTCAAGGACTGTAAGAGCTTCGTCTCACATCAAGAAATTGACTGAACTGTATGAGATTTCCAAAAGCTTCACTCAAGGGATTGGTAGGTGTAGGATTTTGAGTTGAGCATCAAATGGAAATTTTTCCTTAGTATTTCCTCGACCCCTTTAACGAAGACGGTGTTTCCTATGACTCAAGAAAGAGAAAATGAAACTACGAAAACAAAAGTCTTCACGCTTCATATTCCTCAAGCGATTACCAAGTCTTCGTAATCACACCAATTTCTTCACTTTCAAAGTCTTCGTAAAGTCTTCGAATATCAAATTCTTCATTGAAGAAATTCATTTTAGGGTCGACTTTCTCTCAGAATATCAAACTCCTCATATACTTATAGACCTGTGTACACTTACAAGCAAGATTAGTTATTTAACCTATAAGTCTTCAATACACCAAAATCACTAAGGGCACTAGATGCACTTACAATCTCCCCTTTTGGTGATTGATGACAATACAAAGTTAAGTTTTCAACGGGATAAACATATGAAGTGTAACACCGATAATGAGGATTTTGATTGCAAGATATAGAAGAACTCCCTCAAGATGTGCATAGTGAGGAAATTGCTTTTGAGGCAATGCACATTTGAAGAATTGAATCATGGAGATCTCCCCCTATATCTTGTAATTCATACACGCATTTGACATATAATATGAGGAATTTGAAATGCATGATGAAATATGGTGCTTGATGATATGCAGAGCATGCAAAATAATGCATAAAGAATCTCAGAGCCCAATGCGTATGAGGAATTTGAAACTCTTCATAAGTATCAGATCCCAAATCGATTTGAAGATTTTCACCGAGCTCATGAGGATCAGAGCATAACAAGGATCAACGCATATCAACACTACTTAAATCAGAGCATAGAGCAAAAGCATAATGCATCAAAAGTATCAAAGCACCATCGGGTTTAAGATTACAACTCGATCCAATAAAAGGTTTCAGAAGAACGAGAGTTGTAACTTAATAGAATATTGTATATAGACAAAAACGAGACCCGCTTGAAGACTAACTCAAATTTCTCCCCCTTTGTCATTGAATGACCAAAAGGATCGAAACTGAGGACTAACGCTCTTGAAGAATTTCAAGTTGAAGACGGAGCGCCAAAGATTGTCGGGTTGTTCGTTGAAGTAGGACCAGCAGCAGTATCTTCCAAATCTTCATTTTCATCAGTGTCGCGAGATGAAGAATAAGAGCTGGCCACTAAGGAAGGAACTTTGACTTTCTTGAATTTCTTCGGAGGAGGTGCAGACCAGTCAAATTCTTCCTTGAGTCCCATTGATTTCAGTTCTTCTTCATTGTATACATGTGAAAGAACAGCCCAGGTGCGCTTGAAGGTTTCATGAAGATAGAAATGGTTTTTCTTCACTGCATTGTGAGTTGAGGTCATGTTGTAAAGAATAGTACCAAACTGACGTTTGACCCACTTGTGATTGCGATCAACCTTCTGATGAAGACCGAGGAGTAATTCACGATCACCATCACCCAGGTGCAGTTCCTTGAGGATTTTGCTTAACTGAGGTATTTGCTGCAGAGTCATGTGTGGCAGAGTCATCATTGGTGGAGTAGGATGCTGCTTTGCGAAACTGTCCATCCAATGGACGAATGCCTTCATCTATCACAGCATAGCCTTTCCTTTTCATCACCGAGGCAATTGGCCGCTTGAGGACTTCAATAGGGGCGGTAGCTGCAGTGGTTCAAAGTGTCAACCTTGTAATTCAGTGAAGATCTTGATCTGATGAATCTCATAATCCAAGGCGCATAAGGCTTCAGCTCAAAAGGTGACATGGCAATGTTAGCCAGAGTCCTCATGAAGAAATCATGGAAATTGACGGGAACGCCATGGATGATGTTGAACAGCATATTCTTCATGATGCCAACGACTTCTTCATCATTCGAGTCGTGGCCCTTGATAGGACTCATAGTCTTCGACAAAATTCGATAGACTGTTCGAGGCACATATAGCAATTCCTTGACGAGGAATTTGGTCCTTGGAGCTTGCCTTGGCTTCAAAGGCTTCATCAGCACTTGCATGTAGTGATTTGAAAGTTCCTTTTCTTCATAGATGCGACGAGCACCGCCAATCGGAGGATCGAGTGGAAGGGCACGGCAATTCACTTCTTTGGTGCCTTGTAGTGGTGTTTTCGGTCATCCAATCCAAAACCCATGAAGTCACATCTTCGTCTCCGTGATGTGAAGGGTTGCATAGAATCAAGAATTAGCTCTTCATTCCAATCACATATATCGATTGCAAAAGTTGAGAAGACCTGCATCGTGAAGAACACTTAGGACGGGCTCAAAGCATGGCGACTCCATATCCACATGAGGAATATGAGCATGATCAAGATTTTGTCCTTGTTGAAAAGCACCGAGGAATAGAAGTTGGCTTGGTGGCAGTCCGAGCGCCTCTTCCTAATCCGAGCAGAATCATAGGGATTATATTCGATGAAGAACACATGCTCAAGAAAGAAATCCTTGGCCTTGAACTTTTGCTTGGTCGAGAACGGATTCTTCGCTTTGGCAGAGGGTGTCACCATTGCATCACCACCTCGTGAATCGTAAGTTCGTGTTCTTCAAAGATGAGGAATTTCTTGGTCCTCAACTTGTGCAGACCGAGGATTTTCAGCAAGAAGACAGCAGTTTCATCAGCGCTTAGTGGCTGGTATTTCTTCATGCACAGGACTCGTGGGTTGATTTTCTTGAGTCGCTCGACAGTCTGCGTGCGGGGAGTGAGGAACTTGTTGAAGCGGGGTGAAGAGCGGAGTATTGGGATGTTGATTTTCCCAAAATCATCATTGATTCCGGAGTGGTGCATCCAATATCCACATCTTCATTTTCAATTTCCTCGCACCAGCTTGAGGAATTTCATGGTCCGATGAGGAATGACTGGGGTTGAAGGATTGCTTCCACTTCAATTTCTTCATCAATTTTCTCGCACGCAGCGGTGAGATTGATGTTCTTCATCGATCCGTTGGCACTTCATATTCTTCTCCAAAAGGAACCACTTCCTTTGAAGGTATGGAGGAAATTGGAATAGCATCAATCGGGTTCTCAACAGAGCTGGTCATAGGCTTCATTTTCTTCGCAGTCAAGAATCGACGCAGTGATGCTTTTCTCTTCTTCACAGCAGCTCTTTCCAGAGTTTTGGTTTTCTTCACATCCGGGCAGATGGAAGAATTGGAGTGGAGTTGCGCAGGAGGAGCCGAGGAATTTGGTGCAGTTTCTTCAGAGCAAGCGATGCAGTTCCCTTGTCTTGAGTAGTTTTTCAGCGCACCACTAGTGGGTGCCTGGCAGCTTTCTTCAATGGCTGGAATTTCTTCATCAGCCCCGAATCAGCATTTTCTTCAAGAGGTTGAGCTTCAGCGTTCTTGGCATTTTCTTCACTAGGCTGAGCAGATGCTTCAGCCTGAGGATTTTCATGTTGCACTGGTGTTGCAACACTTGTGAGATTCTTCGTCAGATTGATGAATCTGGTCTTGACTACTTGCCAATCAGCATAGTATGTGTCAAAGTTCTTGCTGAGGTTCTGAATATCAGTTTGGGCTTGAAGAAGTTCCTCAGGTGTCATTTTGAAACATTTTTCTTCAGGAACCTCTCCTTCTTGTATTGAGCCTTCTTGATTTCCTTCGCCTTCTCGAACTTCCATTTTTCTTCAGCAATGAAGTGAGTCAACATATGACTTTGACCAGGTGTCAAAGGAAGATCAGCAGAGGGGTATTGGGATCACAGTTGTGAGGTCGATGAAATCGAGGACTTTCTTCGGTCCAAAAGCAAAGGCACAGCTGTTCCCTTGGCTCTTGCGGCTCTAGCTTGGCGGTCTCGATGATTTCTTCAAGTTCTTCATCGATGCCTCATCATCGATGGCACGTGGACGACAAGCTGTTTCTTCCTTGGCTAGGCCGAGGACCACGTCCACTGTTGCTTTTGTCTTCAGCAGCAGCTCGGGCCGATGAAGAATTGAAAGCAGGTGAGGAATTTGCAGAGGTGCTCAAGCAATTGAAAACCAGCAGTCCTTTGACAAGTAGCCAGTGCACCGAACGAAGGTTTGGACGGAGCAGGTGAGGACTTTGATGGAACAAAGCGGTGTGAGGAATTTGTTGCTGAGGAATTTGCCTGGAAGGAGCTGCTGAGGAACTTGGCCGTGAGGGCACAGATGAAGAAGCACTTGGCTTATTCGCAGACTTCTTTTGCATCGATTTCTTTGGCTTGGCCGAGACCTCGATGGCAGCAGCATGGCGAATCCTCATTGAATTTCTTCACCGCTTCCTTTGCTTGCTTAGCCAACTTAGCTTGGCGCTTAGCCCATTCCTCAGGAAAGTCCTCACCGCGTTTGACGCTAGTGGGATCAGCTATTTGGCCTGGTGCCAAAGGAGCTCTTGGGCATGGAGGATTTAACGCGAATTTCTTCATGTACTTAGGTGTAACATAGTGGTATTCCTTCCATTCCCGTGCCCATCTTCGTTCAATTTTCTGAATGCGCACCTTGCGTTGGTTTTTGCTTTCCTCATCTGGTGTGCAATAGTCAGCATATATTTCCTCGTGGATTTGAATCTGTCATGACCTCAGGTTTCTTTCCTCCCTTTGCGGCTTCTTACCATCGCCATTTTCTTGGTGAGGAAATTGAACAATTGAGTTCTCTCAAGAAGTGTGCAGTTTTCTTCGAGGGACGCTGCAAATGAGTTAAGTTGATGAGAACCTAGGGATTCAGCAGCAGACATTTGTACCTGTGAACAGAGTATAGGTGCGAGGAATTTGAAGAGGTCATATGCGTTCTCAGAGGGTTTTTCAAAAAGAACAAGTTTGAGGATTTTGACCAGATGAGCCTTGAAGAATTTCAATAAGCGTTCTTTATCTTAGGTTCCAGAGTTGTATAGATCGAAGATCCACACAATTGAGGAATCTTGAAGAAAATCATAGCTTAGAGAAATGAGTCAAGAGATTTGAGGTGTTCATATGTGTGAAGAATTTGAAATAAACACCTTTGAAGAATTTGAAGAAAATTTGAGAATCAAAGCGAGTAAATAAAAGTAACTTTTAATTTACCCGAAGTGAAGAACACGATGAACTGAGATGAACAGTTGAGAAGTTCGTCCGTTCAGATCTTCTCCGCCCTAACTTGGCAGAGGAAATCAGCTACGGCGATGGCGGAGTGAGGAAATTCCACGGTCGGCGCGAGTACGCCGGCGAAGAGGTCAAGGCAGTGAAGCTTTTCCTCACCGGCGACGATGGAGAAGCGGGCGCTTAGGGTTTCGAGGAGCTCGGCGGAGAGAGATCGAGCGGAGTAAAAGAGTGAGGAAGGGAGAGGGGGTATTTATAGCCACGGTGAAAAACGGCTCGTCCAAGAATTAGGACGAACATGCCTCGACCGCTTCCTTCTCACGACATGTGTCCCCACGTCAAGTGTAGTGGAGATCGTAAAGCGATCGTGGGTGGATTTAATAATGCATCGTGGGATGCGGAACGGTTTGAGCGGTAAAATCAAGTTTGGATAAGATTCGTTTTAAAAGTTCCGTTCGCAATTTCTTCAACTGTCAAGGACACAAATGAAGAACTTGAACGAGTTTCAAAGTAGAACGCACATGAAGAATTTGTGAATGGATTGGGTTGAGTATAGCATAGAGGGGAAGGGTCCGATCACATTCACTTAGCGTAAAAAGCGACTTGAAGAATTAGCCATAAGTGAATGTCTGAGAGGACATAAATCCATATATATATATAGCCAATGAAGAAAGACGACGAAGCAGTGAAGAATTTGCAAAGTTGAAGAATTTGAAAAATGAAGAATTTGAAAACTGAAGAATTTCAAAAGCGAGGAAAAACTCAAATTGAAGATTTTCAACTTTGGTGGTGGCGTGACCCATCAGATAAGAATGATGATTTCAGACACGCGTACAATTGTCGAGGGTTCGAGAATCAATTTCTTCATTAATTTCTTCACACTTAGAGTGTTATTCTTCATTGATTGAAGAAAACTTTTCTTCATGTGTTGCACATCTAAGTCATCAATTTTGCATAAGAGTTAGGATGTGTGCCTTTTCAAAGAACATTCAAGATTCTAAGATATTTAGCTCACACCGCAACTTGCTAAATCTCTTCTCATCCAAGGGCTTAGTGAAGATATCAGCTAGCTGTTCTTGATCTTCACATGCTCGATGGAGATGTCGCCTTCAACACATGATCACGAAGAAAATGATGACGAATTTGAATGTGCTTTGTCTTGAGTGCTGAACTGGGTTGTGAGCAATCTTGATGGCACTCTCATTGTCACAAGAGAGAGGCACATTCTTCACGTTGATGCCGTAGTCCTTGAGGGTTTGCTTCATCCATAGCAATTGAGCACAACACGAGCCAGCAGCAATGTATTCAGCTTCGCAGATGGACAGTGATACACAGTTCTGCTTCTTCGAGGACCAATGACCAAAGATCGTCCGAGGAAATGACAAGTACCAGATGTTGACTTGCGGTCCACACGATCACCAAAGATAGTCGAGTCGAGAATATCCAATGAGATCAAAAGTAGAGCCCTTGGGGTACCATAATCCTAGTGTTGGTGTGTGAGCTAGATATCAAGAATATGCTTCACAGCCTTATGGTGTGATTCCTTGGTGTAGCTTGAAATCGGGCACACATGCAAACACTAAGCATTATATCTGGCCTAGATGCACATAAGTACAATAAAGAACCAATCATGGAGCGGTATACCTTGTGATCGAAGTCAATACCATTTTCATCAGTGCATAGATGGCCATTTGTGGGCATAGGAATTTTGACGCCTTTGCAATCTTGCATGCCGAATTTCTTTAGGACATCTTTGAGGTATTTCTCCTGAGATATGAATATGCCATTGTGTTGTTGACGAATTTGAAGACCTAAGAAGAATTTCAACTCTCCCATCATAGACATTTGATATTCTTCACTCATCATGTAGGCAAATTCATCACTATAACGTTGGTTAGTACAGCCAAAGATAATATCATCAACATATATTTGGCACACAAACAGTTCACCATCATATGATTTAGTAAAGAGAGTAGGGTCGAGTGAACCGGGTGTGAAGCCATTCTTCACGAAGAATCCCTTCAATGTATCATACCACGCCCGAGGGGCTTGCTTGAGGCCATAGAGGACCTTATTTAGTCTCAAGACTTTGTCGATTCTTTGGATCTTCAAAACACGGGGTTGAGCAACATATACTTCTTCCTCAAGCTTACCATTGAGGAATGCACTTTTCACATCCATTTGATATAGAGTGATATTGTGATGGTTAGCATAGGCGAGTAATATGCGAATAGACTCAAGTCTAGCGACAGTGCAAAAGTTTCATCGAAATCAATTCCTTCAACTCGCGTGTAGCCTTGAGCTACTAGTCGAGCCTTATTCCTCACCACAAGACCATTTTCATCTTGCTTGTTGCGGTAGATCCACTTTGTGCCAATGATATTATGCTTGCGAGGATCTGGACGTTTGACCAGTTCCTGCACGTTGTTGAGCTCGAACTCGATGTAATTCTTCTTGCATGGCCTGAATCCACTCCGCCCGTAAATGCTTCATCTACCTTAGTGGGCTCTGTGATAGAGACAAAAGCATAGTGCCCACAAAAGTTAGATAAGTGTGAAGCTTTTGAGCGAGTGAGAGGACTGGCGCTCAATGTCATCGATGATCTTGTCCACTTGTACTTCTTTTGCAACGCGAGGATGAGCTGGTTGTCTTCGAGGAATTTGATCATTTTCCTCAAAGACCATTTTCTTCAAAGATTATCTTCAGTGCATCACCGACGCGTTCTTGGCAGACAGGAATGAATTCTTCAGCAGTTTCTTCAAGAGGAATGACATCCTCGGTTGCCTTGAACCTGATGGAATCCTCGGTGCTGGTTCGTCTAACATGAAGGTAGGTGCTCTCTTTGCAGCCATTAGTTTCATCGAACCGACATCTACAATGTCAACAATCTTGTGAAGTGCGATGTTGAAGACTCAGAGGTGTGCGAGTCCTTTCCGTAACCAAGCATAAAACCTTCATGTGCTTTCGTGCAAATTTAGAGGTGTGGTGAGGATCTCTAATCCAGCATTTAGCATCAAGACTTTGAAATAACTTACATTGGGTTTCTTGTCGTTGAGGAGTTCATAGGCAGTCTTCTTGAAGAATTTGTGAAGATATACTGTTGATGATATGGCACGCAGTGTCAATTGCTTCAATCCGTAAACGACTAGGCGTTTTGTATTCATCAAGCATAGTGCGAGCCATCTCAACCAGAGTTCTGTTCTTGCGCCCACGACGCCATTTTTTGAGGAGTATAAGGAGCAGATAACTCATGAGTAATACCAAGTTCATCAAGATAATCATCAAGACCGAATTTTGAATTCAGTTCCATTGTCACTTCGATGTGCTTGATCTTCACACCAAAGTTGGTTGAAGCCCTCGAGGAAAATCGCTTGAAGATTTCCTGCACTTGATTTTTGAAAGTAACAATGTGTACCCATGTGTAACGAGAGTAATCATCAACAATAACAAAGCCATAAAGAGATGCATCATTAGTGACGGCTGAGTAATGATTGGGACCAAAGAGGTCCATGTGAAGCAATTCAAGGGACGAGTAGTGGTCATGATAGTCTTATTTGGATGCTTGGCCTTGGTCATTTTTTCCGCTTCACAGTTCGCACAAGTGATCCTTGAGGAATTTGACATTCTCAATGCCAATGACATGCTTCTTCTTCGCAAGCGTGTGCAAATTCCTCATGCCTGCGTGACCAAGTCGTCGATGCCATAGCCAGCCTTACTCAAGCTTTTGCAAGTAGGCACACGGCTGGTTGTGGTCACGTGGAAAAATCAACAATATACAAGTCTCCTCTCCTAAAGCCTTCAAGACTTTGGAATTGTCACTTCCATAATCACAACACAACGATACTTGCCAAAGATAACAACCATATCAAGATCACAAAGCATTGAGACCGACATGAGGTTATATCCTAAAGACTCAACAAGCATGACTTTGTCCATGTGCATGTCCTTAGAGATAGCAACCTTACCAAGTCCCAATACGACTTTTGCCTTTGTCAAGGCAAAGATGATATGCTTCAGATGTGACGGTGATAAGGAGCATCCATCAATAGATTCTTGTCACCGGTCATGTGATTTGTACATCCACTATCGAGAACCCACTCGGTGGCTTTGGGTTGATCATCCTGCAGATGAATTAGTACAACTTACGATCTCATATACTTCATCGAGAGAAGAATATGATATCAAGTTCATCGATGAATTTCATCACCGGTATTCAGATAAGCAAGATGAGGACGTGTGAAATGAAAGTTCATTTCATCATGATTAGCTGCGTCCTTTCGAGCATTTTTGTCGGGCCCCGACTAATTCTTGAGACGTTAAGGCACGCCGGAGACCTGACCCTGCAGAAGAGATTAGTTCTTTTCTTCACCACCCACATCTGAAGGGGTGGCAAAGAGTTCATCATTCATGCGAGCACCATATGAGAATGGTGGCATAGAGGCCAAACCATTTCGTTTCACATAAGAGGGGTTAGGGTAAGCATATGAATAAGCAGAGAAATTCTTCGAGGACTTATGAACATATTGGTTTGAAGAATAATGCACATATTCATAGCCCTTGGCTCTACCCTGCGAAACAGAGTTATTAGCACGATGATAATCATATGAGGACTTTGATCCTTTTGAGGAATTTGATCCACGTGAGGAATTTGGTCCGTATGAGGACTTGGATCCATATGAAGAATTTTGTCCATATGAAGAATTTGATCTGGGGTTCCTTTTCTTCACAGGTGGTGTCATGAGGACATTCACCTGAAGACTTTCAAGACATTTCTTGGGAACCCAGATTTTCTTCATAGGGGGACCGTTCCTGCAGTTAGTGCCAACATATCTAGCAAATACTTCACCATTCTGATTTTTGAACAGTTTATAGTTTGAGTCAAATGACTCATCATCGTAATGAGGAAATTCATGTAAAACCAGATAAGGTAGATGGATCAACTGGAGGTCCCTTTGCAGCAACCCATGAGGTTTTGGGATACCGCTCGGGCTTCCAAAGACGTTCCATCAACATTGAGTTTCCTCTCAAAGGCAATACCCTCTTTCCTAGGGTTCTGTTGAGGATCTGCTTTTAAGCACATCACAAAGAGTCGATGTCCTTTGAGGCTTTTGTACATGCCTGTCATGTACAATTCCTTCAATCCTGCATCGTCAATGATACTAGCAATGTCCTCGGTGAGGAATTAGTGATAGCAGAGGCAGGTGAAGAATTTATAACATTGAAGCATTTGAACATTCGGTGAAGAATTAGCGATTCACGTTCAATGCACTTTAAGCATGGAGGAACAAATTATTCTTGTGAAGCGCTGATTTGTTGAGCAAGTAATGAATCGCGCTCCTTCTGAAGATCTTCATAACTCGCTCTTAGCTTCTCAAGATCTTGCTTTCTTTGAAGAAATTCATAAGAAAGTTTCTCATGATCGATAAGAGAGTGTTATGATGACCTTGAAGGCTGTCAAGCCTAGATGAACTCTCGAAGATTTTGGTCGGGGCTTGAGTGCGATCCATTTCTTCACCTAACATATCATCACTCTTATCTAGCATGTTTTGAACCTTTTCAAAAGCCCTTTGTTGCTTTATAGCAATTTTAGCAAGTTTAGAGTAGCTGGGCTTGAGATCCTCATCGATTCATTTTCACTAGATTGAGGAGGAGGTGTATTTGAGTACCTTGGCACCTTTTGCCATGAAGCACAATGCGAGATGATGATGATTACGCTCGAAAGTCATCGTTTTGAGAGATTCCTTGAAGTCCTCAAACCAGGGATCATGACGAGTTCGATGACCTTCATAAACATCGAGATTCGGTCCCGGATAAGCCGCATTGCAAAGATGCATAATGCGCTTGAATTCATCTCTAGATAGGCGAGAACAGATGATATCCTTCGCCATGATGTCAAGTCGAGTGAACTTGCGAATATCATCGGTGTTCGCCGCCTTTGCATAGATCGGTGAGGCCAATTTCGGTGACGGTCCACGACTCACTTTGTCCATTGCCATGAGGCGCTTCCTCATCATGGCCTTCCACTTGGGATAATCGTGACCTGGTCAAAGATAGGGCATGTCACTTTCTTCATACTGCGGTCGACATAACTAAAACTCCGGTGGTTAAACCAAAATCACCTGAGAACAAGGGAGTACCTCGCTCGATACCAATTGAAAGTGCGTTATATCGACTAGAGGGGGTGAATAGGCGATTTTATGAATTTACAAATTCTTCACTGAGGAATTTGCTGGTGAGGAAATTCCTTAGCGAAGAAATACATGCAGCGGAATAAGTACTCAGAAGTAAGCATAACAGATTACAAGCATAGTCATCATGATGAAATGAAGACAATCACAGAGTACAGAAAGCGTAATCACAGGATAACACAAGATGAAGACAAACAGAGTGAAGAAATTGAACTGAGGAAATTTAGAAAGTCTTCAGTCAAAGTCTTCAAACACAGATATGACAAACACTCAACACAATAATGAGGAAATGAAAGGGTTGAGGAAATAGAACCAGATTAGGTTGGTGAAGACAATGATTTGGTAGACCAGTTCCAACTGCTGTCTCTCGGTTATGCGTCTGGTTGGAGCGGTGAGTATTTAAACTCGAGGACACGCAGATCCGGACACCCGATCCACCGAGCACGCAGCTCGGGACACCAAGTCCTCACCGTATTCTCCTTGAACTAAGGCCACGCAGACCTCGTCCAATCACTCGTGGTAAGTCTTGAGCGACTTCCAAACCTTCACATACTTGGTCACTCGGCGATCCACAATTCCTCTTGGATGCTCTAGACCGTGGCGCCTAACCGTCTGGAAGAAGCACAGTCTTCAAAGGTAAAAGCGTCGGATCCACGGGATCAATTTCTTGATGATGCTCAATCACTTTGGGTTTGTTGGGGTTTGGTTTTGGGTTTTTCTCACTTTGGGTTTTCCTCACTTGATGATTTTCGCTCAAAGTCCTCGGAGGATGGGTTGCTCTCAAATGACAAGTGTCAAGTTCTCTCGGAGCAGCCAACCAACTAGTGGTTGTAGGGGCGGCTATTTATAGCCTAGGAGCAGCCCGACATGATAAGACATAAATGCCCTTAAATGATATGACCGTTAGGTGGAGATATTTTGGGACAGGTGGCGCAGCACAACAACGGTCGGAAATTGGAACATCAAATTCCTCGGGGCTATCATGTTCCTCCTTTGTGTAGGCAAGACTTTGGCGAATTCCTAACTCCTCGATCGAGAACAAATTCCTCATTGACGGAAGAGCTTCGTCTCACATCTTTGAAGAAATTGACTGAAGCTGTATGAGATTTCAAAAGCTTCACTCGAAGGGATTGGTAGGTGTAGGATTTTGAGTTGAGCATCAAATGGAAATTTTCCTTAGTATTTCCTCGACCCCTTTAACGAAGACGGTGTTTCCTATGACTCAAGAAAGAGAAAATGAAACTACGAAAACAAAAGTCTTCACGCTTCATATTCCTCAGCGATTACCAAGTCTTGAGAATCACACCAATTTCTTCACTTTCAAAGTCTTGAAAGTCTTGAATATCAAATTCTTGATTGAAGAAATTCATTTTAGGGTCGACTTTCTCTGTAAATATCAAACTCCTCATAGACTTATAGACCTGTGTACACTTACAAACGCATCAGTTACTTAACCTATAAGTCTTCAGTACACCAAAATCACTAAGGGGCACTAGATGCACTTACACCAGTAAACATCAAAGTTCTCTCGTTTGGTCCCAACTAGAGGTCCGGTGAGATGACTATACTGCATCGGCACGGAGGGGGACGCAGCTTCATTGACTTACTGCACCTGCCTTTGGGTGTATGACACGTGGGCCCAACAGGTGGCTGGCCCACCTGTCATACAACCAAAGGCAGGTGCAATAGAGGGCCAAGGAGTAGATGGCCAACACACACGTGAATTCAACGCAGTCTGCACTTCTCATATAAAGGCTCCCCGCCAGTCCAATCTACAAAATCCTATGCACCTACGCACCCTAACCAAGGGCAAGAGTGATAACTCCAGTCGCAAGATCAGTTGACTAGAAGCTAGACCCATGGAGGCGACGAGCGCGAGCATCAGCCGACTATGCCAGATGGTCCACAACACCGGCCTGCGGCTCGGCACCGAGGAACGTGTCCAGGTCGTGCTTGAGGCCGCCAGGGCGAGGGGCCGCTTGGATGACATCTTCGTCTCCTTGTTCGACGAGGTCCTCGCCGGCTTCCTCGACAAGTTCACCGTTATCAAGAAGCTCGCGGACGACCTTGACGTACGCATCCAGCCCACGCGCCCAGGCTCTGCGATGCCCGCCACCCTCAACGGCCTCTATGGTGACAACCTCGACGACCTTTGGTGGCCCCGCGATCGCCTGACGCGTCATGGCGAGAATGTCCACCTCGAAGTGCGCTTTTCGCCAAGCAGCGATTCGGGCGCAGCAAGACACCATCGGCATAATCACCAACGTCTACACGCAAATCGTCCAGTAGGACTACTTACATGCAAGAGGAGGACGATAGGACACTGGCCTTCTTGGACCGCAGGTGTCGGTGTCAAAACCGGCGGATCTCGGGTAGGGGGTCCCGAACTGTGCATCTAGGCGGATGGTAATAGGAGACAAGGGACACGATGTTTTTACCCAGGTTCGGGCCCTCTCGATGGAGGTAATACCCTACTCCTGCTTGATTAATATTGATGATATGGGTAGTACAAGAGTAGATCTACCACGAGATCAAGGAGGCTAAACCCTAGAAGCTAGCCTATGGTATGATTGTTGTTAGTCCCACGGACTAAAACCCTCCGGTTTATATAGACAACGGATAGGTTAGAGTTACACGTAGTCGGTTACAATGGTAGGAGATCTACATATCCAGACGCCAAGCTTGCCTTCCACGCCAAGGAAAGTCATATCCGGACACGGACGAAGTCTTCAATCTTGTATCTTCATAGTCTTGGAGTCGGCCGTGATGATAGTTCGCTATCCGGACACCCCTAGTCCAGACTCCTCAAGAGTCCCTGAACCAGGCTTCAATGACGACGAGTCCGGGCAAGCATATTGTCTTCGCATTGCAAGGCGGGTTCCTCCTCCGAATACTTCATAGAAGGTTTTGAACACAAGGATAGTGTCCGGCTCTGCAAAACAAGTTCCACATACCACCGTAGAGAGAATAACTTTTGCACAGATCTGCTGACGTATTCCGCGGCGTGACATCACACCATGGCCAGGCCTTTATATGAATCGTTTTTTACTATTCCACCTCAGCGCGTTTAGCGAGGCGGTTTCCATGGCACGTCTTATCAAAGCATAGATCGTGCCCCCTTATTCCGGGATTCTCATCAATACGGACGTGGGTAACCCATCTGCGCCATTGATTACGGCGCTTGGGAGATAAGCTAGTTTTACCAGCTGGTGGGGACGATAAC